>JANUWF010001661.1:1397500-1979175 GCA_026120185.1 Voacanga thouarsii | reverse complement strand
TGTCTCTAGGTTGATATTTTGAGAAGATGAATGGCGATGGGTTTGTGTATGTGTTGTTGTTGAGATTGAAGCATGAGTATATGGATGATTGTGAAGGAGATAGGATTTATGCATGGAAGGATTATATTGGTGGATTGAATGATGAGTTGAGGTTTGATGCACGTCATATGTAGTATTTGTGTTGAAGCATGCTAGAGATTATGTCACCATTGGTGAATAGGATTTTGTATGCATGATTAGATTTTGAAGCCATGATCATGTTTATGCTAGTAGAGGTTAAAGCATGCCTTAATAAATTTAGATCTATGCCTATGTGCAAGATTTTGGATGATTTGATGAATTGAAGGATTGAGTATGTTATTGATTATGGTTGACCATGGAATCTTGATCATGATCTAGTTGTCCCTAAGCAAATTTTATTTCATGAATAAAATATTTACTAATAATTTTTGCTAGAGAATTTCGAAAACCCTAGGAAGGGTAGATTTGGAATTATAATATATGTAAAGGATATTTTAGTCAAATAAATAATAACTTTTCTAGAAAATAAAATAAATAAATATTATTTAAAATAAAGAAATTAATTAAAGCCTTTATGGAAAAGATTTATACTTAATAAAATATTTACTAAATCAAAACCCTTAAGGATTTACTCATTATTTTCCAAGAAAGACTTATTAAATTTAATCTTAACTAGTTTTAGCTATCAATTATTTCCTAACAACTAAGCTATCATTAAATCACTATTTTACCTAGTACCACCTATGACTCCTGATCAAATAAACTCTAAATTTTACTTAACAAGATTTAAACATTCAACTTATTAGAATTTATTTCCTAATCCATTAATTATTTTAAATAACAAATTAAACTTAGCTTATAAACCTATTCCATTAATCAAATGCTTTGTTCATTTTATCCAAAGTGGGGAATGTCGTTGAGTACTCAATAAGGGTGGACTACTAGGACTAGTCTTTGAAGGGTTAGGGTAAGTCACTCAGTTGGTGGCCACCTCCGAGGGGTGAGTCCTTCCTGGATAAGATGCCAGTTCTAGTGAGTCGTGCCGGTCCGAGCTAGCAGTTTATTTTCTTTCAGCCAAGTGACTGTGTTTTTGCCGGAATGGACACCCGGCGGTTGTTTGGGTATAGAGAAGGAGGAGTATCTTGCCCAGTAGGCCGATCACCTACTTTTGTCAGTCTGCACAAAGTGTTAGGCATTCTGACCGGTTATGGGGCCCAACGTGTGGTAACCCATATCCCTTTCTTTCGAGTGGTTGATTTCATTACTTATGTATGGCTAGAAGAGCCAAAACGCCACTCTTGCTTTTGACTAATGTTTATTGCTTGCCAATGTTTCTCTTATAAAGATTTCACACTTTGCATCCACGAACTGTTTCCACTAAACACCCAAAGCACACACGGACTTACTGAGATTTCTGTCTCACCACCTTTTTTCATGATTTCAGGTTGATCCTGTTGTGGGTGAGTAGCTACCTTGGAAGAGAATGTGTCTTTTGATTTCATGTATTGCTTTGGGGAGACGAGAGTGGATGATTTTAATTATGGTTTTTGTTTTGGAATTTCATGGGTGTACTTTTGAAGTATTTTGGGTTGTAATAAATTCTTTTTTAGTTTGAGTGTTATTTATTTCAGCAATTTTATTTGTGACCTAGTTATAAAGACCCCTTGTCCTTTGGACGGGGCGACATCCCCGGCCCTGGCGGGCCTAGGTTTTCCGGGGTGTTACAAGTGGTATCAGAGACTAGGTTAGAGATAAATATTGATGATATATGATTTATTTATTTAAGTTTAAATCTTATCTAACCTATTTTGTTGATGTTGTAGGATGGTTAGACTGCTTAGGACAGCAAGGAAAGGGTAGCAGTGGCACCCACCTTACTATCTAGACCAGGAGGACCTTCCAGTTCCCCAGCCTGCCCCTCAGCCAGTTATCCCTATAGAGGATAACAATGATGTCGAGGATATCCCTATGGAGGATAACAGTGATGATGAGCTTGACTTGTTGGAGGATAGCAGTGAGGACGAGGTCCAGATCCTTGAACCACCTCCAATCCCGGTGATAGATATAAGCTCTGAGAGTGAGGATGGTGTTATGATAGTGGAGCCTGAACCCCACCCTCCTAATCCCGAGGTGGATTTAGCAGTAGCTAGTGATGACTCGAGGGAGATAGACTATGAGTCTCCACCCAGACCTTCCTTTATTCCTTCTTTCAGCCGAGTTGAGGCCGGGAGAGTTCTAGGCACCCTGGGAAGGAGCCTATGGAGGGATTTGCTAGCGGGGAGGGGTGGATTTCTCTAAAAACACCGGAGGTTGGATATATGAGGCAGATGATGAGGATTCTGATGAGGAGTAGAGAGCTAGGAGTCATTTTGATTGGGATGTTTGTTTATTTACAGCTTTTCATGAATTGAGATGTTATGAATTCTTAAAGGTCATTTTTATCAAATTTCAAAATTATGCAAGTCAATTTTTGAAATCGAAATTTATGAACAATCTTTTAAATAAGTTGCATCTGACTTCTTTCTACTCATACTTGGCTATGTATGCATACACCACTAAAATGATTTGAAACTTGAGTGCATACATTTAACATTTGGGGTATGGTATAGAATGGCACCCAAGAGACGTGCAGTTCCTTCCACCAGAAGAACTCCAGAGGTAGACCGGGTAGCACCGGAAGTTGAACCAGAACAGATGCAATCACCCCATCAGGGTAACGGGCAAAGTGATCCCGAGATGGGCATGGGGTCTGATGCCTCGGTAGATGTGTCAATGGGCCAGACACTCAGCAAAGTGGCTGACATTCTTCAGACGCTAACCGAGCGGAGGCACCCTAGAGGGGAAGATGAGGCGTTGGAGAAGTTCTTGAAATTCCAACCGCCTATCTTTATGGGTGAAGCGGAACAAGACTAGAAGGCCGATCAGTGGGTCGAGCAAATGGAGGATATTTTCGCAACACTCTAGTATTCTAGGGAGCGGATGGTTAAATTTGCAGCCTTTCGGTTGAAAGGACCAGCTCGGGTGTGGTGGCAGCGGGTCCAAGAGGACTGGGTAATGGATGAGCAAGAATGGACGTGGTCCAACTTCATTGAATCTTTCAGGGCGGAGTACATCCCTCAGTGGATTGTGGAAAAACGGGAGGACAAATTTCAGAATCTGAGGCAGGGGAGCATGTCTGTAGCTCAATACGCGGCTCGATTCACGCAGTTGTCAAAATACTACCGAAGACTGGTCAACACCGAGCAGAACCGGACAAGGCAGTTCGTCAAGGTGCTAAGACAGGAGCTAAGGAGAGCTTTGGCACCTGCTCCACTGACAACTTACTCGGGGGCGGTGGACGCTGCTACTCGCACGGAGAATGAAGATTGCAGCAGGATGGCGGCCAAGCCCTTCCAACCACCGAGACAATCGCAGGGACACTTCCCGAGGCAGCAATCCCACAAGCGCCCTGCAAATCATCACTGGCAGAACCGGGAAAAGCAAGCCCGGACAGCACCAGCTGGACCTGCACCGAACCTCCCATCCTGCAGGCAGTGTGGAAAGAAAGGCCACATCGAGAGGAATTGCTGGTCCAAGGGAAGAGATAGGAAGTGCTACCACTATGTTGACCCGAACTACCTGAGGAATACCTGCCCTAAGCTGCACCGAGTCGGGCAAGGAAACCCGGCTCAGAACTCGGGACCCAACCGGGCCAACACCATGGGAGCAGCCGGAGGTGGAGCACCGAAGCCACAAGTGAAGGCCAAGGTATTCGTTCTCAACAGAGAGGAAGTTGGGGCCGATGCCGCGGTGGTGGAAGGTACGTTCACTATTCAAGGACGATCTGTTACTGCTTTGATTGACCCTGGCTCTACTCATTCCTATATAAACAAGTTGTGTGCATGTCATTTGGGTTGGGATGGAGTGGAGCTACCTTTCATTTTAGAAGTAAGCACCCATTTGGGGAAGATGGTGCAAGCGGATCGGTATGTGAGGGATTGTAAGGTTAAGGTGGGGAGAGAAAATCTGGAGGGAGATTTGATTGTGTTGGACATTGAAGACTATGACTTAATTTTGGGGATGGACTGGTTAGCCAAACATGGGGCTAGGGTAGACTACAAAAATAAGTCAGTTCAGTTTGTCAGACCGGGTTGTGGTGTGTTAGAATTTAATGGAAAGAGGGTGAAAGAGTTGAAGTACTTGATTGCAGGGGCTAAGGCCCGAAAATTATTGAGGCAAGGTTGTAAATGTTATCTGGCTTACGTGATGAACAAGCCTAAGGACCAGTGTACTCTGGAGGACACGGAAGTAGTGAAGGATTTTCCCGATGTATTTCCAGCGAAGCTTGATTCTCTACCTCCTAGTCGAGAAGTGGAGTTCACTATTGACTTAGTTCCCAAAGCAGAACCAGTATCACGGACTCCGTACCGGATGGCGCCGGCATAGTTGAAAAAGTGAAAAGAGCAACTAGAGGAGCTCGTTGGCCAAGGCTATATTAGACCAAGCACATCGCCCTGGGGAGTACCTGTGCTATTTGTAAAGAAGAAGGACGGGACCTTGAGGCTGTGCATCGACTACCGATGGCTGAACAATTTGACGATCAAGAACAAGTACCCTCTTCCGTTGATTGACGAGCTATTCGATCAGCTGCAAGGATCCAGTTGCTATTCCAAGTTAGATCTGAGACAAGGATATTACCAAGTGCGGATAAGAGAGGAAGATATCCCCAAGACAGCCTTCAACACCCGATATGGACATTATGAGTTCATAGTAATGCCGTTCGGGGTGACTAACGCTCCAGTAGTATTCATGGATCTGATGCACCGAGTATTCCAGCCTTACTTGGACAAGTTTGTAGTAGTATTCATCGATGATATTTTGATCTACTCCAAGAGTCCGGAGGAGCATGCGGAGCATCTGAGGCTCGTGTTGGAAAAATTGCGGGAGCACAAGCTGTACACGAAGTTCAGCAAGTGCGAATTCTGGTTAGACAGTGTGGCATTCCTTGGTCATGTGGTGACTAAGGAGGGAATTAAGGTAGATCCGGCCAAGGTGGAAGCGGTATCAGACTGGAAGCAGCCGGAGAATATTACCAAGATCCGGAGTTTCTTAGGTTTGGCGGGATACTACCGAAGGTTTATCAAGGGATTCTCGACACTCGCATCGCCAATGACCCGTTTGTTGAGAAAGGATGTTCCGTTTGTGTGGAATGAGAAATGCGAGAAAAGCTTCCAAGAACTAAAGAAGAGACTGATGACAGCACCGGTATTGAGTCTACCAGAGGAAGGCAAATCTTACGCACTGTACACTGACGCTTCGAAAGAAGGACTGGGAGCAGTGTTGATGCAAGACAGGAAAGTGATTGCCTATGCATCACGGAAGTTGCGACCGCATGAAGTGAACTACCCTACTCACGACTTGGAGCAGGCGGCTATAGTGTTCTCCCTAAAGAAATGGCGACACTACTTGTATGGAGCCGAGTACGAGGTGTTCACCGACCATAAGAGCTTGAAGTATATCTTCACTCAGAAGGATTTGAACTTGAGGCAACGAAGGTGGATGGAATTCTTGGAAGAATACCATTACCCGATCAACTACCATCCCGGGAAGGCTAACGTTGTGGCAGACGCCCTAAGCAGAAAAGTTGGGATGGCTAGACTGAAGGTGCAGGAAATGCAAGTAGTTCAGGACGTATTGGACAGAAGGACGGAAGTGCGAGACAAAACGATTGTCATTAGTAATTTGAAGTTGGCACCGGACTTGAAGTAAGAAATAGTGGAATCTCAGCGAAGCAACGCCGAGTTTCAAATTTTCAAGGATAAGGAGCTTAAGCGACCGGACAGCGAATTCCATCAGGATAAAGCAGGGGTTTTCATTTCAGAGATCGATTGTGTGTACCCGGAGAGCAACAGCTAAGGGACAGAATTTTGGAAGAGGCACACAAGAGTAAGTACACAATTCATCCGAGAGAGGTCAAGATGTATTAGGATTTGAAGAGAGCATACTGGTGGCCCGGAATGAAGCGAGATGTGGTCAAGTACGTATTGACCTGTCTCACCTGTCAGAAAGTTAAAGCGGAGCATAAGAGGTCAGCGGGACTATTGCAGCCATTGCCAGTGCCGGAATGGAAGTGGGAGGAGGTGACTATGGATTTCGTCACTGGACTCCCTATGTCAAAGATTCAGAAGGACGCCATATGGGTAGTAATGGATCGACCGACCAAGTCGGCCCACTTTATCCCGGCAAATGTAAGGGACTCCATGGAGAAGCTGGCTCAGACATATGTTCGAGAAATAGTTCGACTCCATGGAGTACCTTCGAGCATAGAGTCAGACCGAGACCTGAGGTTTACTTCTCGTTTTTAGGGAAAGTTCCAGGAAGCAATGGGATCGAATTTGAAGTTCAGTACGACGGCGCATTTGCAGACTGATGGGTAGTCAGAAATGGTGATCCAAATATTAGAGGATATGTTGAGGGCCTGTGTTCTAGATTTCGGGGACAAGTGGATAGAATGCGTACCTTACGCGGAATTATCTTATAACAACAGCTATTAGGCCTCGATTGGGATGGCACCTAACGAGGCTTTGTATGGGCACAAGTGTCAAGTACCGTTGTATTGGAGTTGGATGGAAGATGGACACGTGAGCAAAACTAGAGAGGTCTGTGTCCAAGAATTGTTGGACAAGGTGAAACTGATTCGGGAAAGGTTAAAGGCGGCTCAGAGCCGGCAAAAGAGCTATGCGGACAACCAGAGGAGGGAATTGGAATTTCAAGTCGGGGACCGTGTATTTCTGAAGTTATCACCCAACCGGGGAATTGTGAAGCATCCGAAGGGTGGAAAATTGAATCCGAGGTATTTGGGGCTGTTTTTTATTAAAGAAAGAATCGGACCAGTAGCTTACCGGTTGGACCTACCGGATGGGTTGACGGGTATCCATGACGTGTTTCATGTGTCACAGTTGAAGAAGTATAATGCGGATCCCGGTCACGTGTTGAATGAGGAACCGTTAGTGTTGCAGCCAGACTTGAGCTACGTGGAAAAGCCTGTACGGATATTGGACCGCAGTGTCAAAACCCTCCGGAATAAGCAGATACCGATGGTTAAGATTCAGTGGGAGCACCATGGCACGCAGGATGCTAAATGGGAATCAGAAGAATGGGTTAAGCGGAAGTATCCCGAGCTGAAATAAAGGTATGCTTGAACTTCGGGACGAAATTCTTCTAAGGAGAGGAGGATGTGAAACCCCAGTCAAGACCAACGTTAGAGTAAGGGGGTTGGGGATGCATAACATGCTTTATTTCATGTTTAATTATGCTTTGATATGATTTTTATATGCTTTAGAGGTGAGTTTATTGTTTTGAAGTTGTGTGGGTGAATGTTGTGTGAGAAGGGCAAAATGGTAATTTTTGCTCGAGGTGAAAATAGAGAGATAGCTTGTGGATTGAATAGAAAATAATTTTTCTAGTGAAAGTATCAACAAGAGTTGTTGTGGTTTAGTGGTTAGAGCTTTGGAATAAATTATTGAGGTCTAAGGCTCAAAGTCCATCATAGAAGCTTTAGCTTGAGTAAATTTTATTTTGCTTGGGAAAGGATGGTTTCGGCCTTAAAGGCCTAGATTAATGTGGTGATGATGTTCTAGGAGAGACATGATAGAAGTAATCTCATTCCACTCCTTTTACTCTTCTCGAAATTCTTTAAGTGAAAATCATCATTCCTTGATCTTTAATTTTCCTCAATTCTCAACTCATTAGTTTGATCAAGATGTTCTAGTCTTATTCTTTCCAGAAAATCCAGTAGAGTGCTGAGGTCTTTTAAGATCAAAATGTCTTGGCAAAAGACTTCTTTTGGTTTGGAAAATATGGTATATTTGTGGGAAAATTCAAGAGGAAAATCCCTCTTGAAAGCTTGCTGAAATTTTCCTCTATCTTAGTTCATCTATCTTCATGGAATGAGCTGAAATTTTCCAGCTTGTTGTACTTTAAAAAGGTAAAAAATTCTAGCTCACATTCCCTCCCAAATGCTGCCAGAAAAATGGTCTTTAGGATCAGTTTGAAACCTGAAAATTCTTGACCAATTTCGGACTACACAAGCTGGAGCAAAGCAGGAAAAAATTCCTGTACAAAAATCAGTTTTGGGAGCTCAAAACCAAGCTGCTTTCTCCCAGATTTTGTGCAGCATCGTAGCTATGTTTTTCCTCCATAAAGAAGGCTGGAAACCAGCCTTGAATACCGCTGAAATCCCCTTCAAAACTCGCTGCAAAATGGCTCTAAATAGCAGATGAAAATTTTCCAGAAAAATCACTGTGCAGCGAAATTTCTGTGCAGAATTTTTTGTCCAGCTTGTTTCCTATTTTGTTCCAACCGAAAACCCCAACCTACTTCTATCAAAACCTCCCTTAAACATCCATTAATAGAGCTACATTGTTTCCCTCAAGCTTCTGGACGAAAGGCAACAATGGCTATCCGAAAATCCCTCAACCAAATCCCTGCAATTTAGCTTGATTACTTTCCAAAATTTCAGCCATCTTGTCTAACAACTTTCCATAAAATTTTACTCAATTGATAAGACATTGTAACACCCCACTACCTAGGCCCAACAAGGCCGGGGATGTTGCCCCGTCCAAAGGACAAGGGGTCTTTATAACTAGGTTACATGAAAATAAAATAAAACAAAAAACTTTAAAATTAAATTTATTACAACTCAAAAGATAAATACTGGCACAAAACCCAAAATAAATTGTTTGCAACAATCTCTCAAACAACACCTAAAGTAAATAACATGAGTCTTCAAGCACAGGCAACAATCTAGCTAATGACCTCCACAGCAGGATCTTCCTGAAAATATGGCATAAAAGGTGGTGAGATAAAAATCTCAGTAAGCCCGTGTGTGCTCTGAGTGTTTCAGGTAAAATAACTCGTGTATGTAGGTTGTAAAAGTTCCATAAGGAAAAGTGCTGGCAAGCAATAAATAAATGCTGAAAATAAAGAGTGGTGTTTTGCTTTTCAACTGTACATGTGCACAATAAATATAACCACTCAAATGGGTAGCCATGGGTTACCACACGTTGGGCCCCATAACTAAATAACTGTCAGAATGCCACACTTTGTGCAAGCTGACAAAAGATAGGTGTACAGCCTACCGGGTGAGATACTCCTCTATCTCTACACCCAAACTTACCGGTTGTCCATTCCGGAACACACAGTCCACATGACTGAAACTTGCTAGCTCGGACCGGTATGACCTACCGGATTGGCATTCTATCCAGGAAGGACTCACCCCTCAAAGGTGGCCACCTACTGAGAGACTTACCCTAACCCTTCAAAGACTAGTCCTGGTGGTCTACCCTTATTGAGTACTCAACGTTGATTGTTCCCCTTGGGAGAAAATTGATCGAACTTTGCTTTATTTGAAAATAGCAATTAAGGGTTTCCAAAAGTCTAGTCAAGTTGGGTTTTAGGAAAAGTTTAGATTTTTGTAAAACTGCTTGTTCAATTTTCAAATGATTTGCTTGACCGAAATAAAAAGGAAAAATAGTCCTTAATTGACTTTAGAAATAAATGTCCAGATACATTGCATTTGCTTGCCACAATAACTTTTGGTCTTCACAAAACTCTATGCAGGAGCTTACATGCTTCTTTGCTTGCTCACACTCAAAAGTCTTCCAAGGCTGACCTAACCCCACCTGGGATAAACACAAAACATAAGGTCACATTCAAGCTATACCTGCCTTACATAAATAATTCTTAGCTCAACTAGTTACAACCATGATTAACCATGACCTCAATGTCCTAAGCTTAAGGCTAGATGCTAAGGAATTTTATAAAATAAGTCTAGTTTGATAAGTTAAAATAACTAGGGGTTCTAAAATAATTGCTAATAAATTATAGACTCAAATAATAATTCTTGAGTGTTATTAATAATAAATAAACTAAGGTTTGAATTTTAAATAATATTAAGTCTTAAATAATTTTAATAAATGATAATTTAAAAATAGCTTTATTATAAATAAATAATAAATTACATAATTTTTAATTTAAATAAAATTTTTAATAGATAATAATTAATTAATAATAAATAAAATTAAGAATAAATGAATTTTATTAAATTTGTGTTTAATAAAAATATTAATAGTCTAATTAAATATTCCAATCCAAATCCCCTAGTGTTTCGAATTTTGAAGGAAACTATAGTAGTAATTCTAATTTTTTGGTAATAAATTTTGTTAATGAATATTACCTAGAATTAATAAGAAAATAATCTTTTATCATGATTTTCCTAGTGCTAGAAAGGATTCATGATCACGTTCTCAATCATCAACAATATATTAATCCATTCATGAACATACACTTGAACTATCTCATACCATCACATGGCCAAAATCCTACTAAGCATAATCTTCAATCATGGTTTCCATGGAACAATAAGAACATAAAAGCCTAATCACCTTTGGTGTCACAATATCTAATCAAGCTTCAAACATCCATAAAATTCACTAAGCATGAAGAACATACATTGATTCAAAAGGAAAATACATATATCCTAGTCATATACAACAATTATCATGTCCTAACCCCAATCCCTTTATGCATATACTCAATCTCCCAATCTTATTCCAGCTCCCCATCAACACTTAAGAGACATGATTTCAGAATTTAATAGGAGAGATTTAAGAAGGAATACTTGATTGTCGAGTACTTCAAAGAAGATAAAAGAAGGTCCACGTGCGATGGAGTGTCTTGAATGGTCCAACGAAACAAACGATCATGGTTGATGTTTGGTCAACCATTTCGGTTAGAAGAGAGAGAGAGAGAGAGAGAGAGAGAGAGAGAGAGAGAGAGAGAGAGAGAGAGAGAGAGAGAGAGAGAGATCATTAGAATGGTATAATCGAATAGAAGAAGATGAATAAGAAAGTTGTTCTTGACTTACCTTGTTGATGTTCTTGAGACCTTCAAGAAAAAGGTTGATTTCAATCCGCTTGAAAATTTTTGTTTGTGAGGTTTTGTGTTATAAATACCAGAAATGAGGTTTAGGGATTAAATGGAAGTGATTTGGAGTGTTTGAGAGTGATTGGAGGTGTTTAGAGTAGGGTTAGGCTTGAAGAAGGTTAGTGTGTGTTCTTGGTGTTCTAGGTGAAAATGGAGAGAATTTGGAAGAAGGCTGCACGAATTTTGGTAGAAGGCTGGCCGAATGGTATGGAATGAATGAGGGTTTCGGTTTTCAGCTAGAAAGAGAGGGGATGATCAGATTTTTTTGAAATTTAAATGGAGGAAATAGTGGAGAGGTTTAAGGTAAGAGGTTAGCTATGGTGTTTTGATCAAGAGAGGTTTCTATGTCTTTCAATGGTGCCGGCTGAACATGGAGTTTTTCCTGAAATGATTGAAGGTTAATGTTGCTCAAGGCTGGCCGAAATTCAGTCCATGAAGGCAGAGAAAATTCTGGTTAATTAGCCTAATGCAAGAGTGGTTTTAATGGAGTAAAATGCTGAAATTATTTGAAGTTCAAAAGAGTTTGAATGGAGTGATCTTAGGAGTGTTTTGTGGTGCAGCTATGGAGTCCTTATGCTCAAGGTAAGAGTGGGGTTTATGGTGTTCAGTCTACAGCTGAGCAAGCTCAACTTTTACAGAGGTTGAAGATGATTTTCGGCCTTAGGCTAGAAGGAAGCAAGGCTGCAAAATTCTAGTTTTAAGTTGTTCAGAATTTTCGAAGATTGCAGAATTTTTGGTGCAGAATTTTGCACACTCTTAGCTCGATTTTCAGAGGTTCTTCTGGGGTGTTTGAGGGTCTTCCAAGGTTGGTTTTTCAGCCTTATTTCTGGACAAATACAGAAGATATTTTCTGGCTTGAAGGTGAACTAAAAACAGCTTCATTTCCTTGATTGTAAGCTGCGAAATGCCCAGTTTTTTTTTTCTGGTTTGGTGCTGTTTTGTGCAGTCCGAAATTTGCACAGTTTTTCCAGCTTCCAAGCCACATAAAATGCCCATTTTCTTGGCCGCAAATGAATGGGATTATGGCCTGAATTTTCGAAGAAAGGGGCTGCAACAATTCTGGAAAATTTCCAGATTTCTTTCCACTAAAGTATGAATAACATGAATGTAGATTTGAAGGTCCTTTCATTGTGATTGATTTTCTCTTGGAACCCTTCCTATATACCCTCCTATTTTCGGCCAACTACCCAACCACCATGGCTGATTTTCGAATTTCATGGTGGAGGAGTTATCCCAGAATTTTTTTGGAATTTAAAAGAAAGGATTTAATGGTTTTGAATTATAAAGATATTAGGACAAGCTAGAGGTAATAAATAGGACAAGAATGCCTCTAGAATTCTTTTTAGGACATGAGGATAAGATTAGGACATTCTCTTCATGTCTCCCCTAAGACAACATTCCTATTTTTATGGAATGCAAGAAAACAAAAATTCAAACTTAATGAAAATAATCATGATAAAACTTAAATAATGGGATTTGAACTCATGACCTTAGAAATTAATTCACCAAGCTCTAACCACTAAACCACAACAACTCTTGTTCTTATTTTCTCACCCACATATTTTTCTTATCTACTCCTCAAGTTATCTCCCTATTCTGACCTCAGGAAAAATTACCATTTTACCCCTCCTACTCAATAAGCATAACTAAGCATTTAAACCTATAATCCACGATTCTAAAGCACATAAAATCATTCAAAAACATATATTTCATGCAAAATAATATGATATGCATTCCCGACCCCGTTACTCTAGGGTTGGTTTTAGGTGGGGTTTCACATCCTGCCGTCCTTAGGAGAATTTCGCCCCGAAATTCAGACGCACCTTTACCTCAAATCGAGATACTTTCGCTTTACCCATTCTTCTGTTTCTCATGTGGCATCTCGCGTGCCATGATGCTCCCACTGCACTTTTACCATCGGAATCTGCTTGTTCCGGAGAGTCTTGATACTTCGGTCCAATATCTTTACGGGTTTCTCCACATAGCTCAGGTCGGGTTGTGGCACTAACGGCTCATCATTCAATACATGTCTGGGATCGGCATTGTACTTCTTCAACTGTGATACATGGAATACGTCGTTAATTCCCGTCAGCCCATCTGGCAACTCCAATCGGTACGCCACCGGCCCAATTTTCTCTTTTTTTAGAAATGGACCCAAATATCTCGGATTCAGCTTTCCCCCTTTCGGGTGCTTCAGAATTCCCCTATTCGGTGTCAGTTTTAGAAACACACTATCTCCCACCTGAAATTCTAACATTCTCCGCCTATTGTCTGCATAACTCTTTTGTCGACTCTGGACTGCCTTCAACCTTTCCCTAATTAACTTAACCTTATCTGACATTTCCTGAACATAGACTTCTCCCGATTTGCTTATATGTCCATCCTCTGACCAACTCCAGTATAGCGGTACTTAACATTTACATCCGTATAGAGCTTCATACGGAGCCATTCCAATCGAAGCCTGATAACTGTTATTGTATGATAACTCAGCATATGGCACACTTTCAATCCACTTATCCCCAAAATCCAATACACAGGCTCTCAGCATATCCTTCAATATCTGAATAACTCTTTCTGACTGTCCATCGGTCTGTGGATGCGCCGTCGTACTGAACTTTAGACTAGAACCCATCGATTCTTGAAACTTGCCCCAAAATCAGGATGTAAATCTCGGATCACGGTCAGACACAATACTTGAAGGTACTCTGTGCAATCTGACTATTTCCCGCACGTATGTCTGAGCCAACTTTTCCATAGAATCCCTTACATTCACGGGTATGAAATGCGCCGACTTGGTCAGACGATCCACCACTACCCATATAGCGTCCTTTTGGCTCCTGGCCATAGGGAGTCCGGTAACGAAGTCCATGGTTACCTCTTCCCATTTCCATTCCGGTACTGGCAACGGTTGTAATAATCCTGCCACCTTTCTGTGCTCCGCTTTGATTTTCTGACAGGTTAGACACGTTGAGACATACTTAACCACGTTCCTCTTCATCTCGGGCCACCAATAAGACTTTTTCAGATCTTGATACATCTTGACTTCTCCTAGATGAATGGCGTACTTGCTCTTATGCGCTTCTTCTAAAATTTTGACCCTCAACTGGTGCTCCTCAGGTACACACAAACGATCCCGGAAGTACAACACTCCCGCTCCGTCCTGTCGGAATTCACTGCCTTGCCGTTTAAGCTCCTTATCCTTGAAAAGCTGAAATTCCGCATTACTCTGCTGGGCTTCAACAATTTCCCGCCTTAGATCTGTTGTCAACTTAAGGTTACTAATAATGATCCTCTCTTCTTGCACTTCTGCTCTTCTGTCCAACACGTCCTGAACCATTTTAACCTCTTGTACTCTTAGCCTGGCCATTCTGACTTTCCGGCTCAGGGCATCAGCAACGACGTTGGCTTTCCCGGGGTGGTAGTTGATAGGACACCGGTATTCCTCCAGAAATTACATCCATCTTCGCTGCCTCAAATTCAAGTCCTTCTGGGTGAAGATGTACTTCAGGCTTTTGTGATAAGTGAACAACTCATATTCCATCCCATACAAATAGTGTCGCCATTTCTTTAATGCGAACACAATGGCAGCCAGCTCTAGATCATGCATGGGATAATTAACTTCGTGCGGCTTCATTTTTTGGGAAGCATAGTCGATCACCTTCCTATCTTGCATCAAAACTACTCCCAAGCCTTCTTTTGAGGCATCAGTATATAAGGCGTAAGGTTTATCTGCCTCCGGCAGACTCAACATAGGCGCTATCATTAACCTCCGCCTCAATTCTTGGAAACTCTTTTTGCATTTTTCGTTCCAAACAAAGGGCACATCCTTTCTCAACAGCCGGGTCATAGGAGATGCTAACGTTGAAAATCCCTTAATAAACCTCCGGTAGTAGCCAGCCAAACCCAAAAAGCTTCGAATCTCGGTGATGTTCTCTGGTTGCTTCCAGTCTGATACGGCTTCAACCTTCGCTGGGTCTACTTTGATTCCCTCCTTAGTCACCACGTGACCAAGAAACGCCACACTATCCAACCAAAACTCGCACTTGCTAAACTTGGCGTAAAGCTTGTGCTCCCTTAGCTTTTCTAGTACCAACTTCAAATGTTCTGCATGGTCCTCCGGGCTCTTGGAGTATATAAGTATGTCATCGATGAAGACCACCACGAACTTGTCCAAGTAAGGCTGGAACACTCGATGCATTAGATCCATAAATACCGCAGGTGCGTTGGTTACCTCGAAAGGCATCACCACAAACTCGTAATGACCATATCTGGTATTGAAAGTCGTCTTAGGAATATCCTCCTCTTTTATCCTCACTTGGTAGTAGCCTTGCCTCAAATCCAGTTTAGAGTAACAACTGGATCCTTGCAACTGGTCGAACAGCTCGTCAATTAACGGCAGAAGATATTTATTTTTGATGGTCAGGTTGTTCAAGCCTCGGTAGTCAATACACAACCTTAGAGTCCCGTGCTTTTTCTTTACAAATAGCACAGGTGCTCCCCAGGGTGACGTGCTAGGTTTGATATAGCTTTGCCTCACCAACTCCTCTAGCTGCTCCTTTAATTCCTTCAACTCCGCCGGTGCCATTCGATACGGGGTTCGAGACACCGGTTCTGCTCCTGGGACTAGGTCAATGGTGAACTCAACTTCTCGCTTGGGAGATAGAGAAGTGAGTTCTACAAGGAACACGTCAGGGAAATCCTTTACCACCTCAGTATCCTCCAAAGTGCACTGGTCCTTCGGCTTGCTTATCACATAAGCCAAATATCCTTGACATCCTTGCCTCAACAATTTCTGGGCTTTAGCCCCAGCTATCAAGAACTTCAATTCCTTAAGTTTCCCACCATTGAACTCCAACACATCACACCCCGGTCTAATAAACTGAACTGACTTATTCTTACAATCTACTCTAGCACCATGCTTCGCTAACCAATCCATCCCCAATATTAAATCATAATCATCAATAGCTAAAACTATTAGGTCTCCCTCCAAGCTTTCTCTCCCTACTTCAACTTTACAATTTTGCACATACCGATCCGCTTGCACCATTTTCCCCAAAGGCGTACTTACTATCAAGGTAAAAGGTAGTTCTACTCCATCCTAACCCAATTGATATGCACAATTCTTATTTAAATAGGAATGGGTAGATCTAGGGTCTATCAATACATTGACGGAACGACCATGGATAGTAAACGTACCTTCCCCTACTGCTGCATCAGCCCCAACCTCCTCCCGTTTGAGAGCGAAAACTTTTGCTTTCACCTACGGCTTCTGCGTTCCACTCCCGGAAGCTCCTGAGGTGTTGGCTCGACTCGGTCCCGAGTTCTGAGCTGGGTTCCCCTGCCCAATTCGGAGAAGTTTAGGGCAGGCGTTCCGTAGATGATTCGGGTCTCCGCAGTGGTAGCACTTCCGCTCAACTCCTTTGGACCAGCAATTTTTCTCAATGTGGCCCTTTTTTCCACATGCCGGCATAATGGAAGATTCTGCGCCGGACCAACCGGTGCTGTTCGGGCTTGCTTTCCCCAATTCTGCCATTGCTGGTTGGCAGGACGCTTGTTAGGTGGCTGCCTTTGAAAAGGTCTTGGCGGCGGTCTTGTCGGTACGAACGGTCGTGAAGCCAACCGGTTGCAATCTTCATTCTCAGTACGGGTGGCTGCGTCCACAGCCCCCGAATAAGTCACCGGTGGAGAGGGTGCTAACACCCTTCTTAACTCCTGCCTTAATCCCTTAACAAATTGCCTCGTTCTATTTTGTTCAGTATCCACCAGCCTCTTGCAGTACTTTGACAGCTATGTGAACCGTGCTGCGTATTGGGCTACCGTCATGCTTCCTTGCTTTAGATTCTGGAACTCATCTTCCCGTTTCTCCACTATCCACTGAGGGATATACTCTGCCCAGAATGCTTCCACAAAATTAGCCCATGTCCAGTCTTGGTCTATCATCTCCCAGTCGTCCTGAACCCTTTGCCACCACACCCGAGCTGGACCCCTCAGCCGGAACGCAGCGAACTTCACTATTCGTTTCTCGGTGTACTGGAGCGTAGCAAAGATGTCCTCCATTTGTTCCACCCATTGTTTCGCTTTCTGGTCTTGTTCGGCCTCTCCCAAGAAGATAGGAGGTTGAAACTTCAAAAACCGCTCCAATGCCTCGTCTTCCCCTTTTGGATTCCTCCGCTCAGTCAAATTTTGCAGAATCTCGGTCACCTTGTGGAATGCTTGCGTCATAGTTGCGCTAACCGGTTCTTCCGATCCCATCTCCGGCCCCATTGCGTCTCATCCCCTTGATTTGGTGATGACATTTGAGTTACATCAACCTCTGGTGTCACGGGCTCTGCCTCAGGAACCCTTCTGTTGGATGTGGCTGCGCGACGTCTGGGTGCCATTCTAAACCATTCCCCAGATAATGAGTTTATGCATCAAAGTTAAAAATATCCAAATTGAGCATGCATTCACATTCAATGTTAAGCGGAAGAAAATTAGATGCAAATTTTGTATGAAGAATTGCATATAAATTTTTCTCAAAACTTAGAGTACCCGAGGTACTCTTATTTGCATAAATTTTGAAATAAAGCAATAAAGGTGCATGGACTCCTAGCATAGGAGTTTATGAAAAATTGCAAATAAAACGCCCTAAACATAGCAGAACTTGGCCTCTCTAATCCTAATCAGAATCTTCAATGTCGGCATCATATAACCACCCCCCGAATTCCTAGTGAAGTCCATCCCTGCCCCACTTGCGAACCCATCTATGGGCTCCTTCCCAGGTCTCCTAGAACTCTCCCCGGTCTCAATTTGATTGGGTGGGGTTACAAAGGAAGGGCTAGTTGGAGATTCATAATCTATCTCCCCTGGGTCATCACTATCAGCAGTCAAGTCCACTATAGGGCTAGGAGGATGGGGAATATATTCCATGTCTATCTCCTCGTCCACACTGTCGGTAACCAAGTCGATCACGGGTATTGGAGGTGGCTCGATGATCTGGACCTCATCGTCACTACTATCATCCAAGGTAATGATTGGCTGGGGTGCATGTTGGGGTGCAGGCTGAGGTACTGGTAAGTCCTCCGGGAAGATAGGAATGGGAGGGTGCCATTGCTGCCCTTTCCTTGTGGTTCTAATCATCCTAACCATCCTACAGCACAAACAAGACAGGTCAGATGAAATATTTGAACTTAATAAATCAAAACATATACTATCAATACTTGCCTAAACCTAGTCTCTGATACCACTTGTAACACCCCACTACCTAGGCCCAACAAGGCCGGGGATGTCGCCCCGTCCAAAGGACAAGGGGTCTTTATAACTAGGTTACATGAAAATAAAATAAAACAAAAAACTTTAAAATTAAATTTATTACAACTCAAAAGATAAATACTGGCACAAAACCCAAAATAAATTGTTTGCAACAATCTCTCAAACAACACCTAAAGTAAATAACATGAGTCTTCAAGCACGGGCAACAATCTAGCTAATGACCTCCACAGCAAGATCTTCCTGAAAATATGGCATAAAAGGTGGTGAGATAAAAATCTCAGTAAGCCCGTGTGTGCTCTGAGTGTTTCAAGTAAAATAACTCATGTATGTAGGTTGTAAAAGTTCCATAAGGAAAAGTGCTGGCAAGCAATAAATAAATGCTGAAAATAAAGAGTGGTGTTTTGCTTTTCAACTGTACATGTGCATAATAAATATAACCACTCAAATGGGTAGCCATGGATTACCATACGTTGGGCCCCATGACTAAATAACTGGTAGAATGCCACAGTTTGTGCAAGCAGACAAAAGATAGGTGTACAGCCTACCGGGTGAGATACTCCTCTATCTCTACACCCAAACTTACTGGTTGTTCATTCCGGAACACACAGTCCACATGACTGAAACTTGCTAGCTCGGACCGGTATGACCTACCGGACTGGCATCCTATCCAGGAAGGACTCACCCCTCAGAGGTGGCCACCTACTGAGAGACTTACCCTAACCCTTCAAAGACTAGTCCTGGTGGTCTACCCTTATTGAGTACTCAACGTTGATTGTTCCCCTTGGGAGAAAATTGATCGAACTTTGCTTTATTTGAAAATAGCAATTAAGGGTTTCCAAAAGTCTAGTCAAGTTGGGTTTTAGGAAAAGTTTAGATTTGTGTAAAACTGCTTGTTCAATTTTCAAATGATTTGCTTGACCGAAATAAAAAGGAAAAATAGTCCTTAATTGCCTTTACAAATAAATGTCCAGATACATTGCATTTGCTTGCCACAATAACTTTTGGTCTTCACAAAACTCCATGCAGGAGCTTACCTGCTTCTTTGCTTGCTCACACTCAAAAGTCTTCCAAGGCTGACCTAACCCCGCCTGGGGTAAACACAAAACATAAGGTCACATTCAAGCTATACCTGCCTTACATAAATAATTCTTAGCTCAACTAGTTACAACCATGATTAACCATGACCTCAATGTCCTAAGCTTAAGGCTAGATGCTAAGGAATTTTATAAAATAAGTCTAGTTTGATAAGTTAAAATAACTAGGGGTTCTAAAATAATTGCTAATAAATTATAGACTCAAATAATAATTCTTGAGTGTTATTAATAATAAATAAACTAAGGTTTGAATTTTAAATAATATTAAGTCCTAAATAATTTTAATAAATGATAATTTAAAAATAGCTTTATTATAAATAAATAATAAATTAAATAATTTTTAATTTAAATAAAATTTTTAATAGATAATAATTAATTAATAATAAATAAAATTAAGAATAAATGAATTTTATTAAATTTGTGTTTAATAAAAATATTAATAGTCTAATTAAATATTCCAATCCAAATCCCCTAGTGTTTCGAATTTTGAAGGAAACTATAGTAGTAATTCTAATTTTTTTGTAATAAATTTTGTTAATGAATATAACCTAGAATTAATAAGAAAATAATCTTTTATCATGATTTTCCTAGTGCTAGAAAGGATTCATGATCACGTTCTCAATCATCAACAATATATTAATCCATTCATGAACATACACTTGAACTATCTCATACCATCACATGGCCAAAATCCTACTAAGCATAATCTTCAATCATGGTTTCCATGGAACAATAAGAACATAAAAGCCTAATCACCTTTGGTGTCACAATATCTAATCAAGCTTCAAACATCCATAAAATTCACTAAGCATGAAGAACATACATTGATTCAAAAGGAAAATACATATATCCTAGTCATATACAACAATTATCAGTCCTAACCCCAATCCCTTTATGCATATACTCAATCTCCCAATCATATTCCATCTCCCCATCAACACTTAAGAGACATGATTTCAGAATTTAATAGGAGAGATTTAAGAAGGAATACTTGATTGTCGAGTACTTCAAAGAAGACAAAAGAAGGTCCACGCGCGATGGAGTGTCTTGAATGGTCTAACGAAACAAACGATCATGGTTGATGTTTGGTCAACCATTTTGGTTAGAAGAGAGAGAGAGAGAGAGAGAGAGAGAGAGAGAGAGAGAGAGAGAGAGAGAGATATCATTAGAATGGTATAATCGAATGGAAGAAGATGAATAAGAAAGTTGTTCTTGACTTACCTTGTTGATGTTCTTGAGACCTTCAAGAAAAAGGTTGATTTCAATCCGCTTGAAAATTTTTGTTTGTGAGGTTTTGTGTTATAAATACCAGAAATGAGGTTTAGGGATTAAATGGAAGTGATTTGGAGTGTTTGAGAGTGATTGGAGGTGTTTAGAGTAGGGTTAGGCTTGAAGAAGGTTAGTGTGTGTTCTTGGTGTTCTAGGTGAAAATGGAGAGAATTTGGAAGAAGGTTGCACGAATTTTGGTAGAAGGCTGGCCGAATGGTATGGAATCAATGAGGGTTTCGGTTTTCAGCTAGAAAGAGAGGGGATGATCAGATTTTTTTGAAATTTAAATGGAGGAAATAGTGGAGAGGTTTAAGGTAAGAAGTTAGCTATGGTGTTTTGATCAAGAGGGGTTTCTATGTCTTTCAATGGTGCCGGCTGAACATGGAGTTTTTCCTGAAATGATTGAAGGTTAATGTTGCTCAAGGCTGGCCGAAATTCAGTCCATGAAGGCAGAGAAAATTCTGGTTAATTAGCCTAATGCAAGAGTGGTTTTAATGGAGTAAAATGCTGAAATTATTTGAAGTTCAAAAGAGTTTGAATGGAGTGATCTTAGGAGTGTTTTGTGGTGCAGCTATGGAGTCCTTATGCTCAAGGTAAGAGTGGGGTTTATGGTGTTCAGTCTACAGCTGAGCAAGCTCAACTTTTACAGAGGTTGAAGATGATTTTCGGCCTTAGGCTAGAAGGAAGCAAGGCTGCAAAATTCTGGTTTCAAGTTGTTCAGAATTTTCGAAGATTGTAGAATTTTTGGTGCAGAATTTTGCACACTCTTAGCTCTATTTTCAGGGTTCTTCTGGGGTGTTTGAGGGTCTTCCAAGGTTGGTTTTTCAGCCTTATTTCTGGACAAATACAGAAGATATTTTCTGGCTTGAAGGTGAACTAAAAACAGCTTCATTTCCTTGATTGTAAGCTGCGAAATGCCCAGTTTTTTTTTTTCTGGTTTGGTGCTGTTTTGTGCAGTCCGAAATTTGCACAGTTTTTCCAGCTTCCAAGCCACATAAAATGCCCATTTTCTTGGCAGCAAATGAATGGGATTATGGCCTGAATTTTCGAAGAAAGGGGCTGCAACAATTCTGGAAAATTTCCAGATTTCTTTCCACTAAAGTATGAACAACATGAAGGTAGATTTGAAGGTCCTTTCATAGTGATTGATTTTCTCTTGGAACCCTTCCTATTTACCCTCCTATTTTCGGCCAACTACCCAACCACCATGGCTGATTTTCGAATTTCATGGTGGAGGAGTTATCCCAGAATTTTTTTGGAATTTAAAAGAAAGGATTTAATGGTTTTGAATTATAAAGATGTTAGGACAAGCTAGAGGTAATAAATAGGACAAGAATGCCTCTAGAATTCTTTTTAGGACATGAGGATAAGATTAGAACATTCTCTTCATGTCTCCCCTAAGACAACATTCCCATTTTTATGGAATGCAAGAAAACAAAAATTCAAACTTAATGAAAATAATCATGATAAAACTTAAAATAATAGGATTTGAACTCATGACCTTAGAAATTAAATCACCAATCTCTAACCACTAAACCACAACAACTCTCGTTCTTATTTTCTCACCCACATATTTTTCTTATCTACTCCTCAAGTTATCTCCCAATTCTGACCTCAGGCAAAATTACCATTTTACCCCACCTACTCAATAAGCATAACTAAGCATTTAAACCTATAATCCACGATTCTAAAGCACATAAAATCATTCAAAAACATATATTTCATGCAAAATAATATGATATGCATTCCCGACCCCCTTACTCTAGGGTTGGTTTTAGGTGGGGTTTCACTGACATCTTCTCCACCATTGTGCACCTTAGTTTCGGCCATCACAAGCCTCCTTTAACCAGCTTTAATTCCCCAGAAGAGCTGCACAATCCAGTCGGCCATAGGAGACTTCAAGCTGTCCAAACAAATCAAGATATTCTTAGGATATCTACTTTCCAAATTCACTTCTCAAAAATATTCTTCAACGATTGTAACAACTAACCTTTCCTTTTCCCTTCCAAATTAGAGAATCAACTCCCTAAACCCTACTAGAATTCGGCAAGGCCTATTCCCAAAGAAAAATCGGCAGCTGCACAAACCATCTCTCCCTCTCTCGATTTTTCTTCAAGCATCAAGAACACACACACACACACTACACCAAGAACACCCACTTCTTCTCTACACCTAATACCCCTCCAAACCACCTCAAACCCTCACGAGAATCTCCAGATTTAGTCTACTCATTGCTGTGAATCCATCAACACCATTATTAACATCAAACTCCTCCAAACATCTTGCTACTTCAGATCAAAGCAGAAAATTCTAAACAAGAACGTCTTCAAGGTAAATTCACTCTATCAACATCATCCTCTTCAAACTTGATCTCTAGTAAGAATCTATATAAATAATCATGCTAATGACTCCTTCTTCTCTCTCACTCTCTCATGGACCGAAATTCCCTCTCTTGGCCGAACGGTCTCTTCCTCCATGACCATGCTTTCGCCACCTTTCTTGAACAAGATTAGCCATCTAGGAGTTGAGATCTTCTCTAAACTCCTTCAAGTCATTCATTAACCAGGTAAGTACCTTCAATCCTCTCTTTAAACTTTAGAATCATGTCTCTAGGTTGATGTTGTGAGAAGATGAATAGCGATGGGTTTGTGTATGTGTTGTTGTCGAGATTGAAGCATGAGTATATGGATGATTGTGAAGGAGATAGGATTTATGCATGGAAGGATTATATTGGTGGATTGAATGATGAGTTGAGGTTTGATGCATGTCATAGGTAGTATTTGTGATGAAGCATGCTAGAGATTATGTCACCATTGGTGAATAGGATTTGTATGCATGATTAGATTTTGAAGCAATGATCATGTTTATGCTAGTAGAGGTTAAAGCATGTATTATTAAATTTAGATCTATGCCTATGTGCAAGATTTGGATGATTTAATGAATTGAAGGATTGAGTATGTTATTGATTATGGTTGACCATGGAATCTTGATCATGATCTAGTTGTCCATAAGCAAATTTTATTTCATGAATAAAATATTTACTAATAATTTTTGCTAGAGAATTTCGAAAACCCTAGGAAGGGTAGATTTGGAATTATAATATATGTAAAGGATATTTTAGTCAAATAAATAATAACTTTTCTAGAAAATAAAATAAATAAATATTATTTAAAATAAAGAAATTAATTAAAGCCTTTATGGAAAAGATTTATACTTAATAAAATATTTACTAAATCAAACCGTTAAGGATTTACTTATTATTTTCCAAGAAAGACTTATTAAATTTAATCTTAACTAGTTTTAGCTATCAATTAATTCCTAACAACTAAGCTATTATTAAATCACTATTTTACCTAGTACCACCTATGACTCCTGATCAAATAAACTCTAAATTTTCCTTAACAAGATTTAAAGTTTCAACTTATTAGAATTTATTTCCTAATCCATTAATTATTTTAAATAACAAATTAAACTTAGCTTATAAACCTATTCAATTATTGTTTTGCCTTAAAGCTTGGGACACTAGGGCCATGGTAGTAGTGAATTGAGTTGATTTAAAATTAAGGAAGTGGATTGTGGCTTGAATCTGATTAAGATTTGTATTTGCCCATGTGGGGTTAGATCAACTGTTCGAGACCTTGTTGTTGTGAGCAAGAATCAGGTCAGCTCCTGCATAAAACCTGATTGATGTGAAATGCTTTTCTTATGGCAAGCCAAATGTGGAGTGCAAGGACACTCGGTTATTTGAAAGCAATTGAGGGTTGAATTCATCATTAATTCCAACGCTTAAATTATTTAAAAGTCTTTGAGCAGATTTTTCCAAACTTGAAACTCTTTCTAAAACTAATTTCTCGCAAAGCTTTGGAAACCCTCAAATTGTTATTTTCATGAAGAACAATGCTTTGTTGATTTTATCCCAAGTGGGGAATGTCGTTGAGTACTCAATAAGGGTGGACTACTAGGACTAGTCTTTGAAGGGTTAGGGTAAGTGACTCAGTAGGTGGCCACCTCCGAGGGGTGAGTCCTTCCTGGATAAGATGCCAATTCTAGTGAGTCGTGCCGGTCCGAGCTAGCAGTTTATTTTCTTTCAGCCAAGTGACTGTGTTTTTGCCGGAATGCACACCCGGCGGTTGTTTGGGTATAGAGAAGGAGGAGTATCTTGCCCAGTAGGCCGATCACCTACTTTTGTCAGTCTGCACAAAGTGTTAGGCATTCTGACCGGTTATGGGGCCCAACGTGTGGTAACCCATATCCCTTTCTTTCGAGTGGTTGATTTCATTACTTATGTATGGCTAGAAGAGCCAAAACGCCACTCTTGCTTTTGACTAATGTTTATTGCTTGCCAATGTTTCTCTTATAAAGATTTCACACTTTGCATCCACGAACTGTTTCCACGAAACACCCAAAGCACACACGGACTTACTGAGATTTCTGTCTCACCACCTTTTATGATGATTTCAGGTTGATCCTGTTGTGGGTGAGTTGCTACCTTGGAAGAGAATGTGTCTTTTGATTTCATGTATTGCTTTGGGGAGACGAGAGTGGATGATTTTAATTATGGTTTTTGTTTTGGAATGTCATGGGTGTACTTTTGAAGTATTTTGGGTTGTAATAAATTCTTTTTTAGTTTGAGTATTATTTATTTCAGCAATTTTATTTGTGACCTAGTTATAAAGACCCCTTGTCCTTTGGACGGGGTGACATCCTCGGCCCTGGCGGGCCTAGGTTTTCCGGGGTGTTGCAAAAATGGCTTGCGAATTCTGGAAATGCTGTTAGCCGAATGGCCTAGAGTAGATAGGAGTTTTTGGTTTTCAGCTAGAAGGAGAGAGAGTGTTCAATTTTTTTTAAATTCAAATGGAATGAAATGAGGAGTTGTTTGAGGTAGAAGCTTAGCTAATTGTGATTGATCATAGGAGGTCTCTTTGATCTTCAATGGTGTTGGCTGAACAAGCTAGTCTTGCTACAACGAATGGAGGTTGTTCATGTTATTAAGCTGGCCAAAACATAGTCTAAAATGGCAGAGAAATTCTGGCTTAATCTCTTGCTACAAGGGTGTTTTAATGGAGCAAAAATTCTGGAATTATTTTGAAGTTCAAACGAGTTTTGGATAGAGTGATCTTAGAAGCTTTTTGAGGTGTGATTATGGAGTCCAAACACTCAAAGTAAGTGGGGAGGTCCATGGTGTTCAGTCCATGGCTGAACAAGGTCCAATTTTTAGAGGTTTGAATGCAAGTTTTCAGCCTTTGCCTTGAAACAACAAGCTGGAAATATTCTGGTTTTCACTGCTCAAGAATGCTTTGAATGATGATGGATTTTGGTGCAGAATTTTCTGCATTTATTGACCTGATTTGTAGCTGTCTTTTAAGGATGCTTTTCCAGCATTCTTTTTGGAGAAAAACAGAGGAAGTTCCAGCTGATTTGATGACCAAAAGATGGCTTCATTTCTAGCTTCAAAAGCAGCGAATTGCTGTAGGAATTTTTCTGGTTTTGCAAAGTTTGTGCAGTCAAAAAAATTCACAGAATTTTCAGCCTTCAACCTCATATGAAATGACCATTTTCTGGAAGCAAATGCGGTAGGATTGTTGGCTGAAATTTTTGAAAGTCATTCTGGAAAAATTCTAGAAAATTTCCAGATTTTCCATTGCTAAATTATGAACAACATGAAGGTAGGATTGAAGGTATAACCATAGTGATTCATTTCTCTTGGGAACCCATCCTAATTCTTCTCCCTAATTTCGGTACTCCCCTATCCCCAAGAGCTGATTTTCGAATTCCATTGCTAAGGGATTATCACAGTTTTTTTTTTTTTTGGAATTAAAAGAAGAGATTAATGAATTAAGGATAGTTTAAGTTTTCAGAAGGTTAGGACAAGGCTAGAAAGATTAAAGGGATAAGAATTCCTCTAGAATTCTTTTTTGCACATGATCACATGATCAAGACATTCTCTTCATGCCTCTCTTAAGACAACATTCCTATCTTTAAGGAATGTAAGGAAAACAAAAATTCAAACATAGCTAAGATAATCATGAATAAATCTTAACTGATAGGATTTGAACTCAAGACCTTAGAGATTAATTCACAAAGCTGTAACCACTTAACCACACTAACTCTTGCTCTTATTTTCTTTACCTAAATATTCTTCTTATCTAAATCTCAAGCCATCTTCCTATTTTGACCTCAAGCAAAATTACCTTTTTACCCTTCCTACCCAATAAGCATAAACAAGCCACTTAACCTATAACCCACAATTCTAAAGCATATAAAATCATTTAAAGAGTATATTTTTATGCAAAATGACATGATATGCATCCCAACCCCCCTTACTCTAAGGTTGGCTTCAGGTGGGGTTTCACATGTGAAGGGTTAAGATGGCTGTACTTGTGGAAGAAAAAAAATGAAGAAAGAAATAAAGAAAAAAGATTTTAATTGTTGAGAAATGGAAACTAGCACATATTTTTCATGGCTTTTTTTTTTTTTTTTTTGGTTGCATGAAAAGTATGATGTTTTTTCATTCTTCGTGGTTGAAAGTAGGAGGAATATATAATGCTAAGATGAAGAATGGAAGGAACAAAGTGGTGGTTAAGCACTAAAATGAGAATAGAATAAATGAAGAATGTATTTTGCAAGAAAAAGGGAATGATTTCAAGGAAAAAATTGCAAGGTTTAGCTTGAAGTAGTTTTGTGTTTATTCCAGATTTAGCTTAATAGAGTTTATTAATCTGTAGTTAAAGGCCTTAGGAGTATTTTGGCATAAATTTGAGGTTATTTGGACTTGTGGATCAAAAGTTGTGACAAAAATACAAAGGCATGTCATGATATGGAAAATGCAAGAATTCTATTAAGAATAATAAGTTCATGCATTATTTCCATTGGAATTAATGGATAATAGAGATTTTTAAGAAACCATGTAAATGTCTTGCAAACATGTTTGATGAAGGGATAAGGAAATCGATACATGGAGAACATAATAATCCCTTGATTATTTCAAGTGATACTTTTCCATTTCTAATAGGAAATTAGTAATTTCCTTGTTAGTATATTTTGTTAGTAATATATTAGTTTAGCAGCTTAGATGCTAAGAGAAGTATGAAATGATCTTTGATGTAGGTGTGTCTATTACAAGACCTTTATACAACTTTAAGGACAATATATTGCTAAGCGATAGCGTTATACAAGGTGAGTCCCCTTAGATTTCTAAAAATGGCATTTGCTATTGGATTTTTCATTACACTAAGCTATGCTTTATAAATTCTTTTGGTTTTTCTGAACAAAAATATGGTTTTCTTGTGTAAAAATGATTTTGATCCATGCTAGGATTTAAATGAGAAATGTGAATCTTCATGCCTATGATTATTCATTATTGGTGATTATTTTTTTCATAAAGTAAGAAGATATGGATAATAAACTTTTAGATTTTCTTAAACAAAGTTTGGTTTCTCTGAACGAGAAATTATTGAATACTTTGGAAAAAAATATTTCGTGTAAGGAATTGTGAACCATTTGTGTTCTAAATATTTCCACATGCAAGTGACTATTTGAAAGCCTTCTCCTCACGTATTATGCTATGGAATAGCATTTTACTTTGTACAAATAATCATTGTTCCATCTTTAAAGATAAGACATGAATTTATGATTTCTTATCTTATAATGGAGTGATAGATTGCTTCTAAAGTTTTAAGGCACGATGAATACGAAATCCTTGAATTTATTTCCTTTTTTGGATAAAGAATTATAGATTTTCTAAAAAAAATTTCTTTTGGACTCAGGTATGCATAATTTACTTAAATACCCACAAGGAATATTTTATTACGCGAGAAGGACATTTTATCTTTCTATGCTAAGACTTTGAAAACTGATGTCTCAGTGCGTAATCAACATCTGGGAAACAATGTTTTGGCCCCAAAAAATGTTTTCTTGATATTCCTTTGGGAAGTTACGATATTTGACTGGTCTTGAGAACCAGTGAAGACTTTGAGTATTGAGCGGGGGCTTTGACTACTGTACTAGCCTACATTAGAGATAGATGGACCAAAGTAACCTAATCAGTTCTGAGGTTCATCTTACTCCGAAAGGGAGGATAGGACATTGGGATTAGCCGTCCCTAGCTAGTTGTTTAATGCCTGACAATTAACTATAACAGATACACCTAAGTGCAAAAATTTTGTAGGTTGTTCACGGATACTAGGCGGGGACACTTGGTGTGTTCAACCCTTTGTCATCTCAATGCTGGTTAATGTCAGGATTGGGGACCTTGGGCTTATGATGGCAAGTAAAACATCTGGAGTTTTGACGTAGTGTGCTTTATGCACTTACCACTTTGGTAAAACACAGTTGAGTGCTGTAGCCTTGCTCCTTAGCATTATATGACTATACAGCCAAAGGTGAAGCCATATGAGTTTGAACGTAAACCTGTTTTCTATATAGAGAAATGCTTGATTTTTTTGGAATATGGGGCAATAATGTTGATAAAATTTGCTTTTCCAAAATATGCCTAAAAGTTTAAATAGCTTCTAATTAAGTTTTCTACTTTTCAGTTATAGAATTGTTTTCAATGAAAAAATATAAACATTTTTTGAAGCTAGATTTTTATAGAAAAACACTAGTGCACATGAGACTTACTCAAGGTAAACCTCTCACACATGTATTATGTTCTATTTTCTTAGGAATCGGAATTGAATATTGGCATTTGTGAAGACAGATCCTACACTATTGAGTTTGTGCACCGTGCAACTCTATGTATATTACTTTTATAACATGTAGGAAGTATACGTTGTAGTATATTGAGTTGTATTATCTTTTTGGGATGTATACTATGACTTACGTTTTGATCACCTTTAATGTAATTATTTTGCTTTCGTTTTGGCCATTAGGATTGTGCCATAGAAGCAATCATTTGAACAATGTATTTTTGCACATTAAATCAATAAAAGGTATTATTTATCTTTTAGTTTATTTGTTTCATATATTTATATGAATAAAACTATTAGATAAAGTCTCAAGTATAACATTGCGTTAAGAAAATCTTGATAGAGATCAAAATATGAGGTTTCTAATATATTTGACTGCGTTTGTGCTTAAATTATCCCTATTCAAAGTATTAATGAGATGGGACATCATTAATGTGCTAAGACTAGCATGTATTATACTTCTTGATTTGATCAAGCTGTGGTTCTCATACCCATGAGTATTGTGATACTCAAAATTAACACATGGATGCTTGCAACTTGAACAAGTACATTGGATGACCTAGCTATAAGATAATCACGTGGATAATTATTTAGAGTGTTAGTGATAGAATCTCATTATAGCAATAAGTATTTGAACAAGGTACTTTGTTTGCTGAGCATTTTATATTGATTCTAATCTTTGGAGTCAGTTCGAGGGCCACCTATAAGATAGATATTAGGTGCAATGTGAAGTAAATAAAAGTAGTTGAGAGGGCCAATAAAGGATTTACCACTCTTAATAGTAGGAGTGAATATCTCAAGGCCACTTGTAGGAATCATTACTCAAAAAGTCCCTGGCCAAAGCAACTATGTATTGGAAATATTTTCAGTTGATACACATGTTGAGTAATGGATTCTGAGAACAAATACTAAAATATTCAGGCCAGAATTAATTAATATTGTATAAGGAGTTAGCACTAATTCCATACTCTAAACTGAATGGAATATTGTATGGTGAAAGGTGTTTATTGCACTGACGTTTTATTATTGAAGGGTTCATATTAAGTCACTTGACTTTTTGGACTTTTGGATGATCATGGTGTATTGCTAGATACCGCTCATGATCTATTAAATGTGGATTTATTAATTAAATAATTAATAAATTAATCTTAATTAGAATTAATAAGTTAATTCTAATTATTAATTCTATAATGATTAGAACTAATTCATATTTTGCTACCAATAGACCGAAAAAAACCTAATAGGTTATATACAATAGAAGAAATGGTACTCAAGCTTTTATATGATAGTATTTGGGATTAATTTGTGAGATTAAATAATAATTATGGGTTAATTCTAAAATTTTATAATTAGTTGGGTAAAATTGTAATATTTTAAAACCTTTGCTCGAGTTATAAACTTGTTATAACTCAAGGGCTAAATTAAAATTTCAAAAATTCCAAAACCCATAATGGAAAGTGGAATTATTAATGTTTCCTAAAAGCTTAAGAAACATATAAGGAAAAGGAATCTACATTGGTTGTCCAGATTTGGTGTTTTTCCTAAAACGGTTTAGGAAACGTGAAAGGGGTTTCACGTGTGATCTAAAACTTTAAGAAGCCGATGGACTTTTATAATATAAAAAATCACACCGGCTAGAAATAACATGCACACAACAATGCCGAAATTTTTTTTCCCTTTATTCCTTTTTCGGTCGAAATCTCAAAAATTAAAACCCTAGCCGCCATATAATTTTTCTAGCAGAAAATTTTTGTGGTTCTTGAATACATCCTCGTGTGGATCAGTATTATAGAAATCTCTATTCTTGGAATTTGGTGGTTCATATTTGGACAATCTTTTAGAAGGGTTCCGTGCGCAAAGAAAAATTTTAAAAGCTGCATTTTAGAGGTAATTAATTTTTCTTCCCTCTCCTAACTCGTTTAATTACATACAAGTGATCATTTGAGTGGATTTCGTTTTATTTTTCTGCTATGTGTAAACTGGTTTGTATTATCGAAATCTAATATTAGCTTTGATAGTTATAAAGACCTTTTGTCTAGGTAATTAGACGAGGCGACACCCACACTTATTACGCGCTTATGATATAGTATATGTATTTATATATGTGGGATATTGCAAGGGAAGCCTTGATTCTTGTCAAAGGTTGAAGACGTTGAAGAAAACTGAAAAAATAGTAAATCTCGTCACTTAAAAATAGTCTTCAAAAAGGTTTTTTTTTTTTTTTAAGATTTCTTCTATTTTTCATGTTTAAACTTGTGCTTTGTTGTTAGTATAATCATTAGGATTGGAAATTTCATGTGAATTGTTGTTTATTTCTGCTAAAATTGATTGAAATTTCATTCATATTTTGAATTCTAATATTGCATATAAAGTGTTTGATATTTGGTTTGAGTAAACTTGTGAATTGTTTGATATTTGTTGTTAGTATAATCATTGGGATTGGAAATTTCATGTGAATTGTTGTTTATTTCTGCTAAAATTGCTTGAAATTTCATTCATATGTTGAATTCTGATATTTGCATATAAAGTGTTTGATATTTGGTTTGAGTAAACTTGTGGCTTCGAATTCATGTCCAATCTTTTGTGAACACTTTCTAAAAAGTTGTTTAACTCTTGAGATTAGGTATTTTTGAAAAATTACTTGTCTAATTGGGCCATTTTGGTTGTGATTTGTTGTTCTTGTTCATTGGCTATTTATGATCATCATGCCTTGTTCTTGAATGCTATGATTTTTAGACTTCTTGTGTTCTTTGAAATTATTTTTGTAAGTTGAGTCTTGTTTATTCTCTCTAGTTGTTGAATTGAGGTTGTGAATTTGTTGAGTTTTTCTTGATTAGCTTATTCCTTATGGCCTTGTTTTCTAGTTGTTCAATATCCATCTAAGTCTTATAGTTGGTTATCCTTAGAGGGTTAGTAGACTTTTTAAGTTTAGACTAGGTCCTAAGAAATTGGAGAGCTTTTGTGGAAAGAACTTGTTGAGAACTTAAGTGATAGAAAAGGCAAGAGGGTGAGCCCGTTATATAAAAGTAAAAAAGAGTTAAACACTAGAGTTTAGTGGATGCATCTGAGAGAGTGATTTTGGAGAATTAAATTCTTCTATTCAAAATTTCTAAGTCAAAACCCTTTGAAAATTCCCAACACAATGTCCCAAGAAGAATCATTTGATATTAGAGCCACCTTCAAAACTCTCAATGCAAAAATGGATAGGATGAGGAGAGATATAGCTGAATTGCAAAGAAATTAAAGCTAATCCTCAACAGTTGCTCAAAGGAGAGGATATAGATAATAAGATAGCCATAGGATGACAGATGAGAATAATGCCACACCCCTGTTGTATGAATAACAAGTGGAGAGTTGGGATGAGTATTCTATGGATGGCTATCCTCAAGCTCTAAAGATGAGAGAAGGAAGGCAATGTTAGAATGTATGCCTAAAATAGACTATGCATAGCTAGCTGTATTTGAAAAATTAATAAAAGCTTCATTCATTAATAGTTATTTGTTTACATAAATTGCACATTAAAAGTCTAAATGTATTAGTAAGTAATCTACGTGATTGGGTCGTGATTTCACAGAAAGGTGTAGATTATGGGCTACTAACATATAAGCAAAAATTGTTCTTGATTAATTGATGAAGTTGGGCACTTCATCAAGGTTTAGATCATTACACTATGGTTTCTAAATGGAAAATAGCTTACCTTTAACCAGTGAATAGTCTACTTACACCAATAGTGTAAGCATATTTGGAATACGTAGAACTGGACCATGTGATAATAATCTTTATAAAAGTACTTAAATGAATAAAGATTAGTTTATTACATCTACTGCATGGATGAGTACTCTAAGACTTGAGTATAAGTTGTTGGCCTGGTAAAGGTAGACTTGTACACTTTGATGTATGTTAGGTGAGGTCTTATCGCAAGGCCAATAACCTTGTACGTTGAGTGTATGACTCTAGTTAATTAAGACAGACTTATACAATAGAGTTTCTATGTTTCATTCCGTGAAGAAATCACCCCATTGTGATTGTTCAGGATAATCTAAATAATCCAGGACCCTAGGAAGCATGACTAAATGTGTATACTTTTGGGTAACTCCCTGTAATGAGTGGATACATACTGAAAGTCGAGGATTATCGAACTAGCTAACAAAGGATGGTATTTGCTATTGAGAAAGGTGTTAGTACATTTTTTTCTATCTCAATGATGGGTGTTATATAGAGGGTTATTTTTATCATTACATCTATAGGTTAAAGACACTACACTTGCAATATTATTCTTGGGTCAATATTTTCATTGAGTGATAAATGTGATATTTAAAATGATTAAAATACCACTATTAGTTAGAAGGGGTATTTTGATCATTTTAAGAGCCAAGAATAATATGTCTTTTGGTCTCCATAGTAGCTCAAATAACCTTAGTAAGTTTATTTACTATATGGGCTTATTGGGTGAATTTATTGTTGAAAGAATTATTTTAAGAGTTCAATGAATTATTTATTTAGACTAGAATAATTAATTGGGTCAATTTATTTAATTAGTTTATCAATTAATTATCTTGGGTAATTTTATATTGGGCCTAAATAGATTAATTAATTAATAAAAAAACTAATTTAATTAATTGGCTTATTACTTAATTACCTTTGGAAATTTTATATTGGGCCTAAGGGGATTTATTAATTAATAAAAGAGCTAATTAATTCATCTTGGACTAATTAAGAAAACATGGCCTATCAGGGTTTGATAATAGCTACCATGTGTAAAAGGAAATAAGGAAATTAGGGGGGAAGAAAAAGGGTAAGTGTCCGGTTATTATTATTATTATTATTTAAGAAGGAAAGTGAAGTTGTTGTTTTAATAACTATAAAAAAAAAGGCATTATGTGAATGGCTGAAAGTTGACCAAATTTTTGCAAGAAAAAGAAAACAGCTTTCGTCATTTTCCTTAGAAAATAAGGCCATTGTTTTCTTACCATTTTTCCTTCATTTTTCCTTTACCCTTTTAGGTCTTCCATTTTTCTTTCAATCTTCTTCACCCTAGATCTACTTTCACCAGTAGAAGTCCATAGAGGTTCCAGAATACTCTGGAAGGTCAAGAGCTAGAAAACGTGGCGAGCGTTTGATGGAAAAGAGCCGATGTTTAGTTGGTATACCTACAGAACAAGTAGATATTTCGATACATGAAGTGCCTTCAAACTCGAATTCAACTCCGATTATTCTAGTAAAATGCCTTAGAAGAAAGTATTCATAGACTTTGGCTAAAAAAAAAAAAAAAATCTTAATTTGTCGTCTTTGGTTGCATATTTATTTTTTCCCGCAGTTCTTCAAGTGGTATTAGAGCCATGGTTAAATCTAGGAGTATGATTAGGGTTAATAACTGGAAAAGGTGGTTCCTTTACTAATAAAAGTATGATTTTTGTGATTATATGGATCCTTAGTGTTTTTTGAAGCAGGTAGATTTTGTGTATACCTTGCACATGGAGTCATAAGCATGTGTAATTTATTTTTAATTGTTTTCCATAGAATTCGTATACGTCTCATTTTGAAAGGCATAGGCATTTAAAATTGTATTTCACTTTAAGTTTATGAATTCTTGTACAGAAACTGGTGCCGAGATTAGCAAAAAAAAATCCCTAAAGGAAAGCCTGAAGAAGAAACAGAAAAGGAAGAAAAATAGAAGGAAAATGGAGGTGCGTTGGGGGGGACCAACCAGGGCCAGCTGGGGGCCAAGCTGTGGCCGGATGGGAGAAAAATTCTCCCACAAGCAGCAGTTGGCTAGCTAGCACCTGCGGCCGGCCCAGGGAGTTTTTCTTCCTAGAAGCCGTCGTAGGCTTCTAGGAGTTTTTCTCCCTCATGCCATGGCTGGTTTCTGAGGAGCCATGGCCGGCTTCAGTTTTGATAGTCCCAGAAGCCACAACATGTTCAAACAATGCCGCAGCCAATTTCGGGAAAAAAGGAACTGGATTCTTTTTCGGTTTAGGTGGTTCGGATCTAGCTTAGTTCGAGCAATCTGATGACTTTATTTTTTCTTCCTATTTCCTTGTAATTTCATTTTCTTTTGGGATCCCATATCACACGAGGTTATTTTATTGCAATGGTTTATTTATGAATTTAAATAATTTTGCATGAAAATGGTTAGTAAAGGCGGAACCACCTTAGGATTAAACAAGAGCATTTTAATTTTATTATTATTATGATGTTTAATCCATTATTTGGTCACATAAGAATTAAAGGTTAGAAATAGCATGTAAAAATTTATAAAATTTATTTTTGGAGCATGCGTATTTATTTAATTTTGTGATCAAATGCAAAAAGGTTTCTGAGTAATTAATATTTTTCTCTTGATAAAATAAATAACGAAAATGTTTTTAAAATTAGAACAAAGTAAGTCTTGATAAAATAATTAACGAGAATGTTTTTAAAATTGGAAAAAAGTAATTTAAAGTTAAATTCATGGTTTATTCTTCCAAAGGATTTTATCCTTGACATGGAGAATAATATTAAATTTAAGCATTTTAAATTTAGTTCCTAGAAAATGGTTTTAACTTAAGTAGTGAAAAAAAAATTCATAGTTTATTCTCTTAAAGAGTTTTATCCTTAACATAGATAATAATGGTTGAATTTTTGGGTTTTCACTAGAGTTAATAAAAACCAATTAATTTTAAAGGAATGTTTTTCCTAAAAACCTAATTTTCTCAAAAGATTAAGTGGGAGATTGATGCGTAAATTTTGGGTGTATAAAAATCGTCAAATTTAAATCCATCCCTTAGTCAAGTTTTAATTAAAATATTAATCCCAAAATACGTATACGAGCAAGTATAATCATCGCAAGCATAGTATAGGGAATTAATGAGTATCGATCCTCAAAGGAACAAATACAGACTAATTACTTTTTCATTCATTGTTTAAATGATCCAATAAAGTGAAAAAAATAATAAAAAGTAAATAAATAAATATATACAACTCAAGAATGTAGGAATATGCAATTTAGACAATTATCCTAGAGAGCATGATAATGAATCATTTAGCAATTATTTCAATTAATTATCATCTTGGTATCATGAAGAAATATAAAGTAAAATTCAATCGTTTTTCAAGTCATAAATTTACTTGCATAGATTCCACTTCTTTCCTAATCCATAGAATCACCATCTTTTGATTAAATTAGTAGATTTCCCAATCAAATCGATATAACCAACAAATGCATTAAACTCAATTCCTCACAAACATGAAATTAGCTAATGACACTTTTGTCGAGGTGAAATTAACTAATCTTTGATCACTTTAGTCCTTTAATATGAACTTCATTTCCCAAGTCCATTAAAATTTAAAAAATACGAAATCAATGCAATGAACTCCTAACATCATTTCTCAAATCAATTAGAAGAACTCGCATCAATAACTAATGATAACAAGTAATCAAATTCTAGAGATGATAGAAAATTGATCAAATAACTAAATTAACATGAAACTATGAATCCCAAAATAACGTCAAATTACAAATAAAACATTGAATACATTATTGTTTAAGAAGAAGAAAGCAAAGGCAAAAGAAAGAACTCATAGACAAGCCACATTATTTTCCTTTGAAGACTCTCTTGAACAACTCTCCATGATTGGTGAATCTCTCCTTTTTTTGAGTGATTGGAATTTTTTATCTTCAATTCGCTTTCTATCTCTTGTGTTCTCTCTTGGTTTTATAGGTTTCTTTGATGCCAAATTCATAGCTTGAGGAGTCTTGGCCAAGTTGGAATTGGAAAATACCAAAATCATTGGAAAATTACTAAATTCGTGCACAGGATTTCGCCTCTCTAGAGCAGACATGGTGACGGGTCTAGTTGACTCCCTCGGTGCCAAGTGTGTTCTATTTTTGCCCCTGAATTTTGCTCTGTTTTTCTCTGGCCGGACCAGAATGGACTTGGCGCCTGGTCCACTTACCAGGTCTAGCGCTAGTTGTGGTCTGGAAAATTCTCCTTTTTGCTCAAAATTAACTAAAATCTACACAAATTTGTCAAAAACACTTTCTACAAGCAAATTGTCAAATAGGAAGGAATATGCATAGTTATTATGACAAAATATCTCAAATTGACCTCAAATAACTAAGAAAATAATGATGATTTTAGCCCCTATCACATATCCCCACACTTGAACTTTTGCTAGTCCTCAAGCAAAAACACTTAAGCTAAGAAAACACAAGTTTTTTCTCATTCCAAAAAATTTTAAAATATAACAAGAATTATAACATCCTTTCAAACCTTTGATACAACTCTTGCCATTCATCAAACCCTTTGAAAGCAATTCAAACTTTGGAACATTTGATAAGACGTCACAAAACTCTTGAAGTCAAATTAATCAAGTTCATACCTTAGTCTAAGAAAATTATTTCACTCTTCAAGTAGATATATAGATAACATGAATAACACAAGTCAAGCTATCTACCAACTTAGCCATTATAAATCCAAAAATAGCACAACTCATGTCATGATGTAAAGAAAGCACTATAATTTTTTTCCTCTCAAATTTTTTTTTTCTATAACTTAGGAAATTGATAGCCTCAAGTGTGTGGATATCTCTTCACACATTGTATTGGCCCCCTTTTAGTCATCACTGATAATTTTTTTTCAACATTTCCCCTCTTTGTCTTTTGGAAATTCATAGCCTCAAGAAAATGATTTTCTCTTTACTATCCGTGTTGGCCCCCATAATCAAGCAAAAATAATACTCTTTCTCATCCTCAAAGAGGAAACAACAATCAACTCATTTTTTCAATGTTTCAACTCACAAGAATTTTTCACAATTGTTTCATGATCTTTCCTCTCCAAGATCTTTAATCTCCTCATATTCCTTATCACAATTCTAAGCTAAGCAAAATTTAAATCCATCATACAAGAGTTAACAAACAAACTTTCCTCATATTCATCATATCTTTTATATTCAAACTAGACAAGTTAAATAATATTCAAATACTAATGCAAAAATAAGATTAATTCAAATTCTCAAGTCTTGACAATATCCTATCCGATCAACCACTTTCATAAAAATCCACCACATGAATGACAAATATTCATATCTAAGAAAAAAAAAAATACAACCTTGCTAAACAATGAAAACAAAAAGAAAAAAGAAAATTTTCACTGAAAAATTTCACATAAAAATGATATGGAAAATATCATCAATACCTACATTCTCCCCCCCCTTCCCCCGCACTTAAACTAGACAATGTCTTTAATATCCATAAATATAACAATAAAAGAAAAGCCAAGAAAACTTGAATAAATAAAGAGGAAGAATGAAGAAAAGAAAATACTTCCATTACCTATTAGGTCCAACATGTCTGAATCCACCACAATGAGTAGTCATTAGAGAAGTCACAAGAGTACCTAACTCAAAAGAAACCAATAACATAAATCTAGAAAAAGAAAAAAAAGAGCAAAATAAAAGAAAAGATAACTAAAAGCTGGGAAAGGTCATTAGAATTCAAAAGAAAATAAATAACAGAAAAATGGCAAAAAGAAAATAAAATACAGGTGCAAAAAGTAAGTCAAGAGTCCTCATCATCATCCTTATCATCGTCGTCCTCATGAAGATCGTCGACTATGCGACTCTTAGATGCTCCAGCGGATTGTTGGATCAGAGTAAACAACTTTTGCTCTTAGACATCATAGCGTCAATGGCAGTTCGCAATGGAGTCTCAAAGCTGAAAAAGGATAGTCATTTGACTCTTCAGTTGAGCCTCTACTTGTCCCTCAAAATCAATACAAGAATGAGAACTAGTGGCATGGGTACGAGGCCTAGTAGGCTGCTGCTCCTCCTCCTCCTCCTCATTAGAGGGAAGATCCATCACCCTGAGGTACTGTACCTCAAAAGGCTTCTTCCATTGCCTCTCTTTCTCATTATAGCAATAACCACAATGAACCAAAGTATGCTTAGTAATTAGGTCTCGATTAGTAGTGGGTTCACTAAGCTCTCCATCTAATTAATTGCACTCTAATGTCTCTTAGGATGTGCATAATAACCAATGGGGATTCGAGGGCTTTTGTTGACATGTTAGAGTAAACAACCACTCGCAAGGATTGAATAATAATAGGGGCAAGGGGAATAGGCTCACTTCTCCGCATCTTTTCAAGAATGTTAAGATCAAGGACTCTAGACTTATTGAAGCCCTTAGCCTTAGGGTAAACATTAAAAGCAAAAATGTAGACTATGGCACGCAATTGAGCCTCAAGGTCATTATTGAAATAGTAATAATTTTGACCTATTTGCCCTTTTCTCCACATGTTCAAACTTGCCCTCACAGCATTCACATCCCAAATAGGTTCAGAAATAATCTTTTAGTTATTATGGTCCACAGCTATCCATGACCCCCTCATTAGGTACTCCCAAAATCTTGTCTTATCTAGCCCTCTCCAACTCAATAGGTACCCTTTTTACCATAGTAGAAATAATCTTGAGGTTGTTTTTCTACTTGTCCCTCATATTAGCATAAAACTCTCTTACTCTCATAAGACAATAAGCACATTCCAATCTAATAATAGGCTCCCATCCCAGTCGCCTAAACATAGTAGAAAACTCCAAGGAATTATCTAAGGATGGCTTCTATTGCTTTTCTACTATGATTTTGTTATATTGGTGATTTTGATACCCAATTTGACAAGTAGGGTCATAGAATTGGGCAGGTTGGGTAGGTAGAGGCTTGAAAGAAGGCGTAGACAAAGATGTATCTCAAGATCTCTTAGCTCCAGGTGCTAACCTCCAAGGTCTCCTAGACATAAAATGATGATGAATAAAGGTAGGATAAAAGAAAATAGAACACCCTCAAAATCACTCTTTACAACACAAGCAAACACAACCCTTAAATGTATCATTATCACCACAACATTCAACACAACCACCACCTCAACATAAAACCCTACAGAGTAGCCAACCAAATACAACACAATCTCCTCCAACAAACCTGCAAGAAATATAGCCATTGTCCAACTCCAAACATAATATCAATAGTCATGATCAAATCACAATGCTCAATAGCCACCAATTAACAATGTAAAGCTCATTACCCCAATGCTAAGTTAGACATGAAAATTTTCATAGAAGCTCAAAATTATACCTAAAGAAGCTATGCTCAATAACTTCCAAAACTATGTAAATCCTAAATGGCAACAATTAAATATCATTGTCAATTACATTCCCATGCTAACTAAGCATTAAAGAAAGCAACATTGGAATTCAATCCATTAAATTGAAAATATACAAGAATTTTCGGCAAAAAATCCATAGAAAAATACCCAAAAAATGAATAGGAAAAATTGAAAGTGTAGAAAAATTATACCACAATGATCTCCAATATATGGGTAATGATCCTATTCAAAAAGATTAAACAAATCGTGCATCGAATGGAAGTATTAAAAAATGGGTTTTGGAAGAAAAGATTGGATTTTTCCTAGTTTTAATCCAAAACTTCAAGAATAAAGTGAAGATTTTGTGTTTGGAATGTGTTTTGGAGGTTTACAAAGTGACCCGGTGGTGTTTCGGAGTTGAACCTGGTGATGGGTTGAGAGAAAAAACAAGGAAGATGAGAGTGTTTTGAAAAAATGGCCTCAAATGGCCGTTTTTTAGCTTGTGGCTGATTGGGTCTGGCGCCAAGCCCAAGGACTGGGCTTAGCATTGGGCTTGTTCTGCCTTTGTTTTGCTATCGGGCCATGCTGGCCTGATGCCGAGGTTAAAGTTTGGGCTTGGCGCTAGGTCAGCTCTGGCCAACCAAAATGCATTTTTTAGAAATTAATTAAATGAACACATACAATAATTAAAACATGAAATCATGAAGAGAATTCATTCTAAAAAAAATGAAAAAGATAGAAAAATGAATGAAACCACGAAAAAATTTAAGTGATGTCCCAAAGCTCAAAGTAGTAAAAATAATCTTTTTCCACGATCTTGATCACATGGATTAGTCTTAGTAATTCCTAGAAATGATCCTTCTTGACAATCTCCAAGAAGTTTGCCTAGTTGTCCAATTTGATTCTCAAGGTTGCGCACGGACACCTCTAAATTTCTTATGGTTGCATCTACTCCTTAGAATCATGTCTTCGTACCACTTACCAACTGGTTAACCAACTCGTCTAATGATGGCTTAGCCGGTGGGGCAAGGGTGGTTGGGTCCTTTGAGTCCCATAATTAGAAGAAGTTTGCCTAGGTTGATTTTGGTTATTCTACGAAAAGTTAAGATGATTCCTCAAACTCAAATTGTAAGTGGTGCTAGAGGGATTATTACCTTGTTGTCCATTACCCACAAACACTGCTTGTTCCAACGATTCTTGTGATGACCCCATGTTTTGGTAATCATGATTTGGATGCCCCTCCCCACAAAAGTCACAACTTGCAATCATTACCTATCTGTAGGAAGAAGACATCACTATTTGCTCCATCTTTTATGTCAGTGCCTCCACTTTGGCCTCCAAAGTTGCTATTGCATCCACTTTATATACATTATGAACACGAGATCTTGACCGTGAACTCCCTCAAGTGTAGTTGTTTGTTGGCAAATTTTCAATCAAATAAAATATCTTCTCTGGGGTTTTTGAATTAATGGAGCTTCCTGTGGATGCATCAACCAATTGCCTAGTAGCTAAAATTAAACCACTATGGAAGATTTGCATTTTCATGCCTAGCTTGAACCTATTATGAGAACACTTTCTAAGAATCTCCATAAACCTCTTCCAACACTCATAAAGATTTTTAGATTCTAACTATTGGAAGGCAAAAATATCAGTCCTAAGATTGGATGTTCTAGGTGGGGGCAAGTATTTTTCTAAAACTTTTTCACCTAAAACGTTCCAAGTGTTAATGGATCCGGCGGGCAATGATTTTAACCAAGATTTCGCTCTATCTCTCAAAGAAAAGGGAAAAAGCCTTAGTTTCATGGCATCCTCAGAAATACCATTCATTTAAAAGTGTCATAGATTTCTAAAAAGCTCGCAAGGTGGGCATTGGGATCCTCCTCAAGTAGCCCATCAAACTGTACCGTGTTTTGGATCATTTAAATTATATTGGGCTTTATTTCAAAGTTGTTAGCTTCTATCATAGGTCTCGTAATACTTAAAACTGTACCCCAGATTGAGGGTTTCACAAAATCATCCATAGTCCGCCCATTAATTCCACCATTACCACTATTGTTAGGTTGATTCATCTCCATGCCCTACCCTTTCACTTACAACCTTTCGGTCATTTATAAGGGTTCTCTTGATCTCAGGATCAAGATCTACTATGTCGGCTTTAGATCATTAGGACAAACACTAAGTGTAAGGGCTACATAAAATAGAAGACAATAAGATTATAGAATTTACAAGTTAGGCAGTTTCTACGTATTTACACATTAAGCAAGAAAAAATACAACATATAGGAACATTAAAGGACAAGTATACAAGAAAATAAAATATGGCACCTATTCATACAAGGAATATATATACATATTTATATATTCACATATAGACATGTAAACTTATAAACATAGTTAAATCAACAAAATCCAAGCTTTCATGATATTATTCCCCAGAAACGGCACCAAAAACTTGATGCTTAAATTTTTTTTGTATAAAAATCATCAAATTTAAATCTATGCCTTAGCCAAGTTTTAATTAAAACATTAATTCCAAAATACACATACGAGTAAGTATACTTATCACAAGTATAATATAGGAAATTAACGAGTATCGAACTTCAAAGAAATAAGTACACACTAATCACTTTTCATTCATTATTTAACCAACCTAATGAAGTGAAAAAAATAATAAAAAGGAAAATAAAGAAATATATACAACTTAAGAATGTAGGAATATGCAATTTAGACAATTATCCTAGAAAGCATGATAATGAATCATCTAGCAATTATCTCAAGTAATCATCATCTTGGTATCATGAAGAAATATAAAGTAAAATTCAATCGTTTCCCAAGTCGTGAATCTACTTATATAGACTTCACTTCTTTCCTAATCTATGGAATCACTGTCTTTTGATTAAATTAGCAAATTTTTCAATCAAACCAACATAACCAAAACATGCATGAAACTCACTTCCTCATAAACTTGAAATTTGCAATGACCCTTTTCTCTAGGTGAAATCAACTAATCTTTGATCACTTTAGTAATTTAATTTTAACTTTGATTTCCAAATCCATTAAGATTTAACAAATATGAAATCAATGCAATGAACTCCTAACATCATTTCGCAAGTTAATTAGAAGAGCTCACATCAATAACTAATGATAACAAGTAATCAAATTGCAGAGATGATAGAAAATTGTTCAAATAACTAAATAAATCGTGAATCCCAAAATAATGTCAAATTATAAATAAGACATTGAATACATCATTGTTTAAGAATAAGAAAACAAAGGCAAAAGAAAGCACTTATAGACAAGACTTTTTCTTTTCCTTTAAAGAATCTCTTGAACAATCCTCCTTCAATAGTGAATCTCTCATTCTTTTGAGTGATTGGAAGTTTTGATCTTCAATTCACTCTCTACCTCTTGTGTTTTCTCTTGCTTTTATAGGCTTCATTGATACCAAATTTGTTGCTTGAGGAGTCTTGACCGAGTAGGAATTGAAAAATACCACGTGCACAAGATTTCGCCTCAGAGTAGACCTGGCGCCGGGTCCAGTCGACCCACCTAGCACCAAGCATGTTCTGTTTTCACCCCTAAATTTTGCTCTATTTTTCTCTAGATGAATTAGAATGGACCTAACTCCTGGTCCACTTGCCTAGCCTGGTGCCAAGTATGGTCTGGAAAATTCTCCTTTTTGCTAGAAATTAACTCAAATCTGCACGAATTTGTTAAAAATACTTTCTACAAGAAAAATGTCAAATAGAAGGGATATTCCTAGTTATTAAAACAAAATTATCTCAAATTGACCTTAAATAACTAGAAAAATAATGATGATTTTTGCACGTATCAAAGAGGGGTTCCAACGGCTCTATAGCTTCCATCACAGATTTCGTTAGAGATTGTGGATTTTCTCGCATCATTCTGAGCATGACCCCCTATAGAAAATACTTTCATAAGAATCTAGAACTAATAGAGGAATTATAATTAAAGCCTAGGATAAGTGTTAGTGTCGGCCAGCCTATCACTGGAGGTAGTAATGTTGAATTATCTGTAGATGGTGAGAGTAGTGACCATCCTATTGATGGAACTCTTTCTGGATCATTAACTATTAAGAAAGTTTAATTTGTGATGGTTATAAACTTAACATAGAAAATTGTTAACCTTTCTACGAAGCTATGTTAATTTTTCTAAGAGCCAAAATTTTCAAATTTTTGATAGTGGTTTTAATAAGTTAACCATATGATGAAAATAATATGATATTTTAAATGTACATTTTTATATGTTTTTCCAAAATAAACATTTATCTGAATGAAGTTTTTTTTTTCCAATCAACATAAATGTCTAGTTTCAATCCTTTGTCCATTATTCTGAATAAGAATATGTTACTAGACCTAATTATGTGGACTAGAAAAGGAATCTGAACATAGTACTCACTATGAAAGAATACAAGTATGTTCTGATTGACTCCTGTCTTAAAATTGGGTAAGATTCCATGAACCTAGATTGTGAGGCTGAGAAGGCATGGAGGAAAGCTGATGAAATGGCTCAATTCTATATGTTAGCTTCCATGTCCAATGTTATCCAGTCTAATCACGAAAACATGTCTATTGCATACGACATTGTTGTATCGTTGTGCACTATGTTTATTGACAAAAGTCAGCCCGCAAGACATGAAGCACTTAGAGTAATCATGAACACTAGGATGGTTAGGGGGCATCGATTCGCGAGCTTATGCTCAAAATGATTGCTCATTTCAAGGAGGCCAAAGTTCTAGGAGTAACAATCAATGCTGAGAGCTAAATTAACATAGTTCTTGAAACTTCACCAAATTTATATTCTCAGTTCAAGTTAAATTATAATATAAACAAGTTGAATATGTCTGTCTCTATGTTGGTAAAATAGCTCCTAACTGCTAAGAAAATTATAAAGCCTGAGTCAAATATTTTGGTTACTTATTTTGATTCACTTTTAAAGCTGGGCCTAAACCTAAGAAGTTCAAAAAGAAGAAGGCCCAAAATAATGCAGAGGCCTAACCCAAGGGATTCAAGACCAATCCGTCCAAGCCCAGTAATAAGCTCAATGTCAAGTGCTTCAAGTGTGGCAAGAAATGACACTTCAAGAAGGATTGTCTGGACTTTTTAGCCATGTTCTCTTTTGGTATTGCTCTATACTTAGAAATTATTTATTATTAGTTGGGTCATTATCCACTTAGATTGTTGATTCCAGAGTCACTAACCATATCTATAACTCCTTAAAGGGGTTTAGCATGATAAGGCAACTCAGCAAAGGAGAGCATGGACTAAGAATGGGCAACGGAGCACAAGTATAGACCGAAGATATGGGAGACTTGAAGCTTTTATCTGAATGTAATAGGATTTTAGTTTTAAAAGATATTTTATATATTTCTAGTTTTAAACATAATTTAATTTCACTTTCAAGATTGATTAATTAAGGATATTTTGTTTCTTTCCTTTCTGGTATTTCAATAAGTAGAAATAGAAGTGTTATTTATTCTGGAAACATGTATGTGAATCTTTTCTAAATTAGTCCTATTAAATGTCAAATAAATAATATTAAGACGAGACCTAATAATGAGAAGAGAAAGGCCGCATCAAATAATTTAGTGCGGCATTTCAAATAATTCATTGAAATTGGAGGAATGGCCTCAGTGTAAATCTTGTCTTATAGGTAAAATGACCAAAAGGTCCTTTACTCAAAAGGTGGAAAGGGCCAAGAAAATGTTAGAGTTAGTTTATATTGTTGTTTGTAGTCTTATGTCTTCACCTACTAGAGGAGGTTATGATTACCTCGCCACATTCACAGATGATTACACGTGTTTTGACTCTGTTTACTTGATGAGGGAAAAGTCTGACTACTTTGATAAATTCAAGGTGTTTAAAGTTGAGGTGAAGCGTTAAACAGGTAAATTAATCAAAAAGCTAAAATCGGATCGTAGTGGGGAGTATCTCCTTGGTGAATTCAATGACTATTTGGTACATTAGGGTATAGTATCTCAGCTAACTACATCTAGGACTCCCTAGTAGAATGGAGTAGTTGAGAGAAGAAATAGAATACTGATGGAAATGGTTTAAAGTATGATGAGTCATGCAACTCTTCTTATTTCTTTTTGTGGATATGCTCTAGAAACACCAACATATTTTGTTAACTGGGTGCCTTCCAAGTCAGTGCCTGAGACACCCTATGAGATGTGGACTGGACAAAAGCCCAATATGAATCATCTTAAGGTATGAGATTATTTAACTTATTTATTGACTAAAGGAAGTAAGCTAGACCCAATATCAGAATTGTGCTACTTCGCAGGGTATTTAAAAGGAACAAGGGGTAGATACTTTTATCATCCCCAAGAGCAAAAGGTACTTATTAGTACTCATGCTAGATACTTGGACGATGAACAAAGTGTGTCTACTAAGATTTCAAGTAAGGTGGAATTAAAGGAAAAGTTTATTGACACTTCAACTTCTAATACCCCAATTGAGGAACCTAAAGAGGCACAGCCAGATGTTCCAATACAAAATGAACCATGTCGTCATGGGAGGATATCTAGGATTCCTAAAAGATGGATTGGAGAAACCTTTGAGATAGTTTCCAACCATCCAGAATAAGATCTCGCTAGATACGATAAGGCTATTGTTGATATTGATGCAGATAAATGGTAAGTAGTAATGGATACCGAGATTGAGTCTATGAATCTCAATCAAGTCTAGGATCTTGCCACTGCACTTAAAGAGATTAAACCTATAGGGTGTAAGTGGGCATACACGAGAAATAGAGGAGCATATGGAGAGCTGGAAACCTTTAAAGTAAGGTTGGTTGCAAAAGGATATACTCAGAAAGAAGGGATTGATTATGAGAATACCTTTTCATCTATTGCCATGCTTAAATCTATACACATCCACTTAGCTATCGCATGTCATTATGACTATGAAATATGAAAAATGGATGTGAAGACAACCTTTCTTAATAACTATCTTAGCGAAGACATCTACATAACCTAACCTGAAGGCTTTTTTATGAAAGGCCAAGAACATATAGTTTTTAAGTTTAAGAAGTCCATTTATAGACTTAACAAGGCATCATGGGCATGGAACTTATGTTTTGAAGAGATTGTAAAGTCTTATAGTTTCATACAAAATGTGGATGGGCTATGCGTGTATAGGAAGATAGATAGCAACAATGTGTCTTACATGGTACTTTATATAGATGACACTCTACTCATTGGGAAATATATAATGATGTTATTTGATGTGTGTTTTTTAGTATAGAAAATTTTACCAACAAAGTGCATTATCAATCAAGCATTAATTAAAATGCTAACCACCAAAACCATATATATGAGCAAATATGTCCATCATATAGTATAGGGAATAGCAAGTATCAAATTCACAGGAAATTAGACTCCCATCTTACTTTACTTAAACCTTTATTGCTTAGCCAATAAAATAAAGAAATAGAAGTAAATAACCTACTAACCTAATATACTAGAAAATAGATCAATTTCATACAAGATAAGTCACAAGGATAATCAATAAGTAAGAATAAGGAGAAAAGACATGCAATGAAGACATCACCCAAATCTATATCAAGTAAAGAAAATATCCTTAATCTATTAAGTCCAAATTCAAATACCAATGAGTTCAAGATAAATTTCACCCTCTCTCGAGTTATGAAATTCTATTTTTGCCTTAATCAAATAGTATATGTACCTCCCTAATTAAATCCAAGACGTATTATTATTAATTCAGTTAAACAGTTAAGTCCCTCTCTCTAGGTAACATTAAAGTCTTTATGGAAGAAATCAAAAACCCTTTCTCAAGGTGAAATTAATCTCTCTTTGATTACTCAGTCTTTACCCGTAACCTCTCTCTCGAGTTAATTAAGAGATAATAAGTATTGAATTGATTAGTTGGTACCACTCCCCTAACCTCTCTCTTGAGTTAGTTAGAAAAGAACTAATCAATTCAACAAAATAATAAATTCAAATAATCAAATATTTAAATTTGAATCACTATATAAAAAGAAATCCAATCCATGAACATAAACTTATGGTTCAATACTCAAATACGATTAAAATATAGTAAACTTAAGTTGTCAATAAATTACAAAAAAAATGAAAAAAAAAAACACTTATAGACAAGCAAGCGTTCTTCCACTTCCTTGAAACTTTCTTGAACAATCTTCTCTTCTTCTCATAGAATTCTCCTTGATCTTTCTTAATCTTGATGTTCTTGAGACTCTCTCGGAGTTTTCTATAGGTTTGCAACTCCCAAAAGTGAAAAACTAATTTAAAGAGTGTTAATATCTTATATTTATAGGAGTTTAGATGACCAAAAAGTGCCTACAAGAGTCCTTTTCTATGGTTGAAAAAGATCCCAAAGTAATCCAACTGAGATTACCAAATTCTGCTTGATAGGGAAAATCCGCCGACTTATGAACAGTAACAACTGGCGCCAGTTTAAATAGACCAACCGGCATCGGATCCTGCCTAAACTACTGCTAAAACTCCTTTGTTCTACTCTGTTCTTCCAAAATTGAACCCTGGCCGACTCAGCTATGTGGTCCGACACCGATTCAACACTATTTGGCTTGATTTTGGACGCTTTTCACCATTTTTTCAATATTTTTTCTATTTAGTCACTTCTACATAAAAGATAGTAATTTAGTGGGAATTAATAGTTATTTGAACATAAAATCATAACAAATAACCTCTAAAATATAGGTACAAGTAGCCCCTAACATATTCTCCCACACTTAGATTTACTTGTCCTCAAGCAAACAAGAATTAAACTCACCAAGCAAATAGCTTAAGAATGAGAAGATTTTTGTGATCATGGCCATATATTAAAGTTATTATCCTTCTTCTAGTTCAAAAATTCAATCCAACACCTATTCAACTAAGCCAATTTCATGTAAACTTATGTATTAAGCTAGATATAACCAAGGCCATTGAAGTTGAGTTAAACAAGATCATATTCATTCAATGTATTTTACCCCATTCCTTAAGTCAAGAATGCAAACATTATGATTCATATAAATTAGGAATAATAATAAACTTCTATTTTACAATTTCCAAACTACTGCAGTCAAGGTAGAAAACAAGGGACATTCTAACAATATTTTTTGTATACGCCTCGTGTGTGGAGGCATAGGCACCTCTAATTTATTTTTAATTGTTTTCTATAGAATTCGTGTACACCTTGTTTTGAAAGGCATAGGCATTTGAAATTATATTTCAATTTAAGTTTAGGAATTCTTGTACAAAAATTGGTTCTTGGATCTACACACAAAAATCCCTGAAGGAAAAGCTGAAAAAGAAATAGAAACGGAAGAAAAACTAAAGGAAAACGGAGGAGCACAAGAGGGGACCAGCTGTGGATAGCTGGGGGCCAAGCTGTAGCTGGATGGGAGAAAAATTCTCCCACAGGCCGGGACTGGCTAGCTGGCACCTGCTGTCGGCCTAGGGAGCATTTCTCCCTAGAAGCCATAGGCGGCATCCTTGAAGTCGTGGCTAGTTCTAGGAGTTTTTTTCCCTCAAGCTATGACTGATTTCCAAGGAGCAGCGGCCAACTTCAGTTTTGAAAGTAACAGAAATTGCGACTTGTTCTTACAATGCTCGTGGCTGGTTTCGTTCAAAAGGGAATTGTGTCCTTTCTCAGTTTGGGCGGTTCAAATGTAGCTCAATTCGGGCAACCTAAAGACTTTAATTTTCCTTCCCATTTTCTTGTAATTTCTTTTTCTTTTGGGGTCCTATATCACACGAGGTTATTTTCTTGCAATGGTTTATTTATGGTTTTAAATAATTTTTGCATAAAAATGGTTAGTAAAGGCAGAACCACTTTAAAGATTAAATAAGATCATTTTAATTTTATTATTTTTATGATGGTTAATCTATTATTTCGTCTCATAAGAATTAAAGGTTAGAAATAACATGTAAAAAGTTTATTTTTGGAGTATGCCTATTTATTTAATTTTGTGATCAAATGCACAAAAGTTTTTTAGCAATTAATTTTTTCTTTAGATAAAACAATTAAGGATAAAGTTTTTAAAAGTAAATTCATAGTTTATTCTTCCAAAGGATTTTATCCTTGACATGAAGAATAATATTCAATTTAAGCATTTTAAATTTAGTTCTAGGAAAATAGTTTTAATATAAGTAATAAAATAAAAAAATCATAGTTTATTCCCTTAAAGGGTTTTAACTTGGACACAGAGAATAATGGTTGAATTTTTAGGTTTTCACTAAAGTTAATAAAAACCAATTAATTTTAAAGAAGCTTTTTTCCTAAAAACGTATTTTCCTCAAAAGATTTTTGGAAGAGGGGTTTCAACTGCCCCACAGCTTCCTACACGGATTAATATTAGAGATTATGGATTTCCTTGCAACATTCTAAACATGACCTCCTATAGGATGGATTTCATGAGAATCTAAACTAATAGAGAAATTATAATTAGAGCCTAGAATAAGTGTTAGTGTCGGCCAGTCTATCATTGGAGGTATTAATACTGCATTATCCGTAGGTTGTGAGAGTAGTGACCATCCTATCGATGGAACTATTTTTGGATAATTTCCTATTAAAGAAGTTTAATTTGTGATGGTTATACACTTAACTTAGAAAATTGTTAACTTTCCTATGAAGCTTTGTCAATTTTTCTAAAAGCTAAAATTTTCATATTTTTTATAGTGGTTTTAATAGGTTAACCATATCATGGAAATAATATGATGTTTTAAATGTGTATTTCTATATGTTTTTCCAAAATAAACATTTTTCTAAATGAAGTTTTGTTTTCCAATGAACAGAAATGCTAGGTTTCAATCCTTTGTCCATGATTCTTATGGAGAATCAGTTAACTAGACCTAATGATGTAGACTGGAAAAGGAATTTGAACACAGTACTCACTACAGAGGAGTAAAAGTATGTTCTGACCGACCATTGTCCTAAATTTGGGGAAGATTCCACGGACCTTGATAATGAGGCCAAGAAGGCATGGAGGAAAGCTAATAAAATGGCACAATTCTATATGTTAGCTTCCATGTCCAACGTTCTCCAGTCTAAGCACGAAAAACATCCCAACTGCATACAACATCGATATATCATTGCACACCATATTTGCTGACAAGAGCCGGTCTATAAGGCTTGAAGCTCTTAGATCAATCATGAACACAAGGATGGCTGAGGGAGCATCATTCGCAAGCATACACTCAAGATAATTGCTCACTTCAAGGAGGCTGAAGTCCTAAGGGCAACAATAGATGCTGAAAGCTAAATTGACACAGTTATTGAAACTTTACCAAATATATATTCTTAGTTTAAGTGAAATTATAACATAAACAAGAAGAATATATATTTGACTGAGTTGATGAAAGAACTCTAAGCTACAAAGAAAATTATGAAGCTTGAGTCAAAGATTTTGATTACTAGTTCTAGTTCATCTTTTAAAACTGGGCCTAAGCCAAAGAAGTTCAAGAAAAAGAAGGCCCAAAACAATGTAGGGTCTCAGCCCAAGGGATCCAAGCCTGGCCCGTCCAAGCCTAGAGACAAGCCTAAAGGCAAGTACCTCAAGAAGTATTATTTTAGACAAGTCATCTTGAAGTATTGCTCAATATTTAAAGTTTATATTATTGGTTGGGTCATTATCCACTTGGATTATTGATTCTGGAGCCACTATCCATTTTTATAACTCTTTACAGGGGCTCAACAGGATAAGGTGACTCAGTAAAGGAGAGCGTGGACTAAGAGTGGGCAACAGAGCATAAGTGTGAGCCAAAGCATTGGGAGACTTATAACTTTTATTTGAATGTAATATGATTTTAGTTTTAAAAGATATTTTATATGTTCCTAGTTTTAAATAGAATTTGATTTCACTTTCAAGATTGATTAATCAATGATATTTTGTTTCTTTTCATTATTATATTTCAATTAGAAAAAATGGAAATGTCATTTATTCTAGCAACATATATGAGAATTTTTTTTATATTAACCCTATTAATGGTCAAATAAATAATACTCATATGGAACCTAATAATAAGAAGAGTAAGACCATATCAAATAACTCTAATTTATAGTGCTTGAGATTAGGAAATACAAATCCTAATCGAATTCAAAGGTTAATCCAAAATGGGTCTTTGGACTCATTGAAATTGGAGAAATGGCCTAAGAGTGAATCTTATCTTCTGGATAAAATAGCCAAAAGGTCCTTTACTTAAAAAAAAAATGAAAAGGGCTAAGAAAATATTAGGGTTAGTTCATACTGATGTTTGCGATCCTATGTCTTCATCTGCTAGAGGAGCTTGTGAATACTTCATCACATTTACAGATGATCACTCATGTTTTGGTTATATTTACGTGATGAGATGCAAGTCTGACTACTTTGATAAATTCAAGGAGTTTAAGGCTGAGGTGGAGTGTCAAATAGGCAAACTAATCAAAAAGCTAAGATTAGACTGTGGTGCAAAGTATCTCCTTGGTGAATTCAACGACAACATAGCACATTTTGGTATATTATCTCAGCTAGTTGCACCTCAGACTCCGTAGCAGAATGGAGTAGTTGAGAGAAGAAATAGAACGTTGACGGAAATAGTCAAAATCATGATGAGTCAAGCAAGTCTTCCTATTTCTTTGTGGGGATATGCTCTGGAAATAGCAGTATATATTCTAAACTTGGAGCCTTCCAAGTTAGTGTCTAAGACACCCTATGAGATGTGGACCAGACAAAAGTCCAGTACGAATCATCTCAAGGCATGGGATTATTCAGCATATGTACTGACTAACGAAAGTAAGCTAGACCCATGATTAGAATTGTGTTACTTTGTAGGGCATCCAAACAGAATAAGAGGTGGATACTTTTATCATCCCCAAAAGCTAAAGGTACTTATTAGTACTTATGCTAAATACTTGGAGGATGAACAATATTTGTCCATTATGATTTCCGAGTAAGATGGAATTAAAAGAGAAGTTGATTAAAAATTCAACTTCTACTACCCTAATTGAGGAACCTAAAGAGTCACAACCAGGTGTTTCTATACAAAATGTACCACGTTGCAATAGGAGGATGCTTAGGGTTCCTGAAGGATAAACTGGAGAAGCCTTTGAGATAGTCTCCGACCATCAGGGATAAGATCCCACTAGATACGATGAGGCTGTTACTAATATTGATGCAGAGAAATGGTAATTAGCAATGATACCTAGATTGAGTCATTGTATCTCAATCAAGTCTGGGATCTTGTCACTTCACCTGAAAGGATTAAGCCTATAGAGTGTAAGTGGGTATACAATAGAAAGAAAGGTGCAGATGGAAAGGTGTAAACCTTCAAAGCAAGGTTGGTTGCAAAATGATATACTCAGAAAGAATGGATCGATTATAAGGATATCTTTTCACCTGTTGCCATGCTTAAATCTATATGCATTCTCTTGGCCGTTGCATGTCATTGTGACTACGAGATATGAAAAATTGATGTTAAGACAGTCTTTCTTAATGGAAATACTAGAAAAAGACATCTAGGTAACCCTACCTGAAGGCTTTATTATGAAAGGCCACGAGCATATGGTTAGTAAACTTAAGAAGTATATTTACTTAAAAAAGCATAATAGGCATGGAACATATATTTGGATAAGACTATAAAATCTTATAGTTTCATACAAAACGTGAATGAGCCATGCCTGTATAGGAAGATAAATGGCAAAAATGTGTCTTTTGTGGTCCTTTATAGAGATTACATTCTACTCATTGGGAATGATGTGGGATGTTTTCATCCATAAAGGTTTAGCTATCAAGTCAACTTTACATGAAAGAAATGGGAGAAGTTGGATGCATTCTTAGAATAAAACTTTGTAGACATAGGAAGCAAAGAATGTAAGGCTTATCCCAATCTACTTATATTGAAAAGATGTTAGCTAAGTCAAGTATAGATTAGTGTAAAGGGGCAATCATACCCTTTAGAAATAGATTGACCTTATCTTCCAAGTAGTGTCCTAAGACACAGGAAGAAAAGGAAAGGATGACTAGGATTCCATTTACCGTGGCACTTTGAAGTCTTATGTATGCTATGCATTGTACAAGGTCAGATATTTACTTTGCAGTAGGCATGGTTAGCAAGTATTAGTCAAACCCAGAGTAAGAACATTGACAAGTTGTAAAGCATATTCTTAAGTACCTAAATGGAATGATTGAATATATGCTTATTTATAGGGCCGATGACTTAGTACCTACCGGTTACATGGACTCAAACTTCCAGGTGAATAAATATGAAATAAAATCTACTAGTAGATATGTTTTCACTTTGTTTGGAGGGGCTTTGTTTGGAAGTTGAGTATGTGGCAGTTTTAGAAGTTTCTAATGAAGTGATTTAGCTCTGGAAGTTCCTCAAAGAACTGGGAGTTGTGCCACAAATGGACTTTCACATTCTATTTAGTGCAAATAGGAGACTGTTGGAATGTATATCCAAAATAGACTGTGCATTTATGTATTGTGAAAATTAATAGAAGTTTCATTCATTAATGGTTGTTTGTTTACATATATTGCATATTAAAGGTCTAAATGCATTAGTAAGTAATCTATGTAATTGAGTTATGCTTTTACAGTAAGGTATATATTATGGACTACTAACACATAAGTGAAAAATTATTCTTGATCGATTGATGGAGTTGGGTACTTCATCAAGATTTATATCATTACACTATGGTTTCTAAATGGGGAATGGTTTACCTTTAACTAGTGGACAGTCCACTCACAGCAATAGTGTAAGCATATTTGGAATACATAGAATTGGACCGCAGAATAATAATCTTTATAAAAGTACTAAAATAAATAAAGATTAATTTATTGCAACTACTGCGTGGACGAGTACCCTAAGACTTGAGTATAAGTTGGCGGTCTGGTGAAACTGCACTTGTACACTTTGATGTATGTTGGGTGAGATCTTTTCGCAAGGTTAATAGCCTCATCATGCTGCTGATCTTCTTCATTCATGGGGAAATTGCAATACTTCTTTCACATCTCTTGCTTATGACTATTTGAGATCTACTATGTGATCTATGTATTGGGCCAATACTATATGGAAGCAGGGTTTAACGCCGAACCACTCATTCATTCTTTGGTTATGTGCCAAAGGTAGGCTTAAGACAAAAGATGCACTTGTGTTCAGACTTGATGACATGACATGTCCTTTGTGTAAGTTCCAGTCTGAAACGATGAACCATCTGTTCTTCAAATGCTCGGTTTCTGCTACTATCTGGAGAGAAGTAAAAGTATGGTTAAATCTTCCACAATTCTTGAACTCAGCAAAAGCTTATCTCAGGTGGTATAAGAATGCCAACCGGGGTACCTCCTGGATTTCAAAGGCCAAGTCTACTGACCTAGCGGCCAGTTTTTACTACATCTGGACTGCCCGGAACAAGGCAATCTTTGATGGTGTTGCCTGCCAGCCGGGGGGTATAGTCAAGAAGATTAAAACTCAGGTGTACACTGTAATCTTTATGTTGTACCCTGAGGTCCAGACTAGTTTTGAGACATGTATTGAGAACCTCTAGTTTGAAGTCTCTTCGACTGTAAACTAGTCATCCTTGTAAATACTTATCGATCAATATTAAACCATTTACATTTGCATAAAAAAAAAAATCACCCTCTTGTGAATGTCCGGGATAATCAAAATAATCCAAGGCCTTAGAAAATATGACTAAGCATGTATACTTTTGGGTAGCTCCCTGTGATGAATGGATACATACTGGATGTCATGGATTATCGAACTAGCTATCAAAGGATGGTAGATGTCCCTGAGAAAGGTGCTAGTGCATTTTTCTTATCCCAATGATGGGTGTTACGTAGAGGAGTATTTTCATTATTACTCCTGTAGGATGAAGACACTACACTTGTAATATTATTCTTAGGGTTAATATTTCCATATGTGATAAATAGAATATTTAAAATGATTAAAATACCGCTATTTTTTAGAAGGGTATTTTAGTCATTTTAGTAGCCAAGAAGAATATGTCTTTTGATCCCCAGAATAGCTCAAATAACCTTAGTAAATTTATCTACTAAATGAGTTTATTGAGTGAATTTATTATTGAAAGAATTATTCTAAAAGTCTACTTAATTATTTATTTGGACTAGAATAATTAATTAGTTTATTAATTAATTATCTTGAGTAATTTTATATTGGGCCTAAGTGAATTAATTAATTAATAAAAGAGCTAATATAATTAATTAGTTTATTTATTAATTATCTTGAATATTTTTTTATTGGGCCCAAGTGAATTAATTAAGTAATAAAAGAGGTAATTAATTAGTCTTGAACTAATTAGGAAAACATGGCCTATCATGGTTTGATGGTAGCCGCCATATGTAAAAGGAAATAAGGAATTTTTTTTTTAAAAAAAAAGTAAGCAGCTGATTTTTTTTTTTTTTTAGAAGGAAAAGGAAGCTAATGTTTTAATAATTGTAGAAAAAAAAAAAAAGGCATTACGTGAATGGCTAAGGGTTAACCGAATTCTTACAAGAAAAAGAAAACAGCTTTCATGCTTTCATCCTTTTCCTTAGAAAACCAGGCCGTTGTTTTCTTGCCGTTTTTCCTTTACCGTTTTAGCTCTCCTGTTTTGAGAATACTAGACTTTGGCTCTACTTTCAATCTTCTTTATCCCAGTTCTGCTTTCACAGGTAGAAGTCTTTAGAGGTTTGAGAATACTCTGGAAGGTCAAGAGTTAGCAAATTTGGTAAAGTGTTTAATGCGTGAAGCCGATGATTAGCTAGGATACCCACAGACAAGAAGACGTTTCGATTGAGGAAGCACCATCAAAATCGAATTCAACTTCGGTTATTCAAGTAAAATGTTGAAGTAAGAATTCCTAGACTTTGGCTCAGGAAAAATTTTAATTTGCTGTCTTTTGCTACGTATTTATTTTTTTCGCAGTCTTTTAGGCAAGGTTTGAGAGAAGGATGAGAAAGAATGCATAGGAGAAATGAGAGACAAAATATGGCATTTGAAAGTGAATTTAAGAGGATGCATAAATAGAGTGAGGGAGACCATGAAAAAGGTTATGGAATGCAAAATCAAGGAAATGAGAATAGAATAAGGAAAAGATATGATGATGATGATGATGATGATGAAGATAGAGAGATGAGGCATGTAAAATTGAAGGTACCTCCATTCCCATAAAAGAGTGATCTGAAAGCTTATTTTGATTAGGAAAGGAGGATGGAAATTTTATTTGAGTGCCATGAATATAGTGAGTGAGCAGATAAAGTTGGCTATTTCATATTTCCTTAAGTCTGCCTTAACATGGTAGGACCAAGTATCGTCTCAAAGAAGGAGAATAAGGGATCATCCAGTGTCTAATTAGGAGTTATTGAAAATTTTGATGAGAGGCAGATTTGTGTCCCACACTACTATAGTGAACTTCAACACAAGGTTGCATGTACTCAAACAAGTAAACGAAAATGTAGACGATTTTAATAAAGAGCTAGAGGTGATCTTAATTTAGGAAAATATTGTTAAAGATGTGAGGGCTACCACAATGAGTTTTTTGAGTGGTTTGAATCGAGAGATAGAAAATGTGGTAGAGCTATACTCTTCTGATACATTGAAGAAGATAGTGTATATGGCCATAAAAATTAAGGGGCAACTCAAAAGGAAATCATATCCCAAGAAAACTATCTTTACCAATCCCATCTTCAACCAACTACTAAATATGAGGAAAGAACTACCAAAACCACCAAAGGAATCCAACAAGCTTAGAGAAAAGTAGGGAAAAGAAAAATCTAGAAAAGAGTGAGCTAAAAAAAGGGCAAAAGTATAGAGAATCCTCTAAAGACTAGGCACATCAAGTGTTTCAAATGCTTAGGATATAGACACAAACCTCATATGAGTATCTAACAAAAAAGTTGGTGTTTACCAATGCTCAATGTAAGTTAACTTTCAGTGAAGAAGATTGTGTAGATGAGAAACAAAAATGGGCGTGGAAAGAGGATGATAATTCTAGTGATGAGAGAAATGTTGCAACACCAATTTATCCATTAGCTGGAGTTTCCATCAATGATATAGGTGCTTGTAATGTAGAAGATTATTGTGATGAGGAAATAAATGGACGTTTGCAAAAAAAAAAATTCTTTTATTCCTATTACTTTATCAACTAAAAGTCATGTGCTGCTATCATTGATGAATGGAGCTTTACTTATGTTGTGATTACTAGTCTTGTAGAAAAGTTGGATTTGTAAGTGATGAAATATCCAAACCCCTATAGGCTATAATAGTTTCATGATAGTGGGAAGTTGAGAGTGAACAAGCAAGTGTTATTGATAATTGAGATAGGAAAACATCTAAATGACATCATTTATGATGTGGTCCCTATTTAATCTTGGGAAGACTACGGCAATTTGATATAAAGAACTCTTACTCGATTATCAAAAGAGGAACGCTATATACTCCTCTATCCTTACCTCAAGTGAGATGAGTGAAGTGCAAAAGAAAATAAGAGAAATGAAAAAAATGTTAGTGTTATGCCCTAGAGGTAATCACATGTATTTTGTATATTACAAGTTTGTTTAATTATACAAGGAATTATTTATGTTTCAATTTATTTTTTTTTATACTTTGATATGAATATAACTATTAGATAAAGTCTTAAGTGCAACACTGTGTTAAGAGAATCATGATAGAGATCATAATGTGAGGTTCCTACTATATTGGATAGTGTTCTTACTTAAATTATCTCTAGTCATTGTATTAATAAGATAGGACATCATTAATGCGTTAAAGCTGGCACGTGTTATACTTCTTGATTTGATTAGATGGTAGTTTTCATATTTGTGGGTATTGTGATACTCAAAGTTAATACGTGGATGGTTGTTACTTCAACAAGTACATTAGATGACCTAACTATGAGATAATCACGTGAATAATTTTTTAGTGCCAGCGATAAAATCTCGTTATAGCTAACGTGCAAGTACTTAGACTTGAGATCTTCAAGGTACTTTTTTTTGTTGAGTATTGCATTTTGATTCTAATCTTTGGAGTCAGATCGAGGGTCGCCTATAAGATAGATATTGGGTACAATGTGAAGTAAACAAAAATAGTTAAGAAGGTCAAAAAAGAATTCACCACTCATAATAGTAGGAGCTAATATCTCACAGCCACTTGTAGGAATCATTACTCGAGAAGTCCTTGGCCAAGGCTATTGTATATTAGAAACTTTTTCAATTGATACATATTATGAGTAATGGATTCTGAGAACACGTACTAAAATATTCGGGTCAGAATTAAATTAATATTCTGGAGAGAGTTGATACTAATTCCATACTCCAAACTGAATGAGAAATTGTATGGTAAAAAGAGTTTATTACATTGTTGTTTGCTATTGAAATGTTCATGTCAAGCCACTTGACTTCCTAGACTTTTGGATAGTTATAATGTATTGCTAGACGCCGCTCATAATCTACTGAATATAGATTTATTAATTAGAGAATTAAAAATGCATTGGAATCCTTCTTCATGGAGGACTCTGTAGTTTTGAGATGATTGATCAACTCAGGAATGGCGGACTCAATCTTGTTCATCTGATAGTTAATCACAAATTGTGAGAAACTCTTAGTTAAAAACTATAGAATTAAGTCAATACTGAAGTCAAGGTCCATCTCAATCCTGAGAGATCCAAGCTTTTCTATTAAGCCTAACATCTTCAGTCTATGAGTGGCCATAGAAGAACCCTCTGCCATTTTGCAATGAAATAGTTGCTTCGAGATCTCATATCTCTCAGTTCTAGCTTTAGCGTCAAACAGCTCTCGAAGATGTAGTATAATTGATTGAGCATCCATATGCTCGTGCTGTTTTTGCAGCTCAGGAGTCATGGATGCCAGCATAATACACAATGCAGTATCACAATCCTCCTTGTGCCTTTTGTGGACAGCATGCTCATCAGCATGAGCATCTTGAGCTGGTGGTGGCAGAATAGGAGCATCTAACACGTAGAACAACTTTTCCGATTTGAGAACGATCCTCAAATTTCTATACCAGTCAAGGTAGTTTGATTCATTTAACTTATTGGTCTCCAAGATGCTGCATAGGTTTACGTTTGTAGACATAATGCAAGTGTCGTAGATGTAAAGATAGAGAGGATTAGCTACTGTATATGCATATGAAATGTAAATAATTAGGACTTTAATTAAACGCATTTTTACTCCACTGTTTTATTCAAACTAACAGCCCCCACTACTGATTCGGGAAAGCCCTTTGGAAGCTTTCCTAGTGGACCGGTATCCAAATTCCTCTAGAATAACCTTTGGTTTGCCCAACAAGCCACCCTTGAATTCATTGGTAAGTGTCTAATACCAATTATATCATATGTAATTACCGGATCAATGGGTGATTAATAGCTTTTAATGTTAAAGCCCTTTTGGGCTACCCCAACTTTTTCTCTAAATTTCTTTATTCTTGAGTTTGTCCAACCGAGATAAAAAAATTAGTTACACCCGACCCATTAATCAGGAATTTAATTCCAAAGGAATTTAACTCCATAACTTGAACATGCCCGATGTCGAGTAGGCTTGGGTTTGCCCAACAACCTGGTTTCGAAAAAGGACTCTCGTTTTTACTATATTAATGGAAGGAATTAGGTTTAATATCAAGTGAGGAATTTTTCCTTTTAGTGATTTCAATAAATGACATGCATAAAAATCAATAAATCACATAATTGATAATCATGGTAATAAACCGATTACGTGGTATGGTTATGGACTTTACCCTAAATTAATTCCTTTGAGCCATAAAAGAAATTAATATAGTTAATCCTATGTGTTTATGCATGATTTAAGTAGAATGTCTTACCTCCTCACCTTATTTTGGTTGCCATCTCCAAAATAAAATAATTCTACTCCTATCTAACCTATATAAACTAATTACATAATTTCCTAAAGAGAGAAAACCTCGAGTTACATTCGAGGAGAGTTAGATGAGCAGAGAATTACAAAAAATTCTAGAGAAGACAAGACACGCAGGCCCTATTTCGTAAAAAACAAAACTATAAAATGCATGAACAGATATAATTAGTTTTAGTCCATAACCATCCACCATGCCATTAATTATGCTTAAACAAAATAAACATATAATTTTTATTATTCCAAAATCTCTATTTTGAAAAAATAAAACAAATTCTAAAATCAATATTTTAGAAAAATACATTAATTTTAAATTTTCAAAATCACTATTTTGGAAAAATAAAATTGTTTGTCTCAAAACTAATTTTGAGAAAATGCTTTTGGGTCCCGTCTCTGGTGGAGAAAATTTTATTTTACCGCCTTTCATAAAATGAGATTTTTCCCTTTCAAAATTCTATTTAGAAAATTTATTAATTGCTGGAATGTCGCAAAACAGGACTGAACCGGCGCCAGTTAGAAGCCCAAGGCGGCGCCGGCCGCAATTTGGTTTTAAGAAAAATTTTCCAGAAATGATTTATGGACGTTACGGAAGATCACAGAACTGGCGCTGGTTAGGGGCCAAAGCCGGCATCGGCTGCTGTCGGGAAGAGGCGGCGGGTTTTAAAAAATTTTTCCAGAAATAATTCTGGACCCTTTATCTTCTGCAACGGTTTGGTGAGAACAATTCTCAGCAGAATTTTCTGTTTTGAAGCTCAAAACAACAACTAATTTGTTAGTTTAAACCTAAACAAAACAGAAAATTAGGATGAAACGGAAGGCAACAACGATGTTCAAGAAAATATTTTTCTTAAAAAAAAAACTTCCATCACATAAAGAAAACATTTTTCGAAATATGTTGTAACTATTACCCAAGTATATTGTGCTACGGACTCAACCCACAATACTTGAAACAATTTCAACTCGAGTGAAAACAATTTTCACAGTGAGTGAATACATGAAGCAACTTTCATGCTGGGAAAAAAAAAATTGTTTTCTAACCACACATAGCAAGGCTCTGATACCACTGTTAGGTATCTCATGCATATCATATTATTAGCGTTATGCCCTAGAGATAATCACTTGTACATTGTATATGACACATTTTATTTTAATAAAAGGCATTATTTATCTTACAATTTCTTTTGTTTACTTTTGTGTAAAATAACTGTTGGATAAAGTTCCTAATACAACACTGTGTTAAGGAAATCATGAGAGAGATCATGATATGAGATTCCTACTACACTGTATAATGTTAGTACTTAAATAGTCCCTAGTCATAGTATTAATGAGACTAGACATCATTAATGCGTTAAGACTAGCATGTGTTAGACTTTCTGATTTGATCAGGTAGGGGTTCTCATATCCGTGAATATTGAGATACTCAAAGTTAACACATGGATGCTTGCTAATGGAATAAGTTCATTGGATGACCTAGCTATGAGATAATTACATGGATAACTATTTAATGCCAGTGATATAATCTCAATATAGTAAACATGCAAGTATCCTTAGACTTGAGATCTCAAAGGTACTTTGTTTGCTGAGTTTTGTACTTTGATTCCAATCTCTGGAGCTCGATTGAGGGCCTACTATGGGATGGATATTGGGTACATTATGAGGTAAACGAAAGTAGTTGAAATGGTCAATAAAGGATTCACCACTCCTAATAGTAGCGGCAAATATCTCACGACCACTTGTAGGAATTACTACTCAAGAAGTCCTTGGCCAAGGTGATTGTGTATTGGAATCAGTTCCAAATGATATACATCTACAGTAGTGGGTTCCTTAGGGATCAATGTACAAATTTTTTAGGTTAATTTGTAATTATACAAAATTTAAAGAACAATTTATAAAATTTTTGGGGCCATGTTGCAAATATTGAAAAATGTACAGATAGCTATTAGCTAAAAAATATGAATTTTGTCACTAAAAGTATAGTTAATAGTGATAAAAGTTAATATTTTTAGCTAAGAAATACATTTTTGTCATTGATAATGCATTATTAACGGGGAAAATTTAGCTAGGAATTGAATTTTCGTTACTGATTATGCATCATTGGCAAGGAAACTTAAATTTTTCTCATTAATACACTTATTTCCTAGCTAAAGTCATCATTTTTAGCTAGGAAATAAAAATTTTGTTGCTGAATGTCTTAATCAATAGGGAAAAAAAATTTTATCGCTGAAAAAAAAAAATTCCTCGCTAAAGGGTACTTTTAGCGATTAAAGTTTAGTTAGGAAAATTTTTTTGTCATTAATGTATCATTTTCTTGTAGTGTAAGTTGGTACTCTGCTAAAACTGGACTTGTACACTTTAATGTATGTTGGGTAAGGTCTTATCGCTGGGCTAATAAAATTGTACGTTGGGTGTATAACTATAATTAATTATGACAAACTTATACAATGTAGTTTTTATGATTTATTACGTGAAGATATCACTCCCTTGTGATTGTCCGGGATAATTTAATAATTCAGAACCCTGAGAAACGTAACTAAGTATGTACATTTTTGGGTAACTCCCTGTGCTAAGTGGATACATACTGGAAGTCATAGATTATCATATTAGCTATCAAAGGATAGTAGATATCATTGAGAAAAGTGTTAGTGCATTTTTCGTATCTCAATGACAGGTGTTACGTTGAGAGGTATTTTCATCATTACAATTGTAGGTCGAAGCTCGAGGTCAATATTTTCATATGGTAATAAATAGAATATTTAAAATAATTAAAATACTGCTATTTGTTAGTATGGGTATTTTTCTTATTTTAATAACTAAGAATAACATGTCTTTTGGTCTCCAGAATAGCTCAAATAACATGAGTAAATTTATTTACTATATGGGCTTATTGGGTGAATTTATTATTAAAAGAATTATTCTAGGTATCCAATTAATTATTTATTTGGGCTAAAATAATTAATTAGTTTATTAATTAATTATCTTGAGCAATTTTATAATTGGGTCTAAGTTGTTTAATTAATTAATAAAATAGATAATTTAATTAATTCATTTGTTAATTAATTATCTTGAGTAATTTTATATTGGGCCCAAGTGGATTAATTAATTAATAAAATAGCTATTTAATTAGTCATTGGACTAATTAAGAGAACATGGCTCGTCAGGGTTTGATGGTAGCCACCATGTGCAAAAAGAAAATGGAAATAAAGAAAATAAGGAAAAAGAAATACGAAGCCGGTTGTTTTTGGTTTGGAGAAGGAATATGAAAGCTATTTTTTCTTTAAAAGGCATCATGTGTGCCTGGTTCAAGGTTGATCGAATTTGAAAAATAATGATAGCTTTTGTTTTCTTTTCATGAAACAAGGCCACCATTTTTCCTTCACCGTTTTTCTTTTATTAATAAAAATATGGTGATTGTATGGATCCCTCGTGGTTTTGATATGAGTAGATTCTGTGTATGCCCCGTGCATGGAGGTATATGCACCTGTAATTTATTTTTAAATCACTTTTCGTAGAATTTGTGTACACCTCGTTCTGAAAGGCATAAGCATTTGAAATTGTATTTCAATTTAATTTTACGAATTTTTGTACAAAGAAAAAAATGGTGCCTGGATCAATGCTAAAAAAAAGAAAACCTGAACAGAAAATGGAAGCGCAAGAAAAGACCAGTCGTGGCTGTTTGGTTTCTAAGCCACGGTTGGATCATGGTAATGATGGCAAAACGCAGCACAGGGAGCCATGGACGGATAAAAACAGAGACAAAAAAAAAATTATACGTGAGCCATAAAGGCCATGCGGAAGCGTGAAGATCATACCTCTGCGTTCCTTAACCCTCCTAGGTTGCGTAGGAACAGATTGAATGGCTGGAATCGCCTCGCTTTGCACGGTTGAAGGAGCTTCCGGTTGAACACCCGCTAGCCTTCGACTTCGTCTTGTTTGCATTAACGCTTAGCTCCCCAGCTCTCGGGATATTCCTCAGCCTACCCTCTAGTCGGTGAACACTATGGTGAAGAGGAAGGGTCTCAATTCTCCTTAGTTCGTTCGCTATTGGTTAGCAAAGAACAAGGGAAAAACAAGAAGAAGGAGAGAGCTTTTGTGAGAGAGAGAGAGACTCACGTGAGTCTTTTCTTGGGAAGGAAAATAATTAGGGTTTTTTTTTTTCTTTTCAAAGAGTTGTTTATATTTTAGCAAAAATTAGGTCTCTCAATCTCTGATAAACATATCCCCGGGATTTCAAAATATCCGGATGTTATCCTGAGAAACAGTTTGGCATAATCTTAAACTCCTCTCAACCGTATTTGGAAAAAACCCTAAGGTCCAAGCTATTGGGCCAGATAAATATTTATTATTTTTCTTGGACCCAAAAGGCCCAAAATAATAAATATTAATTATTTATTTTCTTGGCTTACATAAGTAACCCAATAAATAATTAATGAGCCCAAATGAACCATAATAATTAATCTCTAATTATTTATTTCTTGGGCCTACATAAATAACCCAATAAATAATTAAACATTAATTATTTCCCCTAGTTTAAGCCCAAGTTAATTTCTTAATTATTCATACTGGACCTAGGCCCTGAATAATTAATTAACCAAATAAACTAGATAATTAATTTCTCTCAACTCCTATTTTATTTATTTATTTATTTATTTTATTCCGAGTCCAATAATAAATTAGACTTCCGAATAAAATAAAATAAAACAAAATAAAATAAAATCCTCTTCAAGCGAGACCAATTCCTCATCCCAAAAATAGTTAGGACTTACGGGCTATCCCGAGGTCCAAAAAGACACATCGCCTTGGCTGCTAAAATGACCAAAATACCCCTGCTATATAAATAGCTGTATTTTGCATTTTAAATATTTCCTAATATCACCATAAGGAAATATTGACCCCAAGGACAATGCTGCGTTAGCAAAGTCTCCGACCTATAGGTGAAATGACTAAAATACCCCTTTACACATCGCCGTACATTTAGAGAGGAAGAAGTGTACTAACACCCCTCTAAATGACATCTACCATCCTTAGGCTTCTAGTCCAATGATCCACGACTTCCTGGAGTGTTTCCGCTTTCCAAGGGAGCTACCCTAAAGCAAACATCCAAGTCATGTTTCCCAGGGCCCTGGATAATTTAGACCATTCGGACAACCACAAGGGGCGATATAGTGCTGAAACTATCTTGTATAAGTCTGTCTTAACTAACTAGTCACACATACCCAACATGCAAGTATATTGGCCCTATGATAGAACCTCAACTACAGCAAATCAAAGTATATGCTTCCAGCTTCGCTAGACCACCAACTTATACTCAAGTTGTAGAGTACTAGTCCACGCTGTAGCGGTAGTAGTCTAGGTTTCTACCATATAGTACTTTGAGAAACCACTACTACAGGTCTTGTTCTATGTATTCGAAATACGCTTATGTCATGAAGTGAGTGGACTACCCACTGGCTAAAGGTAAGCCATTCCCCATTTGGAATTCATAACATAATAACCTAAACATGATGAGGTTCCCAGTCTCATCAATAGGTTAAGAACAAATGTTTATGTGTTAAATAACCCGTGATCCATACCTTACTGTGAAAGACCACCATTCACTTGGATCACTTATTTAAACACAATGGGTTTGTTCCAAACGAAAATCGTGCACAAACAAAAAGTAAATTCACAAACAATTTCTGAAAATAAATTCTTTTATTAAATAATTCGATTTTACATCAGAAACCTAGTCTAAGAGGGCATACAATCCAATAATCTCCCACTTGCACTCTAAGACTAGGTAAGTCCATAGGTGCCCACCCCTATGGCGTCTAAGTGTCTCTTGAAGACTCTCTCAGCCAAAGGCTTGGTGAATGGGTCTGCTAGATTGTTTTCTGAGGTAATATGCTCCACCACGACTTCCCGTCTCTGGATGAAATCCCGGATCAGGTGGTACTTCCTCTCGATGTGTTTCCCCTTCTTGTGGTTCCGAGGCTCCTTAGATTGCGACATTGCTCCAGTGTTGTCGTAATACATCACAACCGGCCTGTCCATATGTGGTACGACTCCAAGTTCTGAAAGAAACTTCCGGAGCCAGACTGCTTCTTTGGACGCTTCCGAAGCTGCCACATACTCAGCTTCCATGGTTGAGTCAGCAATACAAGATTGCTTGATACTCCTCCATGAAATTGCTTCTCCAGACAAGGTGAAGACATATCCACTAGTGGATTTTCTCTCATCCTTATCCGCCTAGAAGTACGAGTCCGTGTATCTGTAGGAACCAAATCATCGACCACGTAAACCGACATATAATCTATCGTTCCCTTGAGGTACTTGAGAATATGCTTTACTGACTTGCCAATGAACCTCCCACGGGTTTGAGTGATATCCGCTAACTAAGCCCACGGCAAAGCAGATATCTGGCCTAGTACACAGCATGGCGTACATGAGACTTCCCACCGCCGAAGCGTAGGGAATCCTACTCATTCTGTCCTTTTCTTCTTGAGACTTAGGACAGTCCTTCGAAGAAAATGACAACCCATGTCTGCAAGGGATTAGAGCTCCCTTGCATGAGTCCATGCTGTACTTGGCCAGCATCTTGTCAATGTATGTCGCTTGGGATAATCCTAACATTCTCTGCTTCCAATTTCTAAGAAGCCTAATCCCGAGAATGTAGCTGGCTTCTCCCAAGTCCTTCATACTGAATTGACTAGACAACCAAACCTTTGTAGATGACAATGTCCCTACATCATTTCCAATGAGTAGAATGTCATCCACGTACAGGACAAGAAAAACCACATTGATGCCTTCAAGTTTCCTGTACACGCATGGTTCATCTTCGTTTTGAATAAAACCATAAGACTTTACAGTCTCATCAAAACGAATGTTCCATGCTCTTGATGCCTGCTTAAGTCTATAAATGGACTTCTTAAGCTTGCAAACCATGTGTTCCTGGCCTTCAGCAATGAAGCCTTCCGGTTGGGACATATAGATGTCTTCGCTAAGATGGCCATTTAAGAATGCCGTCTTGACATCCATTTGCCATATCTCGTAGTCATAGTGACAGGCGATGGCAAGGAGGATACGAATGGATTTAAGCATGGCTACCGGGGAAAAGGTTTTCTCATAGTCGATACCCTCTTTCTGAGTATACCCTTTCGCCACAAGCCTAGCTTTGAAGGTTTCCACCTTCCCATCCGCTCCTCTCTTCCTCTTGTATACCCACTTGCACCCAATGGGTTTTATCCCTTCAGGTGAAGCTACAAGATCCCAAACCTGATTGAGGTACATAGACTCAATCTCGGCTTTCATTGCTTCATGCCACAGATTTGCATCGGCATTAGCAATAGCCTCCTCGTATCTAGCGGGGTCTTGTTCCTGATGGTCGGAAACCAGCTCAAAGGCTTCTCCAGTCCATCTATCCGGAACCCTAGACACTCTCCCACTACGACGAGGCTCCATTTGTACAGGCTCTTGAGGCTGTGCCTCTTCTTGTTCCAAAATCGGGTCAATAGAAGTTGATTCCATAGATAACTTCTCCTGCAGTTCCAACCTCGTTGAACCTTTAGTGGAAGTACTTTGATCATCTTCCAAGTATCTAGCATTGGTACTGACTAGTACCTTCTGCTCCTTAGGATGATAAAAGTAGCCTCCTTTTGTCCCTTTTGGATACCCAACAAAATAGCATAATTCTGATCTTGGTTCCAACTTGTCTCCCTTGATCAGTACATAAGCTGGACACCCCCAAATCCTGAGATGATTCAGACTTGGCTTACGCCCAATCCACATCTCATAAGGAGTCCTAGGTACTGACTTGGAAGGCACCAAGTTCAGAATATATGCCGTTGTTTCCAGGGCATATCCCCAAAAGGACACTGGAAGAGTAGCATGAGACATCATGCTTCGGACCATTTCCATCAACGTCCTGTTCCTTCTCTCAGCTACTCCGTTCTGCTGGGGGTTCCGGCGCAGAGAGCTGGGATACTATCCCATGATGTACCATGTAGTCCTTGAATTCACCTAGGAGGTACTCTCCACCACGATCCGATCGTAAGGTTTTGATTAATTTACCTGTCCGACGCTCCACTTCGACCTTAAACTCTTTGAAATTGTCAAAAGAGTCGGACTTGCGTCTCATCGGGTAAATGTAACCATACCTCGTACAATCATCCGTGAACGTGATGAAGTACTCAAAACCTCCCCTAGGCTGGTGTAGACAATGGACCGCACACATCGGTGTGAACAAGACTCAACACCTCCTTGGCTCTATCCGCCTTTGGTGTAAAAGACCTTTTGGTCATTTTTTCCATCAGGCATGATTTACACTGAGGCCAACTTTCCAATCTCAATGAGCCCAAAGGCCCATCATGGATTAGTCTCCGAATCCTGGTTGAGTTAATATGACCCAACCTCGGATGCCAAAGGTATGAATCATTGATATTGGTCTTTCTCTTCTTAGTTAAAGGTTCAGACAGAGCGTTATTTGATTGGTTATTAATAGGGTTTAAAAAGAACAAATTTTGATACATGTGCCCAGTACATAAAATTTCTCCATCTCTACTGATAGAAATACCAGAATGGAATGATACAGAATATCCTTGATTAATAAGTTTTGCAACTGAAATCAAATTCTGATGAAAACCAGGTACATATAAAATGTCTTTTAAAACCACTATCTTATTACAATAAAAAATAAGATCCAGCTCTCCCACTGCAAGGGCCCAACTTGTGCTCCATTACCCACTCGAAGCCCATGTTCGCCCTTCTTGAGTCTTCTTATCTTCCTAAACCCCTGCAATGAGTTACAGATATGATCAGTGGCTCTTGAATCAACAATCCAAGTGGAAGTTGATCCTACCATTGATATGGACTCTAGATAGTAAACATTACCTGTGGGGTTTTTCTTGGCACTGAAGATCTGGACACTCCTTTTCCGGTGTCCCTTCTTTCCACACTTGAAGCACTTGCCCTTTGGTTTGTCCTTGGGCTGGTTCTTGGGCTGAGTCTCTTGCATTCCCCTTCTTCCTCTTGAACTTTACGGGCTTAGGCCCGGTTCTTGAAGAAGAGGCCTTAGCAATCATGGCCTTAGGCTGCGGCTTCATGACCTTCTCCGCCATCCGGAGCTCCTTCATCGGTTCGATCAAACTCATGTTCAACTTGTTCATGTTATAGTTTAACTTGAGCCGAGTGAAAGAGCCCGGTAGAGATTCGAGAACCATGTCCACTTGGCTCTCGGGGTCAATGACAGCCCCTAAGATTTCTGCCTCCTCGAAAGCGGCAATCATCTTGAGCATATGCTCTCGGATCGATGCTCCCTCGGCCATCTTAGTGTTTACAATTGTTCGAAGAGCCTCCGCCTTGCGGGCCGGCTCTTGTCCGCGAACATAGTTGCCAACGATTGACTTATGTCATATGCGAAGCCATGTGCTCGTGTTTTGGTCGGAGCACATTAGACATGGAAGCTAACATATAGCAACGTGCCATTTCGTCGGCTTTCTTCCATGCCTTTTCAGCCTCTCGCTCTTCGGCGGTGGAACCTTCCCCGATAACGGGGCGGGTTTCGTAAAGGACATACTTATACTCCTCGAGTTTGTGAGTATTATGTCCGGGTTCCTTTTCCGATCCACATAGTTTGGACCCGTTAACTTATTCTCCTCTGAGAATAACGGCCAATGGACTAAAAGAACCTCCCACCATTTCTGAAAATCGAAAATAAAAGAAAGAAATTAGTTTGTGAAAACAAAATGAAATTTGTGCACTGAAAATAATTTGGCTCTTAGGAAAAGCCGACATAGCTTCTTGGGAAGATTAACAGTTTCCTAAGCTAAGTGTATTAACCACCACAAATTAATTTCCCTTCTAGGTAATGGTCTAGAGAATAACTCCATCGTGGGATGGCCGTTTCCTCTCATTTCCTATGGACATACCTCGCACTATAACCTCCAACGTGGGCTGGCCGATCATAGTACGTGCCCCGGGTTATTAATTACATCCTTCCATTAGATCTAGATCCTTGTGGTATCCCCATCCTATACGGGTTCACTCCCAGGGTGATGCGAGGGGATCCACGATCTCTAATGAGGACCGTGATGGAAGCCGTGGGGCCGTTGGAACCCCTCTCCCACTTAGTCTTTTAAAATTAAGGTTTTCTGGAAAATATCCTTTTGAAATTTCCATTAAGTTTTTCTTAACTCAAAAATAAAATATCTAAGTCCAATAAAATCTCTATGTCAAGGCTTATATCCTTTGAGAGATTTCCTCCATGGACTAATTTTATATAAGTTAAAACTTAATGATTTCAAAAATTTCCAATTAAAACTTTCTAGAGACTTTGGTCTCAAGTTTATTTGACAAAATCATTTTTCTAGTCCAAAACAAAACAAAATGGCTCTCCATTTTAATTTACAAAAATATCTAAATCCAATATATTTTCTATGTCAAGGATTAAATCCTTTGAGAAAATATTTAAGGATTAATTTTTGTACCAATTAAAATAACCATTTAGTTTTTAAAGAAAAATATTTTTTCTTTGCCAAAACAAAAGGTTCCCAAAGACTTTGGTCTTTGAGGAAAAGCACACATAGGTACATAAAAAAAATAGTATGCTAGAAAAAAATAAACGTTTTCATGCTTTTCTATTTTTTAAATCTAAGTGCCCAAATAATAAAATTAAACACATTAATTAATTAATTAATGGTCTTGTTTAATCCTAAAATACATTACTAATATTTTTCATGCAAATATATTCCAAGAATATAAATATTACAAAAATATTAACTTCACCTGGTATGGGACCCCAAAACGAAAAAGAAAAAAAAAATTGCCAAAAAATGGCTGGCGGTCCACTGCACCGGCCGCACAGGATCCGCGCCAGAATGGCCTGCGGTCCACTGCAGCCGCAATGCACCGCGCCGCACCAGATCGCATGCCAGCCACGACCCGTGGACTTCGCCCGCGCCCGCGACCCGCGACCGGTTCTCCTCTGCTGCCGACCCGCGATCCGGCCGCGAGCTGCCCGGTTGGACCTTCTCGACCCGCGCGCGAACCCGAAAATCAAACGAATTCAATTGCAAATTTTGCAATTGAATTCGGCTTCAATCCAACCGCGATTGGCTCGGCTCGCGGCTCCGAGCTACGGCTCCACTCACAGAACAGAAGCAGCTCGGCTCGGCGGCTCGGCTCCAGTCGGCGGCTTATGAACAGTTTTCTTCTTCTCCGTTTTTCCACCCGCGCGAGTTTTTCACAGAAAAATTTTTTTCTTCGATTTTTTCTGTCTTCTTTGGCTTCTTTGGACATTTTTACTTATAAAAACTCATCCAAAACATAACCACAACCGCCTATACCCATTAAAATTGGGTTTACACGATTAAAACACCAAAGCTAAAAAAAATTTACAGAGATCCTATGCTTCCACTGTGAAGCTTACATCAAGCCAATCCCATACCAAAACAGCGAAGGATCACAGGTATAATCATCTTCTCCATTTTATTAACTACCATGCTCCCTATATTGATCAAAACCAGTCTCTGATACCACTTTGATGGCAAAACGCAGCACAGGGAGCCATGGACGGATAAAAATAGAGACAAAAAAAAAAAAATTATACGCGAGCCATAAAGGCCATGCGGAAGCGTGAAGATCATACCTCTGCGTTCCTTAACCCTCCTAGGTTGCGTAGGAACAGATTGAACGGCTAGAATCGCCTCGCTTTGCACGGTTGAAGGAGCTTCCGGTTGAACACCCGCTAGCCTTCGACTTCGTCTTGTTTGCATTAACGCTTAGCTCTCCAACTCTCGGGATATTCCTCAGCCTACCCTCTAGTCGGTGAACACTATGGTGAAGAGGAAGGGTCTCAATTCTCCTTGGTTCGTTCGCTATTGGTTAGCAAAGAACAAGGGAAAAACAAGAAGAAGGAGAGAGCTTTTGTGAGAGAGAGAGAGACTCACGTGAGTCTTTTCTTGGGAAGGAAAATAATTAGGGTTTTTTTTTTCTTTTCAAAGAGTTGTTTATATTTTAGCCAAAATTAGGTCTCTCAATCTCTGATAAACATATCCCCGGGATTTCAAAATATCCGGATGTTATCCTGAGAAACAGTTTGGCCTAATCTTAAACTCCTCTTAACCGTATCTGGAAAAAACCCTAAGGTCCAAGCTATTGGGCCAGATAAATATTTATTATTTTTCTTGGACCCAAAAGGCCCAAAATAATAAATATTAATTATTTATTTTCTTGGCTTACATAAGTAACCCAATAAATAATTAATGAGCCCAAATGAACTATAATAATTAATCTCTAATTATTTATTTCTTGGGCCTACATAAATAACCCAATAAATAATTAAAAATTAATTATTTCCCCTAGTTTAAGCCCAGGTTAATTTCTTAATTATTCATACTGGACCTAGGCCCTGAATAATTAATTAACCAAATAAATTAGATAATTAATTTCTCTCAACTCCTATTTTATTTATTTATTTATTTATTTTATTCCAGTCCAATAATAAATTAGACTTCCTGAATAAAATAAAACAAAATAAAATAAAATAAAATCCTCCTCAACTGAGACCAATTCCTCATCCCAAAAATAGTTAGGACTTACAGGCTATCCCGAGGACCAAAAAGACACATCGCCTTGGCTGCTAAAATGACCAAAATACCCCTGCTATATAAATAGCTGTATTTTGTATTTTAAATATTTCCTAATATCACCATAAGGAAATATTGACCCCAAGGACAATGCTGCGTTAGCAAAGTCTCCGACCTACAGGTGAAATGACTAAAATACCCCTCTACACATCGCCGTACATTTAGAGAGGAAGAAGTGTACTAACACCCCTCTAAATGACATCTACCATCCTTAGGCTTCTAGTCCAATGATCCACGACTTCCTGGAGTGTTTCCGCTTTCCAAGGGAGCTACCCTAAAGCAAACATCCAAGTCATGTTTCCCAGGGCCCTGGATAATTTAGACCATTCGGACAACCACAAGGGGCGATATAGTGCTGAAACTATCTTGTATAAGTCTGTCTTAACTAACTAGTCACACATACCCAACATGCAAGTATATTGGCCCTATGATAGAACCTCAACTACGACAAATCAAAGTATATGCTTCCGGCTTCGCTAGACCACCAACTTATACTCAAGTCGTAGAGTACTAGTCCACGCTGTAGCAGTAGTAGTCTAGGTTTCTACCATATAGTACTTTGAGAAACCACTACTACAGGTCCTGTTCTACGTATTCGAAATACGCTTATGTCATGAAGTGAGTGGACTACCCACTGGCTAAAGGTAAGCCATTCCCCATTTGGAATTCATAACATAATAACCTAAACATGATGAGGTTCCCAGTCTCATCAATAGGTTAAGAACAAATGTTTATGTGTTAAATAACCCGTGATCCATACCTTACTGTGAAAGACCACCATTCACCTGGATCACTTATTTAAACACAATGGGTCTGTTCCAAACGAAAATCGTGCACAAACAAAAAGTAAATTCACAAACAATTTCTAAAAATAAATTCTTTTATTAAATAATTCGATTTTACATCAGAAACCTAGTCTAAGAGGGCATACAATCCAACAGGTAAGCCGTACGCATCTCGGGATACTTGTCTTCCTACAGCCGTGGCTGGCTCCCTCGAATCTGTGGCTTGGATTCTGCGAGTTTTACTCCCTGAAGCCGTGGCTGGCTGGGGATGAGCCGGCCCTAGCTTTTCCATTTGTTGTTCCAGAAGCCGCGCACAGTTCTTTAGCACCCGATGTCGGCTTTGACAACTTGGTGGACCGTTTTTCAGAAGCGGCTGGCTTGAGTCACGGGCTCTGGTTCGGGTTTTTTCTAAAGACTTTTTTCCTAATTTTCTTTGTAATTTCTTTTCTTTTGGAGCTTATATCACACAAGGTGATGTTCTTGCAATGGTTATTTATGGAGTTAAATAATTTTTGCATGAAAATGGTTAGTAAAGGTGGAATCACCTTAAGATTAAACAAGTTCATTTTAATTTTATTAATATTATGATTTTTAATCCATTATTTGGTCACATAAGAATTAAAAGTTAGAAATAGTAGGTAAAAAGTTTATTTTTGGATTATGTCTATTTTTTTTTTTAATTTTATGATCAAATGCACAAAGGTTTTTGAGAAATTAATTTTTCTCTAGAAAAAACAATTAAGGAAAACATTTTAAAATGAAACTAAGTAATTTTAAATAAATTCATGGTCTATTCTTCCAAACGATTTTATCCTTGACATGGAGAATAAATTTTAATTTAAGTGTTTTAAATTTAGTTCCTAGAAAATGGTTTTAACTTAAGTAGTGAAGTAAAAATTCATGGTTTATTCTCTTAAAGGGTTTTATCCTTGATATAGAGAATAATGGTTGAATTTTTTGGTTTTCAGTAAAGTTAATAAAAACTAATTAATTTTAAGGAAACGTTTTTCCTAAAAACCTATTTTTCTGAAAAGATTAAGCAGGAGAGGGTTCCCAAGGCCACATGGCTTCCATCACGGATTCCTGTTAGAGATTGTGGATTTTCTCGTGCCATTTTGAGTATAACCCCCTATAGGATGGATTTCTTTGAGAATTTAGAACTAACGGAAGAATTACAATTAAAACCTAGGATAAGTGTTAGTGTCGGCCAGCTTATTTTTGGAGGCATTAATACTGGATTATCCGTAGGCGGCAAGAGTAATGACCATCCTATTAATGGAACTATTTTTGGGTCATTATCTATTGAGGAAGTTTAATTTTTTATGGTTATATACTTAACTTAGAAAATTGTTAACATTCCTACAAATCTCTGTCAATTTTTCTAAGTGCCAAAATGTTTCATATTTTTTATAATAGTTTTAATAGGTTAACCATATCATGGAAATAATATGATGTTTTTAATGTGCATTTTTATATGTTTTTCAAAAAAAAAAAAAGCACTTTTCTAAATGAAGTTTTTTTTTTTTCAATCAACAGAAATGTCTAGCTTCAGTTCTTTGTGTAACACCCCACTACCTAGGCGCGCCAGGGCCGGGGATGTCACCCCGTCCAAAGAACAAGGGGTCTTTATAACTAGGTCACATAAATAAAATAGCAGAATAAAAATAGTACTTTAACTTAAAATTTATTACATCCCAAGAATAAATCCATGAATTCCCAAAATAAATCCATAAGTAAAATTATCCACTCTCAACTCCCCAAAGCAACACATAAAAAATAAATGACAACATTCTCTTCCAAGGCAGATAACACTAGCTACTCATCCCCACAGCAGGATCGACCTAAAATCATGGTATAAAGGTGATGGCACAGAAATCCCAGTAAGTCCGTGTGTGCTTTGAGTGTCCAGTGGAAATAGTTCGTGAATGGAAAGTATAAAACCTTTATAAGAGAAATACTGGCAAGCAATAAACAATAGTCAAAAGCAAGAGTGGTGTTTTACCTTTTTCAACCATACATAATCAATAAAATCAATCACTCAAAAGAAATGATCATGGGTTACCACACGTTAGGCCCCATAACTAGTCAGAATGCCGACACTTTGTGCAAACTGACAAAAAAAGGTAGGTGATCGGCCTACCGGGCAAGATACTCCTCATTCTCTATACCCAAATAACAACCAGGTGTCCATTCCGGCAAAACACAGTCACTTGATTGAAAAATAAACAACTGCTAGCTCGGACCGACACGACCTACTGGATTGACATCTTATCCGGGAAGGACTCATCCCTCAGAGGTGGCCACCTACTAGAGACCTACCCGAACCCTTCAAAGACTAGTCCTAGCAGTCCACCCTTATTAAGTACTCAACAACATTTCCCGCTTGGGAGAAAATGAATAAAACACCGTTCCACATGAAAAAGAAATTAAGGGTTTCCAAAGTCTTTGTTAAATTCAGTTTTGGAAAGAGTTTTGAGATTGAGTAAACCTGCTTATTGATTTTCAAATAATTTGTTTGTCTAAAAAAAAGAAAGAAGTTAATCCTCAATTGCCTTTACAGAACTCAGTGTCCATGCACTCTACATTTGGCTTGCCATAATAAACATTTTACATCAATCAGGTTTTATGTAGGAGCTTACCTAATCCTTGCTCACAATAAAAGGTCTCCAACAGCTGACCTAACCCCGCATGGGCAAATACAAACCACAATCAAACTCAAACCAAAATCTACTTTCTCAATATAAAACAACTCAACTCACTATTACCATGATCCTAGTGTCCCAAGCTTTAAGGCCAAACAATAAATAAATAGGTTTATAAGCTAAGCCTAATTTGATATTTAAAATAATTAAGGTTTTAGGAAATAAGTACTAATAAGTTGAAGGTTTAAATCTTGCTAAGAAAAATTTAGAGTTTATTTGATGAAGAATCCTAGGTGGTATTAGGTAAAATAATGATTTATTAATAATTTAGTTGTTAGAAAATAATTGATAACTAAAATTAGTTGAAAATAAATTTAATGAGTCTTGCTTGAAAAATAATAAAAAAAAATTTAATGGGTTTTGATTAAAAGATAATAATTAAATTTTTAGTAACAAATATTTTACTAATTATGATTATTTCCATAAAATGCTTTAGTTGATTTCATTATTTTATATAATATCTACATATATATATATATATTATTTTTCTAGCAAAAGCTATTATTTATTTGACTAAAATATCCTTATTATATATAATAATCCAAATCTACCCCTCATAGGGTTTTTTTCGAAATTACTAGTAAAATCATATTATGAAATATTTTATTCATGAAATAAAAATTAACTTAGGGACAGTTAGGTCATGATCATATTTCTATGGCTAACAACAATCATGAACATATACAATCCTTCAATTCATCAACTCATCCAAATCCTGGATATACGCATAGATCTAGACTTACTAAGGCATGATCTAACCTTTACTAGTAGAAATAAAATCATGGCTTTAATAATCACACAAGAATATAAATCATATTCATCATATATGACATAATCTCTAGCATACTTGATCATGGAGACATGCATTAAACCTCAAAACATCATATAATCAACTAAGATAACCCATCCATGCATAAATCCCATCTCCAACATATTCATACATATATTTCAACTCATCACAACAATATATACTCAACCCTATTCATGATTCATCTTCTATCAACATCATCCTAGAGACATGAATCTAGAATTTAAAAGAAGGGTTAAAAAGGCTTACTTGATTGATGAATACCTTGAAGGAGTTTTGAATGAAGCTCAACCCCTAGATGTCTAAATTTGTCCAAATAAGATGAAGGAAGCATGGCCATGGAGAAGAAGCCATTCGGACAAGAGAGAGGGAGTGTTTGGTCAAGAGAGAGAGAGAGAGAGAAGAGAAGAGAAGAAGAAAGTCCATTACCATGCTTAAACACATATATGTTCATTAGAGATTGAAGATTAGCGAAGATGAAGTCGATTGAATAAACCTACCTTGAAGGTATTCTTGAGCCTGCACAAAATTTCTGGTTTTTTATCCAAAAGTGCGAGTTGGATTTTGGAGTTTGATGTTAAAAATGGTATGGATGGATTCATGGTAGTGTATAGATGAAATCTGAAATTTTTAGAAGAAGTTTGAAGTGATTTAGAGAGGTATTAGGTGAAAGGAAGGAGTAGGTGTTCTTGGTGTGCTATGTGTTCTTGAAGGTTGAAGAGAATAGAGAGCTTTTGGGATTGGAGGCTGCCGAATTTCTGTAGGGTTTAGGGCTGCCGAATTGCTTGTAGGGTTTTGGAAGATGATTTTCTGGTTTGGAAGGGAAAAGGAAAGGCTAGTTGTTGAAATCCTTGAAGAATATTTTTGGAAAGCAAATTTGGAAACTAAATATACAAGAATATCTTTGATTATTGGAGAGCTTTTGGAATGCTGCCATGGCCAATTGCTTGTGCAGTATTTTGGTTGGATGAAAGCTGGTTGAGGGAGGCTAAGGGTGGCTGAAAATAAGGAGTATAATGGTGAAGGGAAGGTCTGGTTGCTTGAGGGATATTTTATGGAAGGTTGTTAAATTATGGTGGCTGGAATTTTGGTAACTAATCAAGCATGATTGCAGTAATTTTTTTGGAAATCTTTTAGGGTAGCCATGATTGGATTTTCGTGCAGAAGGTTGGGGAAGACAATGGAGTTCAGTTCATGGCTATTTAAGGGAAGACTGTACAGAAAATTGGAGGAGGCTAGGGCTAAATAAGGGAACAAGGCTGGAAAAATCACTACACAGAATTTCGCAAGGTTGGAATTTTCTGGGCAATTTTTGGCTGCCCTTTTCCAGTCGGTTTGCAGGGAGTTTGAAGGGAATTTTAGCAGCTTTCAAGGCTGGTTTCCAGCATTCTTTATGGAGGAAAAACTTGGCTAAGATGCTGAACAAAAACTGAAATGAAGCAGCTTGGTTTCGGACCTCCAAAGTTGCGAATTTGCCCAGGAATTTTTCTGGTTTTGCACCACTTTTCTGCAGTCCGAAAATGGCCAGAAAAATCCAAGTTTCAAGCTGATCAAAATGGTCATTTTCTGGCAGCATTTGGGAGGGAATAATGGCTAATAATCTCGACACCTTGAAGGTTCAAGAAGCTGGAAAAATTTCAGTTCTATGCATGAAGGAAAATGAACCTAGCTAGAGTGAAATTTTAGAAAGTTCACTAGGGAAATTTAATTCACTTGAAATCCTTCCCCCTCTTCCATGGTTTCGGTCCATAGGATGTCTTTTACTAAGACATTTTGAACCTTCAAAGCCACAGCACATTGTTGGAATTTTTCAAGAATAAAATTGGCTTGAACAAATTGAACATCCTAATGGATTGAGAAATAGGAAAAATTAAGGATCAAGAGGAAATGTATTCCTTTTAGAAATTTTGTGTAGGGCAAAAGAGTAGGATTAGGATACTCCTATCATGTCTCTCTTAGGACAACATCTCTACCCTACTCCAAGCACCTAAGGCTGAAAGTAACACTTCGTAAGCAAAAATAAAATTTAATCAAGCTAAAACTGCTATGATGGAATTTGAACCCAAGACCTCAAGAATTAATTCTGTAGCTCTAACCACTAAATCACAACAACTCTTGTTCTTATTTTCTCTCTAAAAATATTTTCCTATTCAATCCTCAAGCTATCACCCCTTTTTCCACCTCAAGCAAAAATTACCATTTTGTCATTCTTACTCAATAATCATAATCAAGCCCTCTAGACTATAAAACACAAATTCAATGCACATAAAATCATATAAAAATATATTTAAACATGCAATGAAATATGATATGCATCCCAACCCCCTTACTCTAAAGTTGGTTTTGACTGGGGTTTCACACTTTGTCTATTATTCACAAGGAGAATAATTTAACTGGACTTAACTATGTGGATTGGAAAAGGAATCTAAATATAGTGCTCATTGCGGAGGAGTACAAGTACGTTCTTACTGACCCTTATCGTGAAATTAGGAAAAATTCCACTGACCAAGATCGTGAGGCTGAGAAGGCATGGAGGAAAGCTAATGAAATGGCTCGATTCTGTATGTTGGCTTCCAAATCCAATGTTCTCTAATCTAAGTATGAAAACATGCCGACTGCATATGACATTGATGCATCGTTGTGTGCCATGTTAGTTGAAAAGAGTTGGCCTGCAAGGCACGAAGCTTTAAGAGCATTCATAGGCTGCTTAAGGGAGCATCAGTCTGCGAACATATGCTCAAGATGATTGCTTACTTTAAGTAGGCCGAGGTCTTAGGGACAATAATCGATGATGAGAGCTAAATTGACATTGTTCTTTAGACTTTACCAAATTCATATTTTTAGTTCAAGTTAAATTATAACATGAACAAGTCGAATATTTCTTTGATTGAGTTGATGAAAGAACTCCACGCTACAGAGAAAATTATGAAGTATGAGTCAAAGATTTTAGTTACTTGTTCTGGTTCATCTTCTAGAATTGGGCCTAAGCTCAAGTAGTTCAAGAAGAAGAAGGCCCAAAATAATGTTGGGGCCCAGCCCAAGGGATCCAAACCTAGTTTGTCCTACCCCAGTGACAAGTCTAAGGGCAAGTGCTTTAAGTGTGGCAAGAAAGGACACTTTAAGAAGGATTACTTGGACTTCCTAAACAAGTCCTTTCTGGTATTACTCTATACTTAGAGTCTATATTAATGGTTGGATCATCATCCGCTTGGATTGTTGATTCTGGAGCTACTGACCATATCTGTAACTCCTTACTGGGGTTCAGCAGGATAAGGTGACTCTGTAAAGGAGAGCATGGATTAATAGTAGACAACGGAGCACAAGTGTGGGCTAAAGCAGTAAGAGATTTGGAGCTTTTGTTTAATTGCAATAGCATTTTAGTTTTGAAAGACATTTTACATGTTTCTAGTTTTAAATAGAATTTAATTTCAATTTCAAGATTGATTAATCAAGGATATTTTGGTTATTTCTATTTTGGTATTTCAATCAGTAGAAACGGAAATATTATTTGTTCTAGAAACATGTATCAGAATCCCTTCTATCTTAATCCTATTAATTGTCAAATAAATAATACTCAGAAGAAACCTAATAATAAGAAGAGAAAGGCCACATCAAAAACTCTTATTTATTGCACTTGAGATTAGGACAAGTAAATCCTAATCGGATTCAGAGATTAATCCAAAATGGGTCTTTGGACTCATTGAAAGTAGAGGAATGGTCTTAGTGTGAATCTTGCCTTATGGGTAAAATGACCAAAAAGTCTTTTACTCAAAAGGAAGAAAGGGCTAAGGAAATATTAGAGTTAATTTATATTGATGTTTTTAGTTTATACTATGTCTGTGCTCCTATGTCTTCACCAACTAGAGGTGGTTATGAATACTTCATCACATTTACAATGATCAGACATGTTTTGGTTATGTTTACTTGATGGCGTGCAAGTCTGACTCTTTTGATAAATTCAAGGAGTTTAAGGCTAAGGTGGAGTGTCGAATAGGTAAATTAATCAAAATGCTAAGATTAAATCGTGGTGGAGAATATCTCCTTGGTGAATTCAAAGACTACTTGGCACATTAGGGTATAGTATCTCAACTAATTGCACCTGGGACTCCCTAACATAATGGAGTAGTTGAGAGAAGAAATAGAATGTTGATGGAAATGATCAGACGCATAATGAGTCAAGAAACTCTTCCTATTTCTTTTTGGGGATATGCTCTGGCAACAACAGCATATATTCTAAACTTGGTGCCTTCCAAGTAAGTGCCTTAGACATCCTATGAGATGTAGATTGGTCGAAGGACCAGCATGAATCATCTCAAGGTATGGCATTATCCAGTATATTTATTGACTAAACGAAGTAATCTATACTTAAGATTAGAATTGTGCTACTTCATAGGGTATTTGATAGGGGCTAAAATCATCAATATTGTACTAGTTATTTGAAGTTTTTTTTGAGATACTTTTTTTTTGTATTAACTATGAATATTCCATCCTATTTGATATTTTGCTTATAAAAAGTGTTTTGGACAAATTTGTGCAGATTTGAGTTGATTTCGAGCAAAAATGTGAAATTTTCATAATAGACCTGGCACCAGGCCCAACCAAGGGATCAGACACTTGGTCCATTCTGGTTAAACAACAAAAATAGAGAACAACAGAATAGACCTGGTGCCAGGTGGGCCGACTGGACCCAGAGCCAGGTCCACTCTGCCTAGAGGTGGTTATGCGCGAATTTGGTATTTTCTGAATTCTCTTCTCAAGCAACGAATTTTAGTATCAAGAAAGCTTATAAATACAAGAAAAACACAAGAGAATGAGGTGATCTGAAGGATCCAAGCTAGCTACTCAAACACCACTCAAAGGAGCTTTGTTCAAAGTAGGTTTTCAAGAGAAGAATAAGGGTTTGACTGTGAGTTTTATCTTTTATCATTTGTTAACTTTTCTAGAACAATGATGTGCTTAATGTTTCAATTATAATTGGATTTTATTTTAGAGATTATGATTTTGAGTTAATTGGAACTTTTGATTAATTGATTTTCGTTCTTGGTATTTGATTACTTTCTTTTCTTACGGAGTTGGTTGATTGATTTTTATTATTGACTTGCTTGAAAAAGAGATTGGTAATGACTTCAATTAATTAATTTCATATTTTTTATCTCTTGACTTGCTTGAAAAATGGGTTAATTGGTTAGAGCATTGGTAGTCAAATGTTAGTTAATAATTGCTACAATATAGATTTATTGACTAATTTCATGTTTTAAATCACCAAGAATATAGAGGATTATATGAGGATTGACTTTAATGCATCTTTTGGGTAAATTGGTGAAGGCAGAATATGTTCTCTAATTTAACTAGAAGATAGTGATTCTATGGATTACAAATGAAGTGGGTTTATATTAAATCATTCATGATGCCAAGACGATAATTGATTGTAATGAATGCTAAGTGATTCAATATTGTGTTTTCAAGATAATTGTCTAGTTACATGAATTTGCATCCTTTAATTATATCTATTTTTATCTTTATTTATTTTTTATTCTCTTCTTATTTTATTGGTTAAACAATAAAGATTTAAGTAAAGTAAAGTAGGAGACTAAATTTTTTTGGATTTTATACTTGCTATTCCTTATACTATATGATGGGTATACTTGCCCATATATGTAGTTTTAGTGGTTAGCATTTTAATTAAAACTTGATTGATTGTGTAATTTATTGGTAATATTTTCTGTACTAAAAAAAGCACGCATCAAGTTTTTGGCGTCGTTATCGGGGATGGGCACTATTGGAAACACTCGATTCTTGTTAATTTAGCTTTTGTTGTATTTGTATATACCACTAAATTTTATGCTTAGGTAGTTTGTAAATATTTCTAATTTGTGTATTTTTCTTTTCTCTATTTTTTCGTGATTTTTGTTTTTTGTTTTTATTTGATTTTTATTTTCCTTTGAGTGCGAGATTCAAAACATTATCATGAATAATTATTCATGGGCACAGTGTTAAAGGAGCTACAATGATGATACATTTGCAATATTGCAAGCTCAGATTAATACTTTTAGTGAGACGTCACTTGAAGCTTCAATCAAATCCTTTATTGCCAACACAAACACGTCCATTAGGTGGCATGAAGAAGCATCCCAACGAATGAGTAACCAAAAAACATAACTAGCTAAGTTGTTTGAGGATGCCATAAGGAGAGAGGATATGAAGAACAATTACCTAATGTGGAAAGGGAGGTATTTGATTCTCTTCTATGTGCTAATAATTCTAATCTCTCTTTCTCACTGGTTCTTACGTTCCTCTCCATTCTTGGAGGAGAATGGCCCAAATGATGATGTATGAAATTTAATAGGTCTCAAGAAGTTGGATCTGTCACTAATACATCATACGAAACCCTTGGAGGATGTTGAGAAAACCTACCCTTCATCCCAATTTCAAGGAGGTAACTTAGTATTTGTAGAAGTATTGAAAAGCAAGAATTTCTTGATCCTATCTTTGAAAACTAAAATGCTAAGATTTAAGAGGAATTTCAATTGTGACAAATCTTTTGAAAGGTTAAGTGGTTATTCTCATGTTTACACACTTTTTGGACATAATTTACATTTTTGTGTTGAAAACTTGATTTGCATGTCTAAAAGATTATTATGGAAGAGGGGTCCTACATGTATATTCATTGCAACTAATATTCTTCATGAACCTTCTATTTTTCAAAACCCTCCATTCTTTCTACATTCATCTTACCTATTTTATATATTGAGCTTAAACTTCTTTGACAAAGGTTTGATGAGGAAACGTGATGAGTGGAAAGAGTTTGTCTCTTTATTTTGTGTTTAGAGTGGTTAAGTGTCTTTTCTCTCCCCGAATATGGAAAATATTTTCCATCTTAAGTGTGGGGGAGTGAGTTGTGTCTTTATTTACTTTATTAGAATTTTTAGTTTGCTTTCTTTTCTTTAGATGTGCTTTATTTTACCTTTATTTTCTTTAGGCTTTTATTTGGGTTTTCTTTTGTAAGTTTGAATAAAGTCATCTTGGATAAGCTCTTCTCTCTATATCCATTTGTTCATATTTAATGGAGCATTATTCCACTTGGGGAGTATTGCTTAACTCTATCCCCCTGTTATCATTTTTTGGTCCCTTTGGAGATGCTTTCTTGTGTTAATATTTGGCTAATGAGGACATTGTCCAGTTTAAGTGTGGGGAAGTGGTTTAGTAATATTCTTTGTCCAAATTTTTATAAATGATCTTGGTGTTTTCTTGGTACCAAACAATTTTGTTTGAAAATTTTGAAAATTTGAAAGTATGGAGATTTGGAGCTAAATTGAGCTTATTTTGTCTATAATAGAGTTGTGACTTTTTTTTTAACTTTGGATATGGATTTGTCATTTATTATGATTTGATTTTTATTAAAAAGGTAAACTTGTGTATTAGGTTGGATTTTGCTAACTCTTGAGAATTTAAGTTAACCTTGGTTATATTTAGTATTTGAGTTTTGTTTTAATCTTTGAGTTTTAATGTGGATGATATGTGGAAATATTGGGAAGTGTTGTTAATTAATTCTTGTATTATATATTTAAAATTTGTTAGACTTTATGTTGTGAATAAGGAAGGTGAGGAAATAAAAAAAAATTGAATGAAAAAGAAAACATGGAATTCAAAAAAAAAAAATTGCTTTTATCTGATGAGAAAAACAAAAGAGAGAGAGAGATCTTTTGCTGAAAAGGGGGCCAATACGCTGAGTGGAAGAGAAGAAATAAAGAAGCATCACACTCTCTTGAGGCTATCCTGAAGGCAAGGAAGTAAGGAAAGAAAGAAGAAAGAAAAAGAAAATTACTGAAAAAAATGATAAATGATGACTATAAGGGGGCCAATATGATGCATGAAGAGAAATCCATTTACTTGAGGCTAGTAATTCCCTAATCATTGAAACAAATTTTGAGAGGAAAAAAAAAATGAGTGGAATGTTTCCTTATTTCACTAACTTGAGTTGTGTAAAGTTCAACTTATAGTACTTGAATTGGTAAAATGGCTTGACTTATATGATTTATGTTATCTATGTTTTTGCTTGAAGAGTAGGATAATTCTCTTGTACTAGATATAAGCTTGTTTAACTTAACTTTGATGGCCTTGGGATTGTTTGATTTAATACAATAGTTTATCAGGTTTTGAAAGGATTGACTAAATGATAAGTTTATATTTAAGGTTGGAAGAAGGTTATGTCTTCATTATGGATGAATTTTCTAAGGGAAAATTTGATAAATTATTTTGTCTTGTTCTAAATGCTTAGTGTTTTAAATCTTGTTTGTTTAAGGACAAACAAGAATTCAAGTGTGGGGGTATGTGATAGGGGCTAAAATCATCATTATTTTACTAGCTATTTGAGTTTTTTTTTTTTTGAGATATTTTTATTGTAATAACAAGGTATATTCCTTCCTATTTGGTATTTTTCTTGCCAAAAGTGATTTTGACAAATTTATGCAGAATTGATTTAATTTCGAGCAAAAATGTGAAATTTCTACGACAGACCTGGTGCCAAGCCCAGCCAAGGGACTAAGCGTCGAGACCATTCTGGTTAAACAGCAAAAATAGGGAGCACCAAAATAGATCTGGTGCTAAGTGGGCCGACTAGACATAGCCCCAGGTCCGCTCTGCCCAGAGGTGGTTGTCCACGAATTTGGTATTTTTCAAAGGATTTTGGTATTTTCTAAATTCTACTCGGACTAAACTTCTCAAGCAATGAATTTTGGTATCAAGAAGGCTTATAAGTACAAGAAAAACACAAGAGAAGGGGGTGATTTGAAGGATCCAAGCTAGCTACTCAATCACCACTGAAAGGAGCATTGTTCAAATGAGGTTTTCAAGAGAAGAAGAAGGGCTTGTCTATGAGTTTTTTCTTTTATCCTTTGTTTACTTTTCAAGAACAATGATGTGCTTAATGTTTTGGTTGTAATTGGATATTGTTTTGGAAAGTATGATTTTGAGTTATTTGGAACTTTTGATCAATTGATTTGTGTTCTTGGTAGTTGATTACTTATTTTTTCTTACAAAGTTGGTTGATTGATTTTTGTTATTGACTTGCTTAAAAAAGAAGTTGGTAATGACTTTAATTAATTAATTTCATATTTGTTATATCTTAACTTGCTTGAAAAATAGGTTAATTGGTTAGAACATTGGTAATCAAATGTTGGTTAATGATTGTTAGAATATAAATTCATTGACTAATTTCTTGTTTTAAATTATCTAGAATATAGAGGTTTATATGAGGATTGATTTTAATGCATCTTTTGGGTAAATTGGTAGAGACAGAATATGTTCGCTAATTTAACTAGAAGATCGTGATTCCATGGATTGCGAATGAAGTGGATCTATATTAAATCCTTCATGATGCTAAGACAACAATTGGTTGTGATGAATGCTAAGTGATTCAATATTATATTTTCAAGATAATTGTCTAGTTACATGAATTTGCTTCATTGAGTTATATCTATTTTTATCTTTATTTAATTTTCTTTTTATTCCCTTCTTATTTTATTGGTTAAACAATAAAGATTTGGGTAAAGTATGGTGGTGTTAGTGTTGTGCCCTAGAGGCAATCACATGTATATTATATATGACACATTTTATTTTAATAAAAGACATTATTTATTTTACAGTTTCCTTTGTTTACTTTTAAGTAATATAACTGTTCGATAAAGTCCCTAGTACAACACTGTGTTAAAGAAATCATAATAGAGATCATGATATGAGATTCCTACTACAATGTATAGTGTTAGTACTTAAATAATCCCTAGTTATAGTATTAATGAGACAGATATCATTAATGCGTTAACACTAGCATGCGTTAGACTTCTTGATTTGATCATGCGGTAGTTCTCATATCCGTGAGTATTGAGATACTCAAAGTTAACATATACTTGTTAATAGAACAAGTTCATTGGATGCCTTAGCTTTGGGATAATCACATGGATAACTATTTAGTGCCATTGATATAATCTCAATATAGTAAACGTGCAAGTATCCTTAGACTTGATATCTCCAAGGTACTTTGTTTGCTGAGCATTGTACTTTGATTCCAATCTTCAGAGCTCAATCGAGGGCCGCTTATGTGATGGATATTGGGTACATTGTGAGGTAAACAAAAGTAGTTGAGAGGGTCAATAAAGGATTCACCACTCCTAATAGTAGGGGCGAATATCTTACGACCACTTGTAGGAATTACTACTCGAGAAGTACTTGGCCAAGGCGATTGTGTATTGTAAATAGTTTCAATTGATACACATCCAAAGTAGTGGGTTTCAGGTACAAGTACTATTGTATTTGAGCCAGAATTAATTCTGGAGGGAGTTGATACTAATTCCGTACTCCAAACCAAATGAGATATTATATGGTGAAAGGAGTTAATTGCACTGAAATTTGTTATTGAATGGTTCATGTCAAGCCACTTGACTTCCTAGACTCTTGGGTGGTCATGAAGTGTTGTTAGATACCGCTCATGATATGGGAATAAGGGTTTATTACTTGTTGAATTAATAAACCAATCCGGCTTAGAATTAATAGGATTAATTCTAATTAATTATGGATTATTAATCTCAAAGACGTTTGGATTAATTCATGTTTGCTACCAATTGACTGGGAAACCTAATCGGTCACACACAATAGAGGATTATATACTCAAGATGTTATTTGATAACATAATGGGGTTGATTGAGAGAAAGAGAAGTTGTTGTGGACAAATTATAATTAGTTATAATTTGTGGTCCAAATTGTAACTGTGAGAACTTGATGTTTCCAATTACAATTAAGGAACTCTAATTGTTTTAAAATTCCCAATTTTCAATAAATTTTTTGGTTTTATGATGATATAACCAAAAAACCCTAGAGTGGAATTCACATGAAAATTGAAGCCACCTAAACATTCTTTCCTTCTTCTCTCTCTCTCGATTGTTCTTTTGAAGAACCCAAGCCGCCATCTTTTTCTGCTAGCTCAGGAAATTTTGGTGCTTGTGTATTCCTCTATGTGGATTACTGTTAGAGATAATCACACACTGTGATTATAGTGGTTAGACGTTCAACTCTCGTGAAGTTGGATCAAGAGGATTGCTGGATCGCGCCTCGACTTGAAGAAGAAATTTTTGTTCTTCGGACGATCAAACAAAGGTAAAAGTTATTATCTTTATCATTTTTATGTCTTGTTTTCAATACATAGGCAGGTCCTGGGATGGTATCTCGTTTATTTTTCGATGCACAATATGGGATACGAGCCTGAGACACCCAACAGTGGTATCAAAGCCATGCTATGTGTGGTCTACGGACATTGTTTCGGCATGAAAAACTATCTTCATGTATTCGTGTTTATCTTTGTTTGCTGTAAAAATCATTTTCACTCGAGTCAAAATTGTTTCGAACATTATGGATTGGGTCCGTAGCATAATATGATTGTGTAAAAGTCACATCATATTTTGAAAGATGCCTTCTTTAAGTGTTGAAAATTTTCTACGGAAAAACGTTTTCTTGCAACATGGTTGTTGCCTTCTGTTTCATATTAATTTTCAGTTTTGGTTTTGTTTGAACTAACAGATTGGTTGTTGTTTTGAGCTTCAAAACAAAAAATTTTGCTGAGAATTGTTCTCACTGATTTGTTGTAGAAGATTAGGGCACTAGAAATTGTTTCTGGAAACTTTTCAAAATCGCCGCCACTATTCCCGACTACAGCCGGCGCCGGTTCTGTGCTATTTTGCGAATGTTCAAAAATCGTTTTTGAAAGGAAATTTTTCTAAAAATCAGAACACAGGTGGCGCCGGCCTCGGCTTCCAAACCGGCACTGGTTCTGCTGTGTTTTGCATGATCCAGCTATTTAAAAAAAATCCTAGAATAGAAATTTAAAAGGGAAAAATCTCATTTGATGAGAGGCAGTGAAATAAAAATTTTTCCACGGGACCGACGTTTTCATTACTGGAAACGGGACCCAAAAGTATTTTCTCAAAATTAGTTTTGAGACAAACAATTTTATTTTTCAAAATAGTGATTTTGAAATTTTAAAATTAATTTCTTTTTCTAAAATGTTAATTTTCGAATTTGTTTTATTTTTCCAAAATAGTGATTTTGGAATAATAAAAGTTATATGTTTATTTTGTTTAAGCATAACCAATGGCATGGTGGATGGTTATGGACTAAAACCAATTATATATGTTCATGCATTTTACAGTTTTAGTTTTTATAAAATAGGGCATGTGTGTCCTGCCTTCTCTAAATTTTTTGTGTAATTTTCTTCCCATCTAACTCCCCTCGAATGTAACTCAAGGTTTTCTCTCTTTAGAAAATTATGTAATTAGTTTACATAGGTTAAATAGGAGTAGAATTATTCTATTTTGGAGATGGCAACCAAAACAAGGCAAGAAGGTTAGACCTTCTACTTAAATCATGCATGAACACCTAGGGTTAACTATATTAATTTCTTTTATGGCTTAAAGAAATTAATTTAGGAAAAGTCCATAACTGTACCACGTAATTGCTTTATTATCATGATTATCAATTATGTGATTTATTGATTTTTATGCATGTCATTCAATGAAATCACTAAAAGGAACAAATCCCTCAATTAATATTAAACATAATTCATTCTGTTAATACAGTAAGAACGGGAGTCCTTTTTCAAGACCAGGTTGTTGGGCAAACCCAAGCCTACTTGACATCGGGCATGTTCAAGCTATGGAATTAAATTCCTGATTAATGGGTTGGGTTTAACTAAATTCTTTATCCCAATTAGGCAAACTCAAGCATAAATAAATTTAGAGTAAAAGTTGGGGTAGCCCAAAAGCCTTTAAGATTAAAAGCTGTTAATCACCCAATGATCCGATAATTACATACGATGTAATTAGTATTTGATACTTACCAATGAACTTAAGGGTGGCTTGTTGGGCAAACCCAAGGTTATTCTTGAGGAATTTGGATACCGGTCCACTAGGAAATCTTCCAGTAGGCTCTCCCGAATTAGTAATGAGGGCTATTGGTTTGAGTAAAATAGTGGAGTAAAAATGCGTTTACTTAAAGTCCTAATAATTTGCATATCATGTGCATATACAAGTAGCTAATGCTCTCTATCTTTACATTTAGGTCACTTGCATCATGTTAACAAACTTGAACTTACGTAGCATCTTGGAAACTAACAAGTTAACTTAAGCAAACTATCTCGACTGGTATAGAAATTTGAGAATCGTTCTCAAATCGGAAAAGTTGTTCTACGTGCTAGATGCTCCTATTCCGCCACCACCAGCTCAAGATGCTCATGCTAATGAGCATGCTATCCAAAAAAGGCACAAGGAGGATAGTGATAAATCTTCATGTATTATGCTGGCATCCATGAATCTGGAGTTGCAAAAACAGCACGAGCATATGGATGCTCAATCGATTATACTACATCTTCGAGAGTTGTTTGATGCCCAAGCTAAAACTGAGATATACGAGATCTCGAAGCAACTATTCCATTGCAAAATGGTAGAGGGTTCTTCTGTGGCCACTCATGGGCTAAAGATGTCACGCTTGATAGAGAAGCTTAGATCTCTCGGGTTTGTAATAGATCATGACTTAAGTGTTGACTTAATTCTACAATCTTTACCTAATAGTTTCTCACAATTTGTGATTAACTATCAGATGAACAAGATTGAATTCACCATTCCTGAGTTGATCAATCTTCTCAAAACCATGGAGTCCTCCATGAAGAAGGATTGCAATGCAGTTTTAATGGTAGAATTTCCTCTTCTAAGAAGAAAGTTCAAAAGAAGAAGAAGAAGGCTCCCGCGAAGCCCAAATGTGGTGTGAATAAAAAGGACGTAGCTACCAAGGGCCCATGCCATCATCATGGGAAGATGGGCCACTGGAGGCACAACTGCAAAGCCTACTTAGAGACTATTAAGGACAAGCTACAGAATGAGAAGCTTACAAGCACTTCTACTTCTTCTGCAGGTATGTTTATAATTGAGATAAATACTGCCTTTAGAAATGAGCTATGGGTTTTAGATACTGGATGTGGATCTCATTTGTGCAATAACTTATAGGGACAAAAGAGCAGTAGAAGGCTAGAGAAAGGTGATGTGGACCTATGTACTGCAAATGGGGCAAATGTTACTACACTTGCTGTAGGGATATACGAGCTAAACTTGCCTTCGGGATTAATTCTAGAACTGCAAAACTGTTATTTTGTACCAGTTTTAATGAAAAATGTTATCTCAATTGCGTGTTTAGACTTATATAGATTTTATTTTATATTTAAGAATAAATGTTGTTCTTTTTCATTGAATGATATTCATTATGGTTCGACAACTCTGGTTAATGGTTTATATGTTCTAGACTTGAATAATCCAGTTCTCAATATAAACAATAAGAATCATAAAATGGATAACTCTAACACCTCTTACTTATGGCATTATCATTTGGGCCATGTAAACGAAAATCGTGTTTCTAAGTTACACAAGCTTGGTGGCTTAGGGTCATTTGACTATGAATCATATGGCACGTGCGAGTCTTATTTACTAGGTAAAATGACTAAAACTCCTTTTCCAGTGAAAGGAGAATGAGCCAAGGATTTATTAGAACTCATACATTCTGATGTATGTAGCCCAATGTCAATACAAGCAAGAGAATGTTACAACTATTTCATAACCTTTATCGATGATTTCTCACGATACGGATATTTGTATTTAATGAAATACAAATTTGAGGCATTTGAAAGATTCAAAGACTTCAAAAATGAAATAGAGAAACAACTTGGCAAAAGTATTTAGACTCTAAGATCTAATCGAGGAGGAGAATACTTAAGCCAAGAGTTTCTGAGTTATCTTAAAGATAATGGGATATTATCTCAATGGACTCCACCATATACACCTTAACATACCGGTGTATCTGAGAGAAGGAATCAAACCCTTCTAGAAATGGTACGGACCATAATGGCTTATGCAGACCTGCCAAAATCATTTTGGGGGTATGTACTAGAGACTTTTGTTTATATACTATATAGAGTTTCGACAAAATCAGTTGATACTACCCCATTTGAGATGTTCTTTGGTAAGAAACCAAAGTTATCTCACTTGCTAGTATGAGGTTATCCTGCCTTTGTCAAAAGGCCATAGTCAGACAAACTTGATAGTAAGTTTGACAAGTGTTTGTTTGTGAGATATCTGAAAGAATCTTTCGGATATTACTTTTACCTACCATTCGAAAACAAATTGTTTGTTTCGAAGCATGCCGTCTTCTTAGATAAGGAACACATGCTCAGAGGGGACAGTGGGAGTAAGATTGAACTTAGTGAAGTTCATGAAGATCAAACAAACAAGGATCAACCGTCTAACCCCACATCTATTGAAAGAATAGATGAACCTTCTAATACATAAGAACCTCATAGATCTAGTAGGATACATGTGGCACCTAAGAGATATGGATTTCTCATTAGTGACCACAATGACATATTTCTCATAGATGAAGAAGAGCCTACTAACTACAAGGATGTTCTGAACAATTCAGAATCTGGCAAATGGCTTGAGGCCATGAAGTCAGAGGTGGATTCCATATACGACAACCAAATATGGACTTTGGTTGATCCACCTAAAGGAATTAAACCTATTGGGTGTAAGTAGGTTTTCAAGAAGAAAACGGACATGGATGGTAACTTAGATACCTATAAAGCATGACTAGTGGTGAAGGGTTATTGTCAACAACATGGTATTGACTATGATGAAACCTTCTCGCCAGTAACCATGTTGAAATCCATCAGGATACTCTTAGCCATTGCTGCTCATCATGATTATGATATTTGGAAAATGGATATGAAAATAGCTTTCCTAAATGAAAATTTGACTGAAAAAGTGTATATGACACAACCTGAGGGTTTCATATCCAATGATAGCACAAAGGAGTGCAAGCTGCAAAAGTCCATTTATGGACTTAAGCAAGCTTCTAGGAGTTGGAACATTTGTTTTGATGAAATAATCAAAGAGTTTGGTTTCATTCAAAACATGGATGAGCTTTGTGTATACAAGAAGGTTAGTGGGAGTGCAATCATTTTCTTACTATATTATGTAGATGACATATTGCTAATAGGAAACGATATACCTGTCTTGCAAATAGTTAAATTTTGGTTGTCCAAACAATTCTCCATGAAAGACCTTAGAGAAGCAACCTATATTCTCGGAATAAAGATCTATAGAGATAGATCCAAAAGGTTACTAGGTCTTTCACAGTCTACATGCATAGATAAAGTGCTAAAGAGGTTTAGCATGGATCAATTCAAAAGAGGATTCTTACTCATGTCACGTGGTGTAAGCCTTTCAAAGTCGATGTCTTCCAAACAAAGGTAAAAACGGTTACCTTTATTATCTTTATGTTTTGTTTTCCATACATAGGGAGGTTCTGGGATAGTATTCCATTTATTTTCCGCTGCGCCATATGGGAAACGAGCCTGAGATAGCTAACAGGTGGGAGCCTAAGTTCTCGTGGATTCGATACTTGCTATTCCTTATACTATATGATGGGTATACTTGTTCATATGTGTGGTTTTAGTGGTTGATATTTTAATTAAAGCTTGATTGATTGTGTAATTTGTTGATAATATTTTCTATACTAAAAAAACACGCATCAGTATCCAAAAGGAACAAGGAGTGGATACTTTTATCATCCCCAAGAGCAAAAGGTACTTATTAATACTCATGGCTGATACTTCGAGGATGAACAAAGTGTGTCCCCTAAAGTTTCGAGTAAGGTCTAATTAGAAGAGAAGTTGATTGACACTTCAACTTCAAGTACACCAATTGAGGAACCTAAAGAGGCATAACCAGAAGTTCCTATACAAATTGAACCACGTCGTAGAGAAAGGGTATCTAGGGTTTCTGAAAGATGGATTGGAGAAGCTTTTGAGATAGTCTCCGTCAATTTGGAACAAGATCCCACAAGATACGATTATGCCATTGCTAATCCTGATACAAAGAAATGGTAAGTAGTAATGGATGCCAAGATTTTGTTTATGTATCTCAATCAAGTTTGGGATCCTTTCACTTCATCTAAAGGGATTAAACCTATAGGGTGCAAATGGGTATACAAGAGAAAGAGAGGTGAGGATGGAAAGGTTAAAATCTTTAAAGCAAGGTTGGTTGCAAAAGGTTATACTCAGAAAAAAGGGATGGATTATGAGGATACCTTTTCACCTGTTTCCATGCTTAAATCCAAACACATTCTTTTAGCCATCGAATGTCATTATGACTACCAAATATGGTAAATGGATGTCAAGATAGCCTTTCTTAATAGCTATCATAGAGAAGACATTTACATGACCTAGCTTGATGGTTTTATTGCAAATGGCCAAGAGCATATGGTATGTAAGCTTAAGAAGTCTATTTATGGACTTAAGCCAGCATCACGAGCATGGAACGTCTGTTTTGATGAGACTTTAAAGTATTATGGTTTCATACAAAACCTAGATGAAGCATGTGTGTATAGAAAGATTGATGGCAACAACGTATCTTTTGTGATACTTTATGTGGATGACATTCTATTCATTGGGAATGATGTAGGGATATTAGCATCCATAAAGCTTTGGCTAGCAAGTTAATTTAGCATGAAAGATATGGGAGAAGCTAGCTATATTCTTGGAATAAAGTTTCTTAAGGATAGGAAGTAAAGAATGTTAGACCTATCCTAATCTACGTATATTGACAAGATATTGATTAATTTTAGTATGGATCAGTGCAAAGGAGAAATTATACCCTTTAGACACGGATTGACTTTATCTTCCAAATAGTGTCCTAAGACAGATGAAGAAAATGAAAAGATGAGTAGGATTCCCTTTGCCTTGGTAGTGAGAAATCTCGTGTAAGCCATGCTTTGCATAAGGCCAGATATCTACTTTGCAATAGGCATAGTTAGTAGGGATCAGTCAAACCCAGGAATATTGGCAAGCTGTAAAGTATATTCTTAAGTACCTAAAGGGAATGAGGGATTATATGCTTGTATACAGAGCTGATGACTTAATTCCTATCGGTTACTTAGACTCATACTTCTAGGTGAATAAAGATGAAAGAAAATTCACTAGTGGATATGTTTTCACTTTGTCTGAAAGGGCTATTTCATGGAGGAGTATTAAGTAATCTCGTATTATTTATTCTACTATGGAAGTTGAATATGTGGCAACTTCAGAAACTTCTAAAGAAACTTGGATCCTAAAGTTCTTCACAGAACTTGGAGTTATGCCACAAATGCATAGGCCCATGACTATATATTGTGACAATTCTGGAGCGGTGTTACAATGTAAGGAGCCAAAAGACTATAGGAAAGGTAAACACATTAAGAAGAAATATCACTTGATCTGGGGATTTAACCAGAAACGAGAGATAATAGTTGATCAGATTTCCTCTACAAACAATCTGGTGGACCTATTTACCAAGCCTTTGATAGAGAAGGTGTTTCGAAGAAACTTAGATGTCATAGGGATAGGCACATATGGACTATCATAGTCCATTTAGTACAAGTGGGAGATTGTTGGAATACATGCCTAAAATGGCCTATTTATCTCTATATTTTAGAAATTAATAAAAATTTCATTTATTAATGGTTGTTAGTTTACATATATTGCATATTAAGGTTTAAATGTGTTAGTAAGTAATTTAATTAATTGGGTCATTCTTTCACAGTAAGATGTAGATTATGTGTTAATAACATATAAGTGAAAAATTGTTCTTGATTGATCAATGGAGTTGGGCACTTCATCAAGGTTTAGATTATTACACTATGGTTTCCAAATAGGGAATAATTTACCTTTAACCAGTGAGTAGTCTACTCACACCAATAGTGTAAGCATATTTGGAATACGTAGAATTAGATCACGAGACAATAATCTTTATAAAAGCACTAAAATGAATAATGATAGGCTTATTGCAGTTATTGCATAGATGAGTACCCTAAGACTTTAGTATAAATTGGTGGTCTGGTGAAGCTAGAATTGTACTTACTGATGTATGTTTGGTAAGGTCTTACCGCAAGGCTAATAATTTTGTATGTTGGTGTACGAATTTAGTTAATTAAAACAGACTTATACAATAGAGTTTCTATGCTTTGTTACGTGAAGATATCACCCCCTTTTGATTGTCCGGGAGGACCCTAGGAAACGTGACTAGGTATATACACCTTTGGGTAACTCCCTGTGCCAAGTGGATACATATTGGAAGTCATAAATTATCAGACTAGATATCAAAGGATAGTAAATGTCATTAAGGAATGTGTTAGTGCATTTTGCTTATCTCAATGACCAGTGTTACGTAGAGGGGTATTTTTATCATTACACATGTAGGTCGAGGACACTGCACTTGCAAAATTATTATCGGGGTCAATATTTCCATATGATGATAAATGGATATTTAAAATGATTGAAATACTGCTACTTGTTATATATATTGGTCATTTTAGTGGCAAAAAATAATATATCTTCTAGTCTCCAAAGTAGCTCAAATAACCCAAGTAAATTTATTTACTATATGGGCTTATTGGGTGAATTTACTATTTGAAGAATTATTCTAGGACTTTAATGAATTATTTATTTGGGCTAGAATAATTAATTGGAGCCAATTTAATTACTTTATTTATTTATTAATTATCTTAGGTAATTTTATAATTGGGCCCAGTGGTTTAATTAATTAATAAAATAGCTAATTTAATTAATTATCTTAGGTAATTTGATATTGGGCCAAGTGGATTAATTAATTAATTAATGAGCTATTTAATTATTCATTAGGCTAATTAAGAGAACATAGCCCATCAAGGTTTGATGGTAGCCGCCATGTGCAAAAAGAAAAAGGAAATAAAGAAAAGAAGGAAAAAGAAATATGAAGTTGGTTGTTTTTTATTTGGAGAAGGAATAGGAAAGCTGGTTTTTCTTTAAAAGTCATCACGTGTGCCTGGTTCAAGGTTAACCGAATTTGAAAAACAAAGACAGCTTTCATTTTCTTTTCACGAAATAAGGCTACTATTGTTCCTTCATTTTCCTTTAACATTTAACATTTCTATTTTTCTTCCAATCTTCTTCATCCAAGTTCTACTTTTACTAGTAAAGGTTCATAGAGGTTAGAGAATACTCTGGAATGTCAAAAGCTAGCAAACTTGGTAAGTGGTTGATGCATAGGAGCCGATGGGTAGTTGGTATTCTCGCAAAACAAGTAGATGTTCCAGTTTAGGAAGTGCCATCAAATCCGAATCTAACTCTGGTTATTCAAGTAAAACTCCATAAAAGTAAGTATTCCTAGACTTTGGCTAGAAAAAAATTTTTAATTTCCTATTTTTCGGTGCGCATTTAATTTTTTCATGGTCTATAGGAAGAAAGATCATCTGGACTTCTTGACCAAGTCCTCTTCAGGTACTGCTTTTTACTTAGAGTGTATATTAATGGTTAGATCATCATCCACTTGGATTGTTGATTCCGAAGCCATTAACCATATTTGTAACTTTTGCAGGTGTTTAGCAAGATAAGGCAACTCAGTAGAGGAGAGTATAGACTGAGAGTGGGTAATGGAGCACAAGTGTAGGCCGAACCAGTAAGAGGCTTGGAACTTTTCTTTGATTGTGATAGGATTTTAGTTTTAAAAGATATTTTATATATTTTTAGTTTTGAAAAAGAATTTGATTTCAGTTTCAAGATTAACTAATTAAGGATATTTTGTTTCTTTCCATTCAGGTATTTCAATCAGTAGAAAAGGAAAAGAATTATTTGTTCTAGAAACATGCATGGAAATCTTTTCTATGTTTATCCTATTGGTATCAAATAAATAATACTCATATGAACCTAATAATAAGAAGAAAAAGGCCACATCAAATAACCCATATTTATGGCACATAAGATTAGGGCATAGGAATCCTAATTGCATTTAGAGGTTAATCCAAAATGGGTCCTTAGTCTCATTGAAATTGAAGGAATGACCTCAGTGTGAATTTTGTCTTATGCATAAAATGACAAAAAAGTCCTTTACCTAAAAGACGAAAATGGCTAAGGAAATATTAGAGTTAGTTCATATTGATGTTTGTGGTCTAATGTCTACACATGCTAGAGGAGGTTATGAATATTTTATCACATTCATAGATGATCACATATGTGTTTGTTACGTTACTTAATGAGCCACAAGTCTACTCATTTGATAAATTGAAGGAGTTTAAGGCTAAGGTGGAGAGTCTAACAGGTAAACCAGTCAAAAAGCTACGATCAGGTCATGGTATAGAGTATCTCCTTGGTGAATTCAAGAACTACTTGGCACATAATGGAGTAGTATATTAGCTAATTGTGCTTGGGAGTCCCCAACAGAATGGAGTAGCTGAGAGAAAAAAAAAACATTGATGAAAATGGTCAGAAGTTTGATAAGTCGTGCAACTCTTCTTATTTCCTTTTGGGGATATACTCTGGAAATAGCGACATATATTCTAAAGTTGGTTCCTTCTAAGTTATTGCCTAGGATACCCTATGAGATGTGGACTGGATGTATGCCCAATATGAATCATTTCTATGTATGGGGTTATCCGGAGTATATACTGATTAAGGGAAGTAAGTTAGACCTATAATCGGAATTGTACTACTTCATGAGGTATCCAAAAGGAATCAGATGTGGATACTTCTATCATCCCCACGAGCAAAAGGTATTTGTTAGTACTCAAGTTAGATACTTGGAGAATGAAAAAAGTGTGTCCACTAAGGTTTCGAGTAAGGTGGAATTAGAAGAGAAGTTGAGTGACACTTTAAAATCTAGTACCCCAGTTGAGGAACCAGAAACGACACCATTAGATATTCTTATACAAAATATACTACGTCATCGTAGGAGAATGTCTAGGGTTCTAGAAAGATAGATTGGGAAGCCTTTGTGGTAGTCTTCAACCATTAGGAATAAGATCCTACTAGATACGATATGGTCATTGCTGATGTTAATGTAAACAAATGGCAAAATAGCAAAGGGCAGTTTCGAGTGCATTGGAAATAGTATAAATAATCCACAAAAATCAAGCTTTAAATTAAAATGCCAATCACCAAAATCACACAATAGGGCAAGTATACCCATCATGTAATATAGAAAATAGCAAGTATCGAATTTATAGGAACTTAGCAATTACCACTATTTTGCTTTAATCTCATTCCCTAGCTATTATAAATATAAAGATAAAGAAATAAAAAATAAGTATGTTAACCTAATACAATAGAGATTTTATCGAACCTACATAAGAAAAGTCACAAGGATCATCAAGGAGTAAGAATACCAAAAAGTCTATGTATAAGAAGAAATCCCCCCAAAATATATCAACTAAAGAGATCATCACTAAGTTCATCAAATCCTAACTCGAGAACTGGCATAAGGTTTCAAGAATAAACCTCACACTCTCTCTAGCTATAAGATTCCATTCTAAGGGCTCAATTAATTGGTATCTCTACCTAATTAACCTAACTCACGGAAGCATTACACTCACCTATCAACTAAAAGGTACCTAGAAGCCCTAATAGCCCTATTTCTAGGCACTATTGAAAACCCGTTGACTACCATGTTCTAATATTTCAACCTCTCTATCGAGTTAATCAAAGGAAAGCAAAAGTTGGACCTATTAATTTGATGTTCAACTCCTAACTCCATCTCTAGAAATCATTAAGAGTGAACCAATTAATTGAATAAATTAACCAAGCCTAAACAATCAATCTAACATAATAATGCCCAAGTAGTCAAATACAAGAATAAGAATTCAATAAATCATAATAACAACCCAATACATGAACATAAGTTAGGGTTTATCCCTCAAATACAATTAAAAATCATGTAAATCTAAATATTGTAAAATTAATACAAAGAAAATGAAAGAACTTCACTTATAGACAAGATCATGAGCTTCTTCTTGCTTGGGTTTCCTTCAACAATCCCTTCTTCTTCCTTCTCCTCTATACTTTTCCCTTCCTTGAAGGATCTTTTTAGCTCTCTAAGGGATCTCTTGGTTGCTAGCCAGCCAACAATATTGATTTTAGTTTTATAATGGGGTATTTATATAGAAAAGTGAAGAAAACCCTCAAAATGAGTTGAAATGCACGTTGTTGTGCATGTGGGGAGCCCAAGAAAGTAGGGGCCACTAGGTTTTCGAGAACTAAGGTGGCCTAGGGAGTTCCCTAGGCTGCCAGGCTTCTGGCCTTATGCGCCAAGGAAATGAACTAGGCTGCCTAGGCATATAATTCTTCCCTAGGCCGCCACCTAAATAATACAAGATACATATATAAATTTGCAATTGAAGTAGGCAGCCTAGGGAATTTGAAGTTCCTTAGGTTGCCACCTAAAAACTACATATACATACAAATACAACTAGGCCACTTCCCTAGGCTGCCATTTCCTAAAAAGAAATATATATTACACTAGGCAGCCTACGGTACTCTAATTTCCTAGGCCGCCACTTACAACACATACGACGTGCACTAGGTAGCCTAGGGAACATGATGTTCCCTAGGTCGCCAAGCTTCTGGATACATATACAAACATAATACATAAGGCGGGCAAGGGAAGTTAAGCTTCCCTATGCTACCACTTGTTGAACATACATATATATACATGTGAAGCAAGCAGAACTTCCCTTGGCAGCTAGCTTTTTGGACAAAAAAAAAAAAACCAAAATATTTGAGGTGGCCTAGGGAACTTTTGGTTCCCTTGGCTGCCATTATTTTTTTTATTTTAGCTACCTTTATTCTTGCTTTTGTGCTCTACTTCATTTCTTTTCCATTTTTGCTCCTTTCTCCTTCCTTTCTTTACTTTCATCTTCACTTGTTCTTTTCTATATTTCTTACAAAAAGAAGATAAGAATGGTGTAGTGAGTGGTGATTTCAACAAGGATTTCCTAAAATTAAAGCACAAAAATACTAGAAAATGTGTATGTGATGAGCCCTCATCACGCACCCTACACTTAAATCTTTGATTATCCTCAATCAAACCTTACTTATTCTGAATAAAGAATTAACTAAAATAAAAATCTAACACCCTATGTTTATTCACAACTTAACTATTGTACAAGCTAAGAAAAATACATTATTTTATAAGGATAAAGAATAGCTAATTTACAAGTACAATGAAAAATATTCTACACAACATTCTAGGTGGATAATCAAGATAACTTAGCACATATGCATTAGGGTCAAAATGGTCAGGAAATTAATTCATCCTCCACCTTAGAATTCATCTCAACACCAAGCTATCCAAGTTAATCCCATGTGTACCCTTATATTAGGCTAGACACAACCATGAGTTTTGAAGTGAAATTAAACAAGTTTATGCCAAATAAATTTGATTCGCTCAATATCTCCAATCAAGAATTTCAAACAAAGTGATTTATATAAGATAGGATCCAACAATTCACTCAAGTCTTGTGGCTATCCCAAGTACATATATTAAATATGGTACATTAAAATACAACACGACCATACTCTTTGATACAACAATACATTTCAATTTGAATTAGCAAAGTAGGAGCCACTCGTTTTTCAACATTTTTATTTTTACAAGGGAATGATTTTATAATGATTTTGACTTAAATGCTATTTTTGCATCCCTTGCAATTTTTTTTTCTTTTCTTTTTCATCACACATTGTTTTTCGTCATAGGACATGCATTTTTAGTGTATTTAGTGACCTACATCTTGCTCCTATTTTCCCTTTTATTGAAAAATACAAAAAATCATTGAAATTTTCTATAATACAACATACAACACAAATCAATGAATGACTAAATAGAATTAGCCACGAAACTACAAATAAGCTTATGAACCACGCTCTATATTTCATCACTCAATTTGTCATCCCTTCTCAAAGAATTAAGCTTCACAAACATTTTCAAAGGCGTAAACAAGATTAATTTACTTATCCAAACTTAGTCGATGTCATTCCCAATATCTATGTGTACATAAAAATAACTTTCCTAGAAAAGTTTTAAGTAGAACCCCTAAGCAAAAAAAATAAACAATAACTCCACCAAACTAATACATATTGACACACATACAAACAAACCCTGCAAACTAAACCAAGAATGCGAAAAAAATTTGAAAATAATTTAGCCAAAATGCAAAAACAAGAAATTTAGACAAAAAAAAATAAGAAAATTTCAAAATAAATAATACAAAATTGTAAAGAAAATATTATTCAACCTCTCCCCACACTTAAATCGGACAATATCCTCATTTTCAAAAAATCAAACAATATATACAATTTTCATAGGACTAAAAGTAATACAAGGGAGAAGAAGAAAAATAAATAGCCCCCTAACATCTTGAAGCACAATGTATCATAGGAGGGGGAATAATTGAATGGTTGTCCAAAACAGGAAAAATCTTCCATCTTGCAAAAATAAAGAAAAATACAATAGTATACAATGGCTAAAGAGATAATAATAAAAATAATACAAAAATAATAGACAACTAAAATAATTCAAAAGAAAATATAATTAAAAAGAATACAAGGAGTTGCTATCCAAAATTTATTAAGATCAATATTAATAACAAATAGATCATCATATAACAACAACAACAACAACAACAACAACAACAACAACAATAATAATAATAATAATAATAATAATAATAATAATAAAAATAAAATAAATAAATGCAAATATTAGTAACAAGTCATAAAATCAACTAAAATAACTAGAACAAAAATAGACATTAGTAACAAGAATTATACTACTACTAATACAACCAAGCCACAAAACTAAAGAATAACTCAATATTTTCACTAAAGATACAATAAATCACTGCACACATATTAATACCTCAAAATAAAAAACTATACTATATCTACAACAAAACACTAATATGTCATACACAAGAACTAGTGTACAACACACACATTATAAATTCAGTAAAATCTAAAGAAAAGTGAAAAGGTCAAGGATTTAGTAGTTTTATTGATAAGAATCTGAAAAGATTTTCACAACTACAACTGCCAATTCATGAATACCACACCTTCCAAAAACACCAAAGCATCTCTTGAACATTAATACAAACAAAAACCCACAAAAACATAATACCAACTCTATAAACCCATCAACTCCTCAATATATTCAGTGTTAGCATAATCAAATTTTCAACCTCTATAACATAAAGTACAACAACAAACAAAACTACCAACATAATGCTTTCATCCTAAACATTAAAATTCTCAAAAGCTCCAAAACCCATACAAAAATAATCAAATCAATCCTATTGTATAGCAATCAATCATAAATAGCTATTATACAACAAGATTTCCTCAACAACCCAATAATAGTACAACAACATTTTCATCCTATAAATACACCACAACAACAATTACAATATTTCCCAATATACAATAGCAAAAATTAAATCCCAAGAACATAAATACAATTTCCGAATAATCCACTATAAATACAATTTTTGAATATGGTACATACAACAACATATAAATAATAAAAAAATACTAATAATACAACAAACATAATGATACTGCATTTTAGATCTAATAAAATTTATTGATCTCAAAAACTAATAATAAAGAATTAAAACAACATACAAAACAACATATAAAAATGGAAAAGAAGTTTATATACATGTAAGGTTAGTACTATACACAAATAGAAAGCAAATATTGTATTTACAAATATATACATAGCTAAATCAACAAGACTTAAGGGTTTCATGATATTGCTAGTCCTCGGCAACAATGCCATGATAGGGGTTAAAATCACCATTCATTTCCTAGTTATTTGAGGTTGTTTTAAGATACATTTGTTGTAATAACTAGGCATATTCCTTCTTATTTGACATTTTACTTGTAAAAGGTGTTTTTGGAAAATGTGTGCAGATTTAAGTAAAAATCGAACAAAAATGGCATAAATGGACCAAGCGCCAGGTACATTCTGTCCAACAGCAGAGATTGAAGGATCTTCAGGGATTTTTTTTTTTTTTTTCAGAATAGACTTAGCACTAGGTCTAGCAAGCGTACCTGGCGCTAGGTCCATTTTGCTTGCTAACGGAAAGACGGAAAAAAAGAGAGCAAAACTGAGGAAGAACAGAGTGTACCTGGCGCCAGGTGGGTCGAAGGTACCTGGTGCCAGCTAGGTTCTGGAGGCGAAATTTTTGAACGCAGAATTAGGGCTTATCCAAGGATTTTGGTATTTTTCCTATTCCTACTTGGCCAAGACTTTCTCAGCCATGAAATAGGCATCCAAGAGGCCTATAAAAGCATAAGAGAACACAAGGATTTAAGGAGACAACCAAGAGACGTGAATTAAAGAGTAGAAATTTTAATTTTCTCATTGAAGGAAGAATTCACCAAAAGCAATGAGGGTTGTTCAAAGAGAGTCTTCAAGGAAGAAGAAAGAGGCTTATCTATGAGTGCTTTATTTTCTCTTTATTTTTTTTCTTTAACAATGATGTATTCAATCTTTCATTGTTAGCAGTATTTTGAGATTCATGATTTATTTATCAATTTAACTATTTGGTCAATTGATTGTTGTTCTTGGTATGTGATTACTCGTTTTTCTTACGGAGTTGGTTGATTGGGTTTTGTTTTTAACTTGCTTGAAAAAGAGGTTGATACTGGTTTCAATTAATTAATTTTATATTTGTTATCACTTAACTTGCTTGAAAAGTGGGTTAATTGTTTAGAACATTAGTAATCAAAGGTTAGCTGATGATTTATAGAATATGGATTCATTAACTAATTTTATATTTTAAGTTACCTAGAATATAGGGGTTTATATGAGTATTGATTTTAATGCATCTTTTGGATAAGTTAGTCGAGACAGAATATGTCCACTAATTTAACTAGAAGATAGTGATTCAATGGATTGCAAATAAAGTTGGTCTATATTAAATCCTTCATGGCCTAAGACGATAATTGATTGTGACATTGGCTAAGTGATTCATTGTTATGTTTTCTAGGAGACTTGTCTAAATTGCATAAATCTACATCCTTGAGTTACATTTGTTTCTTTAGTTTTTCTTGTTTTTCTTTTCTTACTTTATTTTGGTCAATTAAATAATGAAAGAAAAGTAATTAGTGTGTACTTGTTCCATTAAGGATCAACACTCGTTAATTCCCCGTACTATGCTTGCGATTAGTATATTTGCTCACATATGAATTTTGGTTTAATGTTTTAAGTAAAACTTGATTAAGGGATGGATTTAAAATGGATGATTTTATATACCCAAAATTTACACATCAAGTTTTTGGCGCCATTGCCAGGGAACAATATCATGAAGCTTGAATTTTATTGATTTAACTATGTTAAGATATTTATATGTAAATATGTATATATATTCCTTGTATGATTAGGTGCTATATTTTGTTTTCTTGTATACTTGTACTGTAAGGTCTTTGTATAGTGTAATTTCTTGTAACTTAATTTGTACCTTAGCTTGTGCACCTTCACTAACTAACTTAAGTATGATATGTGTATATACGATACTAACCAGCTATTTTGTATAGGTAAGATGGCCAACTAGAGCTTGGGACAGTATCCTAACATATCTCACGGAATGACATCTCAACCGCCCGACTCCATTGCCTTAGAAGGGGCATTGGAAAAATTTGTCACCTATGTAACTAAGCATTTTTCTGAGATAAAAGACACACTGGAAAAACTTGAGGACTTTGTTAGAAATATGGGAAGGCAAATATGATTTTTAACAGATTTAGTGGTAAAGTCACCAGTAGGGGTAGAAGTACAATATGATTCAGTTACTATTACATTAAGGAGTGTGGGCACAGTGCTTGGACAAAGGAGGAAGAAGCATTTTCAGCTAATTTACTATACAAGCAAAATTCTTACGGCAGCACAAGAGAACTACACCACAACGGAGAAAAAATTACTTGCAATAGTGAATTTGACTTGGAAATTAAGGACAAAAAGGGAGCAAAAAATATGTCTGCAGATCACTTATCTAGATTGGAGAATCCCAATCTTGGGTCATTGGCTGAGGAAGACATCAATATCACCTCCCCAGATGAACAACTTTTACTTATTGATTGTGAGATTTCTCAACTTCTTTGTTATGTGGATTTTGCAAATTACTTGGTTGCAGGAAATCTTTCGAACGACTTCGATGCCTAACAAAAGAAGAAATTCCTCTCCGAGGTAAAGCATTACTTTTGGAAAGATCCGTACTTGTTTCAGTGTTGTACGGATCAAATCATTCACAGGTGTGTGGATTCCGTGGAATGCATCAATATCTTGAAACATTATCATGAAGGACCTACAGGAGGCCACTACCAAGCCAACAACACCATAAGAAAGGTACTTAAGTCTGGTTTTTAATGGCCTATCCTTTTCAAGGATACTCATAAGTTTGTTCAAAGTTGTTATAGGTGTCAACGTATACGTAACATTTCTAAATCTCATGAGATATCATTACAAAATTTTCAAGCTTGTGAAATTTTTTATTGTTGGAGGATTGATTTCATGGGCCCATTTCCTAGTTCTTTGGGCAACAAATACATCTTAGTGGTGGTAGAGTATGTATCAAAGTGTGTTGAGGCACAAGCCTTGCCTACTAATGATAAACGGGTTGTTGTCATATTTCTAAAAAAACTTTTCACCTGATTTGGAGTACTTAAGGTGCTTATTAGTAATAGGGGAGCCCACTTTTGTAATACTCAACTCGATAAAGTTCTCAAACATTTAGGGATTACTCATAGGGTTACTACTCCCTATCATCCGTAAACTAGTGGCCAAGTTGAGGTGGTCAATAAAGAATTAAAAAGAATCTTAGAAGAGGTTGTCAATCATACACGAAAAGATTGGAGTTTGAAACTAAATGATACTCTTTGGGCCTATAGGACTGCTTTTAAAACTCCCATTGGTACAACCCCCTATCGCTTAGTATACGGGAAATCATGTCATCTACTAGTAGAAGTTGAACATAAGGCTCATTGGGCAATAAAGCTTGTCAATTTTGACCTTAATCTTTAGGAAAAGAAAGAATGCTTCAAGTGAATGAGTTGGATAAGCGGCGCAACGATGCCTACCATAATTTGAGCATTTACAAGGATAGGATAAAATAGTGGAATGATAGACATATTCATTCTGCAAAAGAGTTCAAATAAGGAGATAATGTGTTATTATTTAACTCTAGGCTTAGACTCTTTTAGGGAAAATTGAAATCAAGGTGGTCTAGATGTATGTGGTAACTAAGGTTTATTCTTTTGGCACACTTGAAGTCTCGCATCCAGATAATGGTACTTTCAAGGTTAATGGAAATTGGGTAAAGCCTTATTTTGGGGAGACATTGGACATGTTGGCTAATGATCCTCATTTCAGATTGCATGCATGTTGATTTTTGACAGTTTTATGTTTATTTTTATTTTTTTTTGGCACCATATAGCTATTTCGTTTATTTTATGTTTATTTTCTTCTTCTAGATTTATATTTTCTTTCTTTTGTTTTTTTCTTTAGTAAGTACTCCTATAATGATCTCTCCTTGAGAGAGATTCAATATGATGGTGCAACAATGTAATGGAAGTATTCAATTCACTTTATTCTTCTTCTTTATTCCTTTTGATCTTCTTGGTTGTACTTTTATTCTTTTATCTTTGGCCATTGAGGACAATGTCCAATTTAAGTGTTGGGGGGGGGGAGAATAAAGGTTGAAGAAATACTTTTCCATATGAATTTGATGTTGTGAGTTGTAATAATTTTTTGAAAATTTCAGTGGTTTCATTATTAAGCAATGTTACAATTCTTTTTCTTACTTGGATATAAGTTTTGTCATTCATTAGGTGGAATTTGATGAAAATTAGTTTTATTGGAAAAGATATTTGTCAAGACTTGATAATTTTGATTAATCTTATTTATGCATTGGTGTTTGAATGTTAGTTAACTTATCTAGTTGAAATATAGAAGATATGATGAATATGGGAAGAGTTTATTGGCTAATTTTTGTATTATGAGTTTAAATTTTGCTAGCTTTGAGTTATGATGAAAAAATTTGTGAGTTGTAAAAAGATCTTTGAGAGGAAATATTGAGAAAAATGTTATTTGAGTTGAGGGAAAAAAAATGATGAGTGAAAACAACACTGTTGGTATGAATTAGAGAAAAGATTTTTATTAATGATCTTTGAAAACCTTTAGCTGAAAGGGGAGTTAATATGGAGAAAAGTAGCAAGTGTATTTGATGCACTCTCTTGAGGCTATCCCGAAGGCAAAAAGGCAAGCAAGAGCATAGAAAATAAATAATTATTGTAAAAATGGTGAGTGATGGCTATAAAGGGGGCCAATACGATGTGTGAAGAGAAATTCATGCACTTAAGGCTATTAATTCCCTAAGTCAATGAAAAGCTTTGAGAGAAAAAATAAAATTTTGAGTGCTTTCCTCGCATCATAACTTAAGTGTGCAAATTTTGGATTCATAATGCTTGAGTTGGTAGATGGCTTGACCTTTGTGATTCATGTTATCTATGTTTTTACTTGAAAAGTGAAATAACTTTCTTAGACTAAGGTAAGCACTTGATTAATTTGACTTTAAGAGTTTTGTGATATCTTGACCAATGTTTCAAGGTTTGAAATTATTTTCAAAGGGTATGAATGACGAAGGGTGTATCTAAAGTTTGAAAGGAAGACATGATCTTTGCTATGATGAAGAAACCTTTGGAATGAGAAGAAAACCTTGTGTTATCTTAATAATTTTTTCTTGGATAAAAGTGTTTCGCTTGAGGACAAACAAATATTCAAGTGTGGGGGCATGTGATAGATATTAAAATCACCATTCTTTTCCTAGTTATTTGAGGTTGTTTTAAGATACATTTACTACAATAACTAGGCATATTCCTTCATATTTAAAATTTTGCTTATAAATGGTGTTTTTAGAAAATATATGTAGATTTAAATAAAAATCGAGCATAAAAGGCACAAACCAGAATGCACCTGGCGCTAGGCCTAGCCAGTGGACCAGGTGCTGGGTCCATTCTCTCCAGCAGCATAGATTGAATGAGCTTCAGGGATTTTTCTAGAACAGACCTGACCCCAGGTCTGGCAGGTGTACTTGGCGCCGGGTCCAATCGGCTTGTTAAGGGAAAGACGACCAAAAACAAAGCAAAACATAGGAAGAACAGAGTGTACATGGCACCAGATGGGTCAAAGGTACCCTAAACTAGGTAGGTTCTGGAGGTGAAATATCTATACGCAGAATTTGGATTATCCAAGAATTTTGATTTTTTCCTATTCCTACTCGGCCAAGACTTCCGCAGCCACGAAATAGGCATCCACAAGGCCTGTAAAAAGCATAAGAGAACACAGGATTTAAGGAGACAACTAAGAGACGTGAATTAAAGAGTAGAAATTTTAATTTTCTCATTGAAGGAGGAATTCACCGAAGGTAAGGAGGATTGTTCAAAGGGAGTCTTCAAGAAAGACGAAAGAGGCTTGTCTATAAGTGCTTTCTTTTCTCTTTGTTTTCTTTCTCTTTAACAATGATGTATTCAATGTTTTAATGTAATTCAGCAGTATTTTGAGATTCATGATTTATGTATCAATTGAACTATTTGTTTAATTGATTATTGTTCTTGGTATTTGATTACTTGTTTTCCATATGGAGTTGGTTGATTGGGTTCTGTTATTAACTTGCTTAGAAAAGGGGTTGATACTGGTTTCAATTAATTAATGTGATATTTGGTACCTCTTAACTTGCTTGAAAAATGGGTTAATTGTTTAGAACATTGTTAATCAAAGGTTAGTTGATGATTGCTAGAATGTGGATTCATTAACTAATTTCATTTTTTAAGTCACCTAGAATATAGGGGTTTATATAAGGATTGATTTTAATGCATCTTTTGGACAAGTTAGTCGAGACAGAATATGTTCATTAATTTAACTAGAAGATATTAATTCCATGGATTACAAACAAAGTGGGTCTATATTAAATCTTTCATGAGACCAAGACGATAATTGATTGTGATATTAGCTAAGTGATTCGTTGTTATATTTTCTAGGAGACTTCTCTGAATTCCTTAAATCTATATCCTTGAGTTGAATATGTTTCTTTAGTTTTTCTGGTTATTCTTTTCTTACTTTATTTTGGCCGATTAAACAATGAAAGAAAAGTGATTAGTGTGTACTTGTTCCTTTGAGGATCAACACTCGTTAATTCCCTGTACTATTCTTACGATGAGTATACTTGCTCACATGTGTGTTTTGGGATTAATGTTTTAAGTAAAACTTGATTAATGGATGGGTTTAAAATGGATGATTTTATATATTCAAAATTTACGCATCATACAAAAAACATGATGGGTGGTTTTTAGTGCATTGGAAATTGTATAAACAATCTACAAAAATCAAGCTTTAAATTAAAATGCCAATTACCAAAATCACACAATAGGGTAAATATATCTATCGCATAGTATAGGAAATAGTAAGTATTGAATCCACGGGAACTTAACAATTACCACAACTTTGCTCTAATTTCATTATCTAGCTAATACAAATATAAAGATAAAGAAATAAAAACTAACAGTGCTAACCTAATACAATAGAGAGTACTTTGGATCTACACAAGAAAAGTCACAAGGATCTTGAAGGAGTAAGAATAAGGGAAAGCCCATGTACAAGAAGAAATCCCCCTAAAACATATCAAGTAAAGAGATAATCACTAAGTTCATCAAATCCCAACTCAAGTACCGGTATGGGTTTTCAAGAATAAACCTCACCCTCTCTCGAGTTATGAGATTCCTTTCCAATTACTCAATTAATTGGTATCTCTACATAATCAACCAAACCCAATGAAGCATTACACTCACCTATCACCTAAAAGGTACCGGAAGCCCTATATCTAGGCACTATTGAAAACCCATTGACTACCATGTTCTAATCCTTCAATCTCTCTCACGAGTTAGCAAAAGGAAAACAAACATTAGACCTATTAATTTAGTATTCAACTCCTAACACCATCTCTCGAAATCATTAAGAGTGAACCAATTAATTGAATAAATCAACCAAGCCTAAACAATTAATCGGACACAATAATGCCCAAGTAGTCAAATACAAGAAAAGGAATTCAATAAATTATAATAAAAACTGAATACAAGAACATAACTTAGGGTTCATCCCTTAAATACAATTAAAATCATGTAAATCTCAATATTATAAAGTTAATACAAAGAAAAATAAAGAACTTCACTCATAGATAAGATTTTGAGCTTCTTTTTCCCTGGATTTCCTTTAACAACCCCTTTTTCTCCATGTTTTTCCCTTTATTGAAGGATCTTTTGAGCTCCCTAGGGGATCTCTTAGTTGCTAGCCAATGAAGGATATTGATTTAGGATTTATAATAGGGTATTTACAGATTAAAGTGAAGAAAATCCAAAAAATGTGCTGAAATACATGTTGTTGGGCATGTGGGTAGCCTAGGGAAGTTCCCTGGCCTGCTAGGATTTCAAGAACCAAAGTAGCCTTGGGAACTTGAAGTTTCCTAGGCTGCCAGGCTTCTGGTTTGGTGCGCTAGGGAAATGAACTGGCGGCCTAGGCATATTATTCTTCCCTAGGCAGCCAACTAAACAATACAATATATATATATACACACACACAATTTAAGTAGGTAGCTTGGGAAAGTTGAAGTTCCTTAGGCCACCACCTAAAAACTACATGTACATATAAATGTACTTAACTAGTCGGCCAAGAGAAATGGAACTTCCCTAGGCCACCATTTCCTAAACATGAAAACATATATATTACAGTAGGTGGCCTAGGGTACTCTAACTTCCCTAGGCCACCACTTACAACACACACAACACACTTGACATGCACTAGGCAGCCTAGGGAACTTGGCCGGCAAGCTTTTAGACACATATACATATATAAAACACAAGGCGGCCAAGATGTGTTAAGCTTCCCTAGGCCGCCACTTGCTAAACATACATATATATACATTTGAAGCTAGCGGCCAAGAGAAGTGTCTGGATAAAAACAAAACCAAAATATGCTAGGCTTTTAGCCGCCTTTACTTTTTATCTAAGCTACTTTTATTCTTGCTTTTGTGCTCTTCTTTATTTCTCTTCTATTTTTGCTCCTTTCTCCTTCCTTTCTTCATTTTCATCTTTAATTGGTCTTTTCTATATTTTCTACAAAAATAAGATGAGAATGGTGTGGTGAGTAGTGATTTCAACAAGGATTTACTACAATTAAAGAATAAAAATACTAGAAAATATGTATATGATGAGCTCTTATCAGTATCTCAATTAAGTCTAGAATCTTGTCATTGCACCTAAAAGGATTAAACCTATAAGGTGCGAGTGGATATACAAAAGAAAGAGAGGAAACCTATAAAGTAAGGGTAGTTGCAAAATGTTATACTTAGAAAGAAGAGATCGAGTATGAGGATAACTTTTCATCTATTGCTATGCTAAAGTCCATTCACATTCTCTTGGCCATCGCATGTCATTATGACTACGAGATATGACAGATGGATATTAAGATAGCTTTTCTTAATGGCCATCTTAGTGAATACATCTATATGACCTAGTCTGAAGGATTTTTTGTGAAAGGCCAAGAGTATATGGTCTATAAGCTCAAGAAGTCCATTTATAAACTTAAGCAATAATCATATGCATGGAACATATATTTTGATAAGACTATAAAGTCTTATGGTTTCATATAAAGCGTAGATGAACTATACATATACAGGAAGGTAGATGGGAACAATGTATCTTTTTTGGTACTTTATGTAGATGACATTCTGCTCATTGGAAATGATGTTGGGATGTTATCATCTATAAAGGCTTGCTTATCAAGTCAATTTAGCATGAAGGGTATATGAGAAGCTAGCTACATTCTTGGAATAAAACTTCTTAGAGATAGGAAGTAAAAAATGTTAAGTTTATCCCAATCTACTTATATTGACAAGATATTAGCTAGGCTTAGCATGTATCAGTATAAAAGGACAATTATACCCTTTAGACACAGATTGACCTTATCTTCTAAATAGTAGCCTAAGATATAGAAAGAAAATGAAAGGATGAGAAAGATTTCCTATGCCTCGGCAGTACGAAGTCCCATATATACCATGCTTTGTACAAGGTTAGATATCTATTTTATAATAGGCATATTTACCAGGTATCAGTCAAACCTAAGGAAAGAATATTAGTAAGTTATAAACCATATCCTCAAGTACCTGAAGGGAATGAGAGATTATTTACTTGTTTATAGAGCTAATGATTTAATTCCTACTGGTTATACTGACTAGTGCATATGTTTTCACTTTGTTTGAAGGGGCTATTTCATGGAGTGGTGTTAAGTAATCTCCCATTGCTGATTCTACTATGGAAGCTGATTATGTGGCAGCTTCAAAAGCTTCTAAAGAAGTGGTTTGGATCTAGAAGTTCCTTATAGAACTTGGAGTTAAGCCACAAATAGACAGCCCCATTATTATATATTACGACAATTCTAGAGTTGCATTATAATATAAGGAACCAAGAAACTATAGGAAGGGTAAGTACATTGAGAGGAAGTATCACTTGATCTAGGAGTTTATTAAAAAAAATAGGAGATAGTGGTTGATCAGATTTCCTCTTCAAATAATCTATCGGATCCCTTTACCAAGCCTTTGATGGAGAAGGAATTCAAAAGACATCTTGATATGATCTTGAGTGGTTAAATTGATGGAACAAATGGGCTAATAACTCAGCTCATGCATTGGAGCCAAAATAATGGAGTTTTGTGGCCAAAATGGAGAAAAATAACTATCTATCTACAATTGAGCAAACCTTTGAAGAACTGAGCATCAAGACCCACAAAAATTATAGCAAGATCTGCTATAAACTCACCCAAATATCCTTGAAACAACAAAGGTAATCAAGAACAAAAGAATAGAAACAATAGGCACCGAAATAATAAAATTGAAGATAACTCTTAGAAGAACAAAGAAACTAAGACCCAATAAAGAGAAACCATATTGGATTATCCATAAGATTTAGAGACTCATCCAAAGAGAGGACTAAACCCTAAGCATGATCTTAAACAAGATGGAAAAGGAGGAAAGACCTCTCAAGACTCTCTTTCAAATTTGAGTAAAGTAAGTAGATTATTTTGTCAAATCACAAAAAGATCTATTTGTACTACCCTAACCCTAGCCAAGTGATTCTTGAGGTTCTAAGATAAATTAAGGTCTGAAAAGGTTTTTACATAGTGATTAAAGTAGAAAGAAATCAGAGAAAACATGAGAAATTTGAAAAATGGGGCATGGGCCCTGAAGTAGGTTGGCGCCAGCTCTTTGTCGAAGGGTAGTTGGTAGTGCATGGCCCGCGTTGGTGCAGGCTTAGCTGGCTTGGGCGTGTACTGGTTTTGTGTCGTTGCACTGTTCTTCAATTTTTATCTCTTCTTTGGTTCTAGCTTTAGTTTTTATTGGGTTCCTCTTAGGTAATCATCATGTTGAGCTCTTGGTTTCCTTCAACATTCTTCCAAATCTCCTCTATGCTCAAACATAGTTGTATGAGTAATTGGATATCTCCTTGGAACCTCTTGGTCCTTGATCTTATCATTGATCTTTGCAAGATCATTCCCTCTTCTTGAGATTGAACTAATTAGCTAGCTTAATTCCCATCATCTCCTTTTTCTTGAAGTTGATTCTTCCACAAATAATCACCTATATCAAAAGAAGTCAAGTCACTAATGTTAAATGTTGCACTTACTTTATACTCACTGGGTAGATCGATCTTATAGGTATTATCTCCAACTTCAGTAATGACTTGGAAGGTCCCATCACCTTTTGTGTCTAATTTGTTGCTTCTTTGAGTGGGAAACTTCTCATTGTGAAAGTGCATCAATACACAATTGCCGAGCTCAAATGAAATCTTTTCCCTTTCTTGATTTTGCTTAAGTGCGATCCCTTTATTTCGTTTTGCAATAGTTGCCTTCACATTTTTCAAGGAGAATCTTCACCAATTCCACATTCTTAGCTCCAACAAGGCTCCCCCATTCACTTACAAGCGAAAGAACCAAATCCAAAAGAGTTAGAGGGTTAAAACCATACACAATTTCAAAGGGAGAATAAGTAGTAGAGTGAATAGCCCTATTATAGGCAAACTCAATGTGTGGCAAGCATTCTTCCCAATTCTTCAAGTTCTTCATGATGATTGTCCTCAAGAGTTGGGTGAGTGTTCAGTTAACTACTTCCATTTCAGGGTGGCAAACTGTGAAAAATAAAAGGTTAGTGCTAAGTTTGTTGCATAAGACCCTTAAAAAACAACTAAGGAACTTAGTATCCCTATCTAATACAATAATATTTGGAATCTCATGCATTTTCACTACTTCTTTAAAGAATAAATCCGCAATATTAGAAGTATCATTAGTCTTGGAACAAAGCCATAAAATGAGCTACTTTTTAGAATTTATCAACAATCACAAATATGGAATCCTTACCCATTTTAGATCTACGAAATCCTAAGATAAAATCCATTGAAATATTAATCTAAGAAGCATTTAGAGTGGGTAAATGAGTTATTTCAACCTAAGGAGCATTTGGAGTAGGTAAAGAAGTGTACAAACCATGTGGAAGCGATCCAGATTTATCCCATCTACAAATTACGCACTAAGATTAATCTTTCTCCACATCCCTTCTCATTTTTAGTTGAAAGAAATATTTCTTAAGGATGCCAAGGTCATTAGAACACCAAAATGTCACATTAATCCCCCACTATGTGCCTCTTTAACTAGCAATTCTCTAATGGACCCCTTTGGCACACAAAGCTTTGCCTCCCTAAACAAGAAACCGTCATGCCTATAGTACTTAGCAAATGCACATTTCTCACAAGCATGAAAAATATCCCCAAACTCCTTATCATTATCATACAATTCTTTTACAAGTTCAAAACTAAGAAGTTTAGCATCTAAAGAATTTAAAAGTGGATACCTTTGAGATAGTGCATCCGTAACCACATTCTCCTTACCCTTTTTGTATTGAATGATATAAAGAAATGTCCTAATAAACTCTATCTACCTTTGTATGCCTCTTATTCAAATTTTGTTAGTTCTTGAGATGTTTAAGGCTCTCATGGTTGGTATAGATCACAAACTCTCTTAGTAATAGGTTGTGTTGCTAATAATTTAGGGTCCTAATCAAGGTAAAGAGCTCTTTATTATAGGTGGAATAATTGATGGTCACCTTGAACAATTTCTCACTAAAATATACAACGGCCTTTCGGTCTTAGGTAAGAACCGCACCTATCCCTATCCCATTTATATCACATTCTATCTTAAATGCCTTCTCAAAGTTAGGTAGGATGAGAATTGAAGCTTGACTTAATTTGTCCTTAAGGGTTTGAAAGGCTTGTTATTAGGCTTTCTTACGCCTAAATCCCACATTTTTCTTCACCATTTTGGTTAGAAGGGCTGCTATAGTGCTGAAATTCTTCATGAATCTCCTATAGAAACTAGCTAGCCCATGCTAACTTGGGTGATGGTGATAGGAATGGGCCAATCTTAGATGGTTTTTACTTTTTCCTCATCAACCTCAATCCCTTTAGTACTCATAATACACCCAAGGAATGTTACCCTCTCCAAATAAAAAGGGCATTTTTCCAAGTTAGCATATAATGTCTCCCTTCGAAGATCAAAAAGCACACATTGAAGATTATTTAAATGATCCATATATGATTTGCTATATATCAATATGTCATCAAAGTACACAATAACAAACTTCCCAATGAATTCCCTTCGAACATGATGCTTTAGATGCATGAAAGTGCTAGGAGTATTAGACAACCTAAAAGGCATAACAAGCCACTCATACAATGCTTATTTAGTTTTAAAGGATGTTTTCCACTCATCCCTTTCTCTAATCCTAATTTGGTGATAACTAGATTTCAAGTCAATTTTAGAGAAAATGCATGCACCAAACAACTCATCAAGCAAGTCATCTAGTCTAAAAATGGGATAGTGATACTTAATCGTGATATTGTTTATGGCGCAACAATCGACACACATGTACCACATCCCATCCTTCTTAGGAACTAAGAGAATCAGAACCGCACATGGGCTTAGGCTCTCTCCCACATGTCCCTTCTCGGGCAATTCCTCCACTTACTTTTGTAATTCCTTGGCCATCTCTAAATTGGTTCTATAGGCCAATCGGTTGGGGATGATGACCTCGAGTATAAAATCTACTTGATGCTCAATTCCTCTTATGGGTGGTAAACTTCTAGGTACTTCATTTGGAAATACATCATCAAACTCTTGAAGCGTGGGTGCAATTTCATTAGGCAAAGACAAAGTAGACTCATTAATAGAAACATAAGAACTTTTGCAAATAAGATGAATAATTGGTACATTAGCTTTTATTGCTTTTATGAACTCACTCTCTTTTGCAGAATAGTTGACTCTTCTTTTACCTCCCATTTCTTGTCTTTTCTCACTTCTAGCCGTGATAGTCAAAAGCATTTGTCTTCCCATTCTCTCCCTCAACTCTTTCTCTTTCCCCTTTTGTTCTTTTCTCTCTAACTCTTGTTTTTGTTTGGTTCCTTGTGCTCCCTTTTTCTTCTTTCTTTCCCTCATGATTCTTTGGTTTTTGTTCACCTAACTTAGGTGTATGGGGGTAAGAGTGAATTTGGACCTTCTTTGAGAATAGAATAAGTATTCTTCCTCCCATCATACTTTACATTCCTATCATATTGCCAAGGCCTCCATAGGAGCAAGTAGCGTGCTTGTATAGGCACCACATCACATAGCACATCATTCTTGTATTTCCCTATCTTAAAAGCTACCAAGACTTCTTTGTTAATCCTCAATTCCCCTACTAGCATTTAATCATTGTAACTTATAGGGGTTGGGGTGTTTAATCTATTTCATGCTCAATTCATCAACTGGACATCCAAGAATCAAATTAGTACAACTCCCACAATCCACAATGGCACTACAAGGGGTGTTGTTGATTAGATACCTTGTATAGAATATGTTCTCTCTTTGTTGATAGTCTTGGTCTTCAATTGTTTAAGAATTTAATGATATTTTTTTTACTTCAACTAAGGAATACTCTTGGTCAACACTTCCCATTTATCACTTTCCTCTTCTATATTTTCTTCTTGGTCTCTTTGGTACCTTCTTCCCTCTTCTTCTTCGTTGGTTGAGACTTTTCCATAGGGATTAGTGTACATAGCCCTTTTACTCGGGCACTCACGGGAAGTATGTTTAAAACCCCACCTAAACTTACCATAGAGTTAGAGGGATGGGATGGATACCATATCATCTTGCATAAAATATATTTCTTCAATGATTTCATGTACTTTAGAATTGTAGTATATGAGTTATATAGTTTATTTATGCTTGTTTCATAGTAAAGGTAAAAAGAAAATTTTGCTTGAGGACAAACTAGAAAGAAGGCTTAAGGCTTAGGTAGGAAGAGAATTCGGTTGAGAAAATAAGAACAAGAGAGTTAGTATGGTTAAGTGGTTAGAGCTTTGTAATTTAATCTCTAAGGTCTTTAGTTCAAATCTTATCACCTAAGTTTTATTCTTGATTATCCTAACTAATGTTTGAATTTTCTTTTCTTACATTTCTCAAAGCTAGGAATGTTGTCTTAGGGAAGACACAATGGTAATGTTCTAACCATGTTATCTTGTCCTAAAATAAAATCTAGAAGAATTTCTGTCTCTATTATTTTAGCAAGCCTTGTCCTAACCTATTTAAATTTAAATAACTCCTATTTCTTTAATTCTTTTTAATTTCTCTAAAAATGACTTGGATAATTTCTTGCTAGAAGTTTCAAAAATTCTAGCTTTTATGAATAGGAGGGTGACTGAAATTGAGGAAGAAAAATAGGAAGGAGGTTTTCAATTAAATCATCATAGCTATTCTTCCAAGAACTCAATTTTCTTCTTGTTCTTGTTTTGGTGAAAATCTAGAAACTTTTCTAGAAATTCTTCTTGGCTGTTTCTCAAAAATTCCAACAACCATTACCTATATAATTCTTGCTAGCAACCAACCATTTTGTGCAAAGATGAAAGCTGGAAATCCTTGGAATTTCGCAGATTGAACAAAGCTCAACCAAACTAGAAATTTTTCAGCAAACCACTAAGACTTAGACTTGAATATTAAGCCAACCATTCATGCATAAGAACACCTAAAACTCTCCTCTTTGTTCTTAAAGATGGTGGTTGGAAAACCACCATTAATGGATCTTCAAACACTCCTAGATTTCAGCTGCAAATCCCTTTCAAAGTAGTTCAACAATTCTACTCAAAATCCTTCCATATCCTAAGAACTCTTGTATTTAAAATTCCATATTTTTTTCCAGCTTTGCCTATCAAGGGCAAGAACCAAATTCTTCATCAACCATCTTCATATTTTCAGCTACCTTACAACCATGGATAGAACATCTTGTCTTCCTTATCTACCATGGCCATTAGAGCTCCATTAATATACCTCAAGACATTCTTATCTTTACACCATTCAGAACTTTTCAAAAAACACTCCTGTCTTTACTCCATTCAAAACTTTTCAAAATTGAAAATTAACTTCCAGATCTTTCTTCCATTAAACTTCACCTAGCTAGTTGATTAAACCAAAAATTTCTCTTCTTTTGTACAGCATTTTCGGCCAAGCTAAAAGACCGAAACCATCCTTTATTTGATGATCAAAACATAGCTAGTCTAGCCACCCACCATTGGAGGACAAGAAACCTTCAAGAATTAAACACCATTACCAATCTTCTACCTCAAACATCTCCACATTTTCTCAATTTGAAATTCAAAATAGCTGAACTCTCTCTCTTCCTCTTGGGATAACTGAAACTCCTCCCTTAGCTAGGCCATTCGGCTATCATTCACTACACACACAAACCATTTTCTCTCAATTTCTTCTTGTGTTCTCAAGAACACCAAGAACACACACTAAACTTCTTCAACCTTCAATCACCTCTATTCATCCCAAATCACTCCAAAACCTTTCAAACCAACTAGGATTCAACCAATACTCACTCATAGGCCACTCCATAACATGAAAATCACCAAAGTTGATCCTCCATTCGGATCAAAAGTACCTTTTTGCTCAAGAACACGAAGAACATTAAGAAAGTAAATTTAATCATCTTAAATGTTCTTTAATTATTCATCACCATTTCATTATCATCTTAACATGTCCCTCTCTCTCTCTCTCTCTCTCTCTCACTCTCTCACTCTCTCTTTCTCTCTTTCTTGGACGAACCATTGGTGGCCATTCTTGAACACACTTCAATCAAGGAAGGACTCCTCAAGCACTCAAGGACTCTCATTAGGCAAGGCGACATCTTCAACTAACGATCATCAAACAAGATTTTTTTCATGACCTTCTCCTTAAATTTTTTGGAGACATGTATGTAGGTGAAGGGAATAATTTTAAGACATGAAGATTGAAAGGAATATTGAGGCTTAAGAGTTATTGTTGGATTATACTTGAGATCGTTGTATGTTAGTTATGATTAAGGACTTTACGTCTCTAGTATGGATATTTTGATGTATGATGGACATTATACCACCATTATTTGATTATGCCTTCATGATGTTAATTTTGTCAATAAATCTCTAGATAATATTACTGCTAGTAGAATATCACCCTTGTTGTGATGTATATTATTACAAGTCTATTTTTTGATAAATCAACATGCTATTTATCATATATATGTGTGTATGAATGTACATTAATTTTGTACTAGTAATTCACTATGGTCATTAAAAATCATTTTTAGAGCCTGCTTTTATTATTATTAGTTTTATTATTAATATTATTATCATTGTTATTGTTAATATAATTAGTATTATTATTTAATTTAATTTACTAATTTCAGTGAGTATTAAATATTTTCAAAATTAATAGTTACTTAAAATATTGTTATTTTATTAGATAAATAAATAGTAATATTTTTTTATTAAATATAAATAAAATATTGGAATTAATTAATGGCAAATGTCTTTTATATTCACATTATTATTAGTTATTCTCACTAAAACTTTTATTCACACTTATATATATATATATATATATATTATTTATAATGAAGAAATATTATCGTTAATTATTATTAGAATAATTAATATTAATATTATTTATTATTTATTGTTAAAATTATTAATAAATTATTATTAATACTACTTATTATTTGTTAATAATATTATTTATTATTTACTACCAATATTATTTAGGATTTATTATTAATAGTACTTATTACTTATCACTAATTTTATTTACTATAAATATATTTTATAATTATTATTGTTGTTAATAAATAAATATTGTTATAATTTGTTGTTTATTTTTTAAAACACCTATATTATTTTGACTTATCAAATCCATCTTATTCTATAAAATGCTTTAGCAATTAATGTTAGAGCTTAAGGCTTTGATGTCATACCTGGATGTTGTTGTAACTAGTTGAGCTTAAGCATGTTAGGCTAAGAGTTATTTATTTAAGCAAGTGTTGTCTGGATTGGGACTTATACCCTATATTTACCCTAGGCGGGGCTACTGTGCCTTGAGCCATCTTGAAAGGATATTGTATCAAGGAAAAAGCAAGAGATCAGGTCCTTGTATAAAAATGTATGTGAACAAAAGCGCTTCTGTAAGTCAAATGCACGGTTGTTGTGGAAATGTACTAAGGATGCAATTATGGACAATTTTTGTTTTCTTTTCTAATCAATCAAACAATTTCAAATTAAGTAAACAATTTTAATCAAAATGCTAAACTTTTTCTAAAAACTAACTTTCACAAGAATTTTAGAAACTATAATTGCTATTTCAAAGAAACACATTGAATGATTCTTCTTTTCCCAAAAGAGACAAATACAATGATAAGTAGTCAGTAAGGGTAGACTACTAGGATTAGTCTTTGAAGGATTGGGTAAGTCTCTTAGTAGGAGGCCACCTTTGAGGGATGAACCCTGCCTAGACAAGATGACAATTCTTGTTGGTCAAGCAAGTCTGAGCTAGCAGTATAGTTCAGGTGGACTGATTATTTTTGGAGTGGACAACTGATAAGTTTAGGTGTAGAGATGGAGGAGTATCTCACCCGGTGGACCGTACATTAACCTTGTATCAAAATGTACAAAAGTATGGCATCCTGATCATTCTCTTGTCATGATGCACAAAGTGTGGCATCTTGTCCGTTCTCTTGACATGGTGCATAAAGAGTGGTGCCATGTCCATTTATGATGCATGACTTCATAGTCAACTTTATTAGAGTGGTTATTTCTTTTCAAGTTGAGCATTTTTAGTTTACAAATGTAGATAAAACACCACTTAGTGTTCAAAGATAAATTTCTGGACTTGTAGACTTTTTATTTTGACTTGTTCAAAACTTGCATACATGAACTGTTTTTCCTGAAATACCATGAGCATACACAGGGCTTACTAGGAAATATTTCTTATACCTTTTATATCATGTTTTCAGGTCGATTTACTTATACTGCCATGAGTTTAGAAGATTTATTTTGATGTATTTATTTATTGGAGGATTTAGTTACCATTTATTTATTTCAAGACTTGAATAAGTATTGTTTTAGGGTCTTAATAAGTTTATTATTAAGCTATTTCCTTTTATATTTTTTATTACCTAGTTATAAAGACCCCTTGTCTCTAGGACGGGGTGACATTGCTGCCCCTTTTGGGATACGTAGGTAGTGAGGTATTACAGTATGTCCATAGCCAAGATACTTAAAACACTTGATATCTCTATTCTGTTGTGGCCTCTCCACGACTTTTCCCTTATCCTTGTTCTAACCTTCCCTTAGTTTCTAATCTTTCTTAGGCTTTCATCCTTCTCTTGGCTTGTTGTACTCTATTTGGAAAGGTTTAGGAGCATCATCTCTCTTAATGGGCATCTTGCTAGTGATATTCAGATTGGGTAGTATAGGCTTAGCAAAGGCCCTCCTCTTTAGTTACTTCTCAATCTTCATAGCGGTATGAACCATATCCTCCAAATGGTCATAGGATTGCTATTATACTAAATTAGTTATTTCCCTATTTAATCCTCCCAAGAACCTAATGCTCTAGGGTCCTCATGGATTTGAGCCCTCATCAACATCACATCCATTTCCCTATAATAATCCTCCACATTCTTGTTCCTTTGCTTGAGTGATTGAAGCACTTAGTAGAGGTCATGGTAGTAGTAGTGCGAAACAAACCTAGCTCGCATCATGTCCTTCAACAAATTCCAATTTGCCAGGGCTTCTATTCCCATTTACCTTCTTTGAGTACTAACTTACTCCCACCCAACTAAAGCATAGTTTGAAAATCCAAAAATAGCTACTCATATTTGATTTACACGATAGGTATGACACTAAAAAAATATTTCCATTTTGCTCTCCTATTCAAAATAAGCTTCGGTATCATTCTTGCCATGGAATGTAGGTACCTTCATTTTGATATTATTTAACTCTCACTCCTCTTCATTCCCTTCTCTCTTGCCTCCCCTATTGTTATATCCTCTATTAAGTTCCCCATAGGCATCCCCGTGTTCTTCTTCATACCATTTATCAATTCCCTCAAACTTTCTTCCAACTCTCTTGGATTGTTTTCGCCATTCCTTTCTTAGCCCCTGCCTCATCCTCCTCTCATACCATGTCTTCCCCCTCTTATGGGAGCTTGTTGGAATCCTCTAATAGAGTTCATATCCCACTCTTCATCTTGTTGAACATTTAATGGATAGGTATGGGCATTATCATCCCTCATTCTAGAGCTAGGAGCTTCAAAACGTTCTTAGCCCTTTCTTTATGCCATGATAGAAGATTGACCCAAATGATGTCTCAATCTCGTGATCTCCCTTGTCATATCTTCAAACCTACTATGCATTATTCTCATCATAGCATTTAAATCCTCTTGCAAAGCCCAAGTATCAATTAGTTTTTCTTACGGCCTACTAGGCCTATTTGGGTTAGGCCTAGGGATTTCTTGTTCATGGGCCATGGCGATGGAATATTCAATGAGTTATACCTGCAAAACAGGTTAACAAATAAATAGATCCCCTTTTCACTCTCTTACGTGTTTACTCTTAAAGATAGTCACACTACACTTGTGTTTATCCTCTTTGGCTCTTTTGATAACGGTCTTACCCTCTTGCCTTTTTCTCAGCAATCAAGCCTTCTTGTTCAATCTTAGTTCTCCCTAATAGCCAAAGATTTAATCCAACTAAGTGAGTCAATAAAAATCAATAGATTTTCCAATCGGGGGAGAGGGGGTCTTATGGGAATTTCAATAAACAATTGTTGGGCATCCTAAGCAAACAAGCTTTCAAGCAAGAATTTAAAGAAGTAAGGACTCAATTAATAGAAGAACAAACACTAAAAGCATAAGGAAGAAATTTCAAACAAGAAATAAATAAGAATTAGCAAGAACAAAGAAACAAGATCAACTAGCAAATAGGAATATGAAGAACAAGATAATCACAAGTATGCAATAGTAAGGAAGACTTTAATGAACATGGATTTCAATAATAGAGTGATATAGCAAGTCCCAACATCCAAAGAATGAAAGATAAAAGTTAAAACTCCCATGTATAGCCACAAACATTTTCATAAAACATTTATCAAACACCTTGGTTACAATCCCGTCACTTAAAACCAACCAACATTTTCACCCACATTGAAGCCCATGTTCACCATAAGTATAAGATAAATTTGTTCCCACACAATATAATAACATCAAGGAGCAATATTCTCAAGGGAAAATCAAGAAATAACAAAGATATCATCACCTTTTTGAAGCATTTGAGTTACGAGATTTTCCATATTTTTCTTCAACTTTGTAGGGCTCCTTTTCTTGATTTCAATCTTTGATTGGAATCAAAGCTTTCCTTGCTCTAATACCAAACTCTTTGATATGATCTTGAGTGGCTAAATTGATAGAACAATGGGCTAATAGCTTAGCTCATGCACTGGAGCCAAAACAGTGGAGTTTTGTGGCTAAAATGGAGGAAGAAAACTATCTATCTACACTCTAGCAAACCCTTGAAGAACTAAGCATCAAAGACTCACAAGAATAGTAGTAAGATCAACTATAGACTCATCCAAATATCCTTAAAATAATAAAGGTAATTAAGAACAAAAGAGTAGAAACTATAAGCACCCCTTAGAAGAACAAAGCAACTAATTAAGACCCAATTAAGAGAAACCACATTGGATTGTCCATAAAATTTAGAGACTCATTCAAATGAAGGACTAAACCCTAAGCATGGTCTTGAACAAGATGAACAAGGAGGCAAGACATCCTAAGACTCTCTTTCAAATTTTTAATAAAGTAAGTAAATTGTCTTGTCCAATCACAAAAAGATGTATTTATACTACCCTAACCCTAGCTAAGTGATTCATAAGGTCTTGAGACATATTAAGGCCTCGAAAAGTCTTTACATAGCATTTAAAGTAGAAAAAAATGAAGAAAACATGAGAAATTTGCAATACCAGGCCTAGTACCCGATACAGACTGGTGCCAGTTTCGGTGCCAAGACCTATGCCAGCTCAGCGTTGGAGGGTGAATAGTTGGATGGTAGTGCACAGTCGGTGCTGGCTTAGCTAGCTTGGGCCGGTACTGGTTTTGCATTGTTGTGTTGTTCTTCAGTTTTTTCTCCCTTCTTTAGTGCTAGCTTAAGTTTATGTTAAGGTTCCTCTTGGATAATCATCAAGTTAAGCTCTTAGCTTCCTTCAACATCCTTCTAAATCTCTTCTATCATCAAACATCACTGTATGAGCAATTAGATATCTCCTTGGAACCTATTAGTCATTGATCTCGTCATTAGTTCTTGCGAAGTCATTCCCCCTTCATGAGATTGAACGAATTAGCTAGCTTGATTCCCTTCACATCTAGACATCATAGTGGTAGGCACACATGGACTGTCATAGTTTATTTAGTGCAAGTGGAAGATTGTTGGAATGTATGCCCAAAATAGACTATTTATTTTTGTATTTTAGAAATTAATAAAATATTTCATTTATTAATGTTTGTTTATTTACATATATTTACACATTAAGGTCTAAGTGTGTTAGTAAGTGATATACGTGACTGGGTCCTACTTTTACAGAAAGGTGTAGATCATGGGCTACTAACATACAAGTAAAAATGTTCTTAATCAATTGATGAAGTTGGGCACTTCGTTAAAGTTTAGATCATTACACTATGGCATCTAAATAGGGAATAGTTTACCTTTGACCAGTGAGCAGTACATTCACGCCAATAGTGTAAACTAATTTGGAATACGTAAAAGTGGACAACACGGTCATAACCTTTATAAAAGTAATATAATAAATAAAGATTGGTTTATCACCACTATTACATGGATGAGTACTTTTAGACTTGAGTATAAGTTGGTGGTCTGGTGAAGCAAGACTTGTGCACTTTGATGTATGTTAAGTGTATGAGTCTAGTTAATTAAGACAGATTTATACAATAGAATTTCTACACTTCACTTAGTGAAAATATCACTCTCTTGTGAATGTCTAAGATAATTTAGATAAACCAGAGTCTTGGGAAGCGTAACTTAGTATGTATGCTTTTGGATAGCTTTCGGAAATAAGTTGATACATTTATTATGTGAATTAATAATGGAAGAAATATTCTAAGAGTCCAATTAGTTATTTATTTGAGTTAGAATAATTTATTAGGCTAATTTAATTATTTAGTTTATTAATTAATTATCTTAGGTAATTTTATATTGGGCCTAAATGGATTAATTAACTAATAAACGTGTTATTTTATTAGCCTTGAGTTAATTTAATTAAGTTAGTTTATTACTTAATTATCTTGGGTAATTTTATATTTGGCACAAGTAGATTAATTAATTCATAAGAGAACTATTTATTTAGCCTTGGGCTAATTTAATTAAATTAGTTTATTCATTAAATATCTTGGGTAATTTTATATTAGGCCCAAGTGGATTAATTAATTAATAAGAGAACTATCTAATTAGTCTTGGGCTAATTAGAAATAAACCCTAGCCCCCTAGGGTTAAAGGTGATGACTATTATTATTATTATTATTTTTTTTTTGGAAATAAGGAATAGCCTTCATATGTTAAAAATAAAAGGAAAGAAATGAAAGAAGGAAAAAGAAAGAATAAAGGAGATAGAAACTTTTTTTTGAAAATTGCTTTAAAAAAAAGTACTAATTTCCTAATTCTTGTTATACACATGAATGAAACATAAGTACTAATTTCCTATTTCTTGAGATATGTACGGTGGAAACAAAAAAAAAAAAATGGAAAGCTTGTTATGGTTTTTGCTTGGTTAAACTGAGCAAAACAAAATAAGTGCTTTCGGTTTTGCTTGTCATTTATTTTTTAAGTGCCAGTTCTTTTTTTTTTTTTTTTCCTTTAGGATTTTTTTTCCTTTGAAATAATGAATAAGCTCTCCCAATTAATTGTTTCAATATTATTATTTTTTTCACCTATTATTTTATTTTCAACGGTAGATAGCATATTGGTGGTTCGAGAATACTTTGAAAGGTTGAAAGCTAGAAAATTTTGGTGCGTGTGTTTAATGCGAAGGAATTGATGCTTGACTGGTATTCCTGTGGAATAAGTAGTCATTGTTGGGATGTATGCTCTCTTAGACAAGGTTTCTGATGTAATTTTGACATGTATTAATAAAATTAATTTTCTCATAAATAGTTTGTAAAATCATCTTTATATTTCTACACAATTTCCATTGGAAAGGACCCATTATGTTTAAGTAAATGATTTATATGAATGGAGGTCTTTCACAGTAAGGTATGGACCATGGGATACTTAACACATAAACTACTGTTCTTAACTGGATAATGAGAATGGGAATCCCATCATGACAATGTTATTGTGTTATGAATTCTAAATAGGGAATAGTTTACCTTTAGTCAATGAGTAGTCTTCTTATTTCATAATACAAGCGTATTTTGAATACGTAGAACATGACCCGCAGTAGTGGTTTCTAAAAGTACTAAATGATAGAAACCTAGACTATTACTTCTACAGCGTAGACTTGTACTCCACAACTTGAGTATGAGTTGGTAGTCTGATGAAGCTAGAAGTGTATGCTTTGATATACTATAGTTCCGGTTTTTTAGAAGGACCAATATACTTACATGATGGGTATATGTAACTAGTTAGTTAAGACAGACTTGTACAAGATAGTGTCTACATAATATGGCCCTTTGTGATTGTCCGAATGATCTAATTATTCAGGGTACTGGGGCCAAGCCCAGCCATCAAGCCGAGCCAAGCCGAGCCGCGGCTCAGTCTGCTTGGAGCCGAGGCTGTGCCGAGCCCAGCCACGGCTTCCAGCTGTAGATGGGCCTAGGCGCACCTCGGCTCGGCCATGCCAAGACAGGATGCTTTTAGCATTTTGGGGACTTTCATGGGTGTTCGCGGACCATCCCATGGGCCATGATCTTGTGCGGTGGGTGCACAAGACCAAAAAGAAAAAATTAAAAATAATATATATATATATATATATATATATATATTTCTCTTGTAATTTTTGAGTTTTTTCTCTTTTAGATTTTGGTCACATACCAGGCGAAGTTATTATTTTTACAATAGTTAATATTCTTTGAATATTTTGCATAAGAAATAATAGTATAGGATTTTTGGATTAAACAATATCATTAATTAATTTAATTAATGTGTTTAATTCTATTATTTGGGCACTTAGGATTTAAAATAAAAAAGCATGAAAACGTTTTTAGTTTTCTAGCATGCTATTTTTTTAAAGTTGTATGTGCATGTTTTCTCAAAGATCAAAGATTTAGGGAAATTTTATTTGGCAAGGAAAAAATATATTTTTTAATTAAATGGTTATTTTAACTTAAACAAAAATTAATCATTGGTTATTTTTTTAAAAGTTTTTTATCCTTGACATAGAAAATATTTGGATTTAGAAATTTTTGTATGTTAAAATTGAAAGCCATTTTAATCCATTTTAGCAAAGAAAAAAAATTAGTTTTGTCAAATAAAGCCTCGAGATCAAAATATCTATTTTTAAATGGAAATTTTTTTGAAATTATTAAGTTCTTAACGTAAATAAAATTAATCCATGAGGAAAAAATTTCTCAAGGATATAAACCATGACAAAGAAATTTTATGGATTCAGATATTTTATTTTAAGTTAAAAGAGAACTTAATTGAAAATTTTCAAATGATATTTTTCTAAGAAAACTCTTATCTAAAAACTAAGTGAGAGAGGGGTTCCTCGCTTCACCCTGGGAATGAACTCGCATAGGATAGAGATATCACAAGGATCTAGAACTAATAGAATGATGTTATTAATAACTCGAGACACGTACTATGATCGGCTAGCCTATTTTGGAAGTTATACTGTGAGGTATATCCTTAGGAAATGAAAAGAAACAACCATCCCCTCGATGGAGTTATCTTCTAGATCATTACCTAGATGGAAAAATTAACTTGTGTTGGTTAACATACTTAACTTAGGAAACTGTTAATCTTCCCAAGAAACTATGTCAATTTTCCTAAAAGCTAAATTAATCATGTTAAAGATAATAATAATGAGATTAGCTATTATCAGTTTAATATGAAGATAAAGTACACAAAATTTTGTTTTCACAAATATAGAGAATTTCTTTTATTTTTCAAAATTTCAAAAATGATTGGTAGAGGTCTTTCAATCCCTTAGCCGTTATTCTCTGTGAGAATAAGCTAACGGGTCCAGATTATGTGGACTGAAAAAGGAAGCTGGACATAATACTCATAGTCAAAGAGTATAAGTACATCATTTACGAGACCTGCCCTGTGATTAGGGAAGGTTCCCCTATTGAGGAGCGTGAGGCTAAAAAGGCATGGAAGAAAACTGACAAGATGGCTCGATGCTATATGTTAGCCTCCATGTCAATTGTGCTCTAATCCAAACATGAGCACATGCCAACTACATATGACATAAGTATGTCACTAGCCATAATGTTCGTGGATAAGAACCGGTCCGCAAGGCAAGAAGCTTTTCGAACAAAAATAAACACTAAGATGGTTGAGAGAGCATCAGTTAAAGAGCATATGCTCAAGATGATTGCTATTTTCAAGGAAGCAGAAGTCTTGGGGGCTGTCAATGACCTCGAAAACTAAGTGGATATAATTCTCGAATATCTGTCGGGCTCTTTTACTTAGTTCAAGTTGAATTACAATATGAACAAGTTAAACATGAGTTTAACTGAGTTGATGAAGGAGCTCCAGGTGGCAGAGAAGGTCATGAAACCACAAGCTAAGGCTATGATGGCTTCTTCTTCAAGAACTAGTCACAAGCCCAGAAAGTTCAAGAAGAAGAAGGAGAATGCAGTGCACTATCCCAAGTCCTAGCCCAAAGTCAAACCCAAGGGCAAATACTTTAAATGTGGGAAGAAGGGATACTGGAAAAAAGAGTGCCCAGACCTTTAGGCCAAGGAAAACCCCACAGATAATATTTTCTATCTAGTGTCTATATCAATGGTTAGATCAACTTTCACTTAAATTATTGATTCATGAGCCACTGAAAATATCTATAACTCATTGTAGGGGTTTAGGAAGATTAGAAGACTCCAGAAGGGCGAACATGAACTACGCATGGGAAATGGAGCACAAGTTTGGGCCCTTGCAGTAGGAGAACTGAAACTCACTTTTGATTGTAATAGAATAGTTTTTTTTTTTTTTGAAGGATATTTTATTTTCTCATGGTTTTAGACTAAATTTGGTTTCAGTTGCAAAACTAATAAATCAAGGATATTCTGTTTCTTTCCATTTTGTTATAACTATCAGTAGAAATGGAGAAGTAATGTATACTGGGCATATATATGAAAATCTATTCTTCATTAATCCTTTTAACAATCTATTGAATAACGCTCAATTTTAACCATTAAATAGGAAGAGAAAGACCAATGTTAATGACTTATATCTTTAGCATCTAAGATTGGGTCACATTGACTCAACTAAGATTCAAAGGTTAATCCGTGATGGGCTTTTAGGCTTACTGAGATTGGAAAGTTAGCCTCAATATGAATCCTGTCTTATGAGAAAAATAACCAAAAGTTCTTTTACCCAAAAGGCAGATAAAGCCAAGGAAGCACTGAGTCTTGTTCACACTAATATGTATGGTCGTTTGTCTATACCAGTACGAGGGGGTTTGAGTACTTTATCACTTTCACAGATGATTGTACAAGGTATGGTTATGTTTATATGATGAGACACAAGTCTGACTCTTTTGACAAGTTCAAAGACTTTAAGGCTGAAGTGCAGCGTCGAATGGATAAACTAATCAAGACTTTACGATTGGATCGTGGTGGAGAATACCTCTTTAGTGAATTTAAGGATTATATGGTACATCATGGGATAGTATCCCACCTCTCTTCATTGGGGATGCCCCGACAAAATGGAATAGCTAAGAGAATGAACAAGACATCGATGGAGATAGTTCGAAGCATGATGTCTCATGCTACTCTTCTAGTATCTTTTTGGGATATGCCCTAAAAATAGTAGCATATATTCTAAACTTGGTGTCTTCTAAATAGTACCTAGGACACTCTAGGAGATGTAGACTAGGCATAAGCCAAGTCTAAATCATCTCAAGATATTGAGTTGTCCAGCTTATATAATGAACAAGTTAGAACTAAGATCAGAATTATGCTATGTTGTTGGATATCCAAAAGGTAGAAAGGGTGGTTACTTTTATCATCCATAGGAGCAAAAAGTACTTGTGAGTACTAATGCTAGATACTTGGAAGATGATCAAAGTACATCCACTAAAGGTTCGACAAGGTGGAGCTCGAATAGAAGTTACATTCTGAATTAACTTCTCCTAACCCGATTATAGAATAAGAAGAGGCATGACCTCAGGAACTTGTACAAATGGAGCTTTGTCATAGTGGGAGGATATCTAGAGTTCTAGAAAGATAGACAAAAGAGGCTTTTGACCTAGTCTCCGACCATCAAGAATAAGATCCGACTAGATACGAGGAGGCTATTATTGATGCTGATACAGACCTATGGTATGAAGCAATGAAAGCCGATATTGAGTTTATGTACTTCAATCAGATTTGGGGTCTTGTAGCTTCACCTGAAGAGATAAACCCCATTGGGTGTAAGTGGGTGTACAAGAGAAAGAGGGGACTGGATGGGAAGGTGGAAACCTTCAAAGTTAGGCTTGTAGCGAAAAGGTATACTCAGAAAGAAGGCATTGATTATGAGGAAACCTTTTCCCCGGTAGGCATGCTTAAGTCCATCCATATCCTTTTTGCCATCGCATGTCATTATGGTTACAAGATATGGTAAATAGATGTTAAGACGATATTTTTCAATGGCCATCATAGCGAAAACATCTATATGTCCTAACTAGAAGGCTTTATTGCTAAGGGCAATAGCATATGATTTGTAAGTTTAAGAAATCCATTTATGAACTAATGATGCGTATTTATTTGGGTATAAAAATCATATAAAAATAACCAAATTTCCAATCAAGTTTAAATTAAAATGTTAACCCTAAATTACACATATGAGCAAACGTACTCATCATTAAGCATAGCATAGGATTCAAACGAGTGGCAATCCTCCAGGAATAAGTAGGCATTAATAACTTTTCTTTCATTTTTTAACTAACTAATAAAATGAAAAATAAATAAAAAGGAAAATAAAATAAAAAATAAAAGAATATAAAAGAATATATTTACATGTCAATGATGGAGAATTATGTAACTCAAACCATTATTTTGACAAACATGATCTTAAAGGACTTAATCCTTATCATAATTAACTATTCTGTTAGCAACATGAAGGATTAAGATAGATTAACTTCTTTTTCAATCTATGCAATCACTACCTTCTAGATAAATTAGAATCACTTGGTCTTGTCTCAACTAATTCACCTAAAAGATGCATTAAACACAATCATTGACTAAATTTCGTTGGTCTCGGTAAATTTAAAACATGAAATAGACCAATGAATCCTTACTCTCGGCAAACATCAATTAACGTTTAATTACCTAGTCCTCATCAATTAACCCCCTTGGTCTCGGCGAGTTAACAGACAATACATATGAAATTAATAAATTGGAACCACCATCAACCCCTTTGGTCTCAGTGAGTTAATAGAAAGAACCAACCAATTAATCTCGTAATAAGCTCAAGTAATTAAATACCAAGAAGAACAATCAATTAATCAAAAGATCAAGCACTCTAAAAATCATGAATACCTAAAACAATGTCAAATTACAATAAAACAATTAAAACATCATTGTTCAAGAAAATGAAAACAAAGTAAAAGAAAGCACTCATAGACAAGCCTCATTCTTCTTCCATTGAAAACCTTCTTATACAACCCTTCTTGATTTGGAGAATTCCTCATTTCATTTGAGTGATTTTTTGTTATGATCTATAAATTTCCTCATTTTTCTTGTGTTTTTCCTCTATTTATAGGCGTTAGCAGTGCCTAAAATCGTTCCTCTAGGGTTTTTGGCCGACTAGAAGTAGGAAAATACTAAAACTTTGCAAATTACTAAAAACTGTGCATGAAAATCGAGGCATTGCCTTAATATCAGGGCATAGCCGGTGCCAGTTTGGTTCTGTTTCGGTCCTATTTCAACAAATTTTCATTGTCTCAAAGTGCGTGCCAACAGTATATGGCCGGCGCCGGTTCCTCTGCCTTGGCCGGCGCAGCCTATATTCTGTTTTGCGACGTTTTTGCTTTATTTTACCTCTAAAATCTGAAATAATGCACAAAATACATTTCCAATGGTAAAATCTCAAATATGAAGGAATATGATTAGTTATTGAATATAATGTATCACTAAATAGACTCAAATAACTAAGAAAAATATGACTAATTTAGGCCCTATCAACTAAAGTAGGCATCCAGAGTACGGAACATTTGTTTCGATGAGATTGTAAAGTCTTACGATTTTATTCAAAACGAGGATGAATCATGTGTGTATAGGAAAATGGAAAGCATAAATGTAGATTTTCTTATATTTTATGTGGATGAAATTCTACTCATTGGAAATAATGTAGGGACACTATCATCTACTAAGGTTTGGCTATCTAGTCAATTTAGTATGAAGGAGTTGGGTGAAGCCAGTTACATTCTCAAATAAAGCTTCTTAGAAATAGAAAGCAGAAAATATTAGGTTTATCCAAAGCTATATACATTGATAGGATACTAGCCAAGTTCAGCATGGACTCATGCAATGGGGCATTGATCTTTTGTAGACATAAGTTGTCTTTTTCTTCAAAGGATTGTCCAAAGTCTCAAGAAGAAAAAGATAGAATGAGTAGGATTCCCTATACTTCAGTTGTTGGAAGTCTCGTGTATGCCATGCTGTGTACTAGGGTAGATATTTACTTTGTCGTAGGCTTAGTTAACGGATATTAGTCAAACCCTGGGGAGGTTTATTGGCAGGCTATAAAGCATATTCTCAAATATCCCAAAGGTACGAGAGATTATATGCTAGTTTATAGGGTTGATGACTTGGTTCCTAAAAGATACACAGACTCAGACTTCCAAATGGATAAGGATGAGAGAAAATCCACTAGTGGATATGTTTTCACTTTGTCTTGAGGAGCTATTTCATGGAAGAGTATCAAGTAATCTTGCATTGCTGACTCAACATGGAAGCTGAGTATGTGACAGCTTTGGAGGTAACCAAGGAAGTAGTTTGGCTTTGAAGGTTCCTTTTGGAACTTGGAGTCGTGCCACAAATGAACAAACTGGTTGTGACGTATTGCAACAACACTGGTGCAGTCTCACAATTTGAAGAACCTAGGAACCACAAAAAAGGGAAGCACATAGAGAGGAAGTAATATCTAATCTGGGATTTCATATAAAGACGGAAAGTTGTGGTAGAATGGATTGCTTTAGGGAACAATCTAGCAGATCCTTTCACCAAACCTTTGGTAGAAAGAGTCTTTAAAAGATCCTTAGACATTATAGAGGTGAGAACCTATAGACTTACTTAGTCTTCGAGTGCAATAGGGAGATTATTGGGATGTATGCCTTCTTATACTAGGCTTTTGATATAATTTTGACTTGTATTAATACAAGTATTTTTCTTAGAAATTGTTTGTGAAATCTTTTTTATATTTGTGCACAATTTTTATTAGAAAAGACAAATTGTGTTTAAGTAAATAGCTCAAATGATTGGATCGTGCTTTCACAGTAAGGTATAGATTATAAGTTACAAAATAAGAAAAAAATTGTTCATGATCGATTGATGAAGCTGAGCACTTTATCAAGGTTTTAATCATTATACTGTGGTTTCTGAATAGGGAAACGTTTATCTTTAACCAGTGAGTAGCCATCTCATGCAAATAGTGTAAGCGTATTTGGAATACGTTGTACTATACCATACCGCACAATAATAATCTTTATAAAATTACTATAATAAATAAAGTTTGGTTTATCACTGCTATTGCATGGATGATTACTCTAAGACTTGGGTATTAGCTGGTGGCTAATGAAGTTGGGACTGTGCACTTTGATGTATAACGGTTGACGTCTTATCACAAAGCCAATAACCTTGTAGGTTGGGTGTATGACTCTAGTTAATTAAGACAAACTTATACAATAGAGTTTCTATACTTCATTTTGTGAAGACATCATCCTCTTATGATTGTCTAGGATAATCTATATAATCCAAAGCCCTAAGAAACGTAACTAAGTATGTATCCTTTTGGGTAGCTCCCTGATATAAGTAAGTACATACTGAAAGTCATGGATGATCTAACTAGCTATTAAAGGATGGTAGATATCATTGAGAAAAATGTTAGTATGATTTTTCTATTTCAATGATAGGTGTTATGCAAAGGGATATTTTCATCATTAAACCTATAGGTTGAAGACACAGTACTTGCAATATTATTCTTGGAGTTAATCTTTTCATATAGTGATAAATAAAATATTTAAAAAGATAAAGTTACAATTATTTGTTAGCAAGGGTATTTCTGTTATTTTAGTAGCAAAAAATAATGTCTTTTAGTCCCTAGAGTAGCTCAAGTAACCATAGTAAATTAATTTACTATGTGGGCTTATTGGGTGAATTTATTATTGGAAGAATTATTCTAAACATATAATTAATTATTTATTTAGACTAGACTAATTAGTTAGGCCAATTTAATTAAGTTGGTTTATTAATTCTCTTCGGTAAATTTGTATTGGGCCCTAGGAGATCAATTAATTAATATGAAAGTTATTTAATTAGTCATGGACTACTTAATTTAAAACCTTCGCCCATCATGGTTTAATAGTTGTGCCTATAGGATTAATTGGAAACCGAGGTGGCCACTACACTGAAGGAAAAAGGAAACAAAAAAGGAAATATAAAATGGCGGTGGTTTTCTTGTTTTGGTGGTTGATGCAGACGAAAGGAATTACATTTTCTAGATACATGGACCAACATGAAAATTGCTTTCGTTTTCCTTTACAACCATCGGTTTTTCCTTTTGGTTTTTATTCTTCGTTCTTTTTCTATTAGCTTTACCAATCTATTCTCAATTAAATTCATCCTATTCTATATTTACTAGCAGTGGTCTATATGAGGTTTGACAATACTCAAGAAGGCTATGAGCTAGAAAATGTGATACGTGTAACATGTGAAAAAGTCGATGGTTAGCTGGAATTCCTGTGGAATAAGTGAACGTTCCGACACAAGAAGACTCGTCGAATCCGAATCCAATACCGGTTGTTGATCCTAAGCGTCAAAGAAGTAATTACTCTTAGACTTTGGCCCTTGAAAATTTTAAATTTGTTATCTTTCGCTACATTTTTTTTTTTTTAATTTTCCCACAATCCTTCATGTGATATTAGAACAATAGTTATAATCTTGGACCAAGCTTGTTAGGAACTCTAGTCGTGCATAATCAGATTACGCAATGGAAAAAAAAATAGAATTCCAATCCAAGATAGCATGCATGTGAATTAAAACTGGTAAATAGCATTGGACATGGGGTGACCTTTGCTGTGTGAGGTTTCAAAAATCTCGTCTACATTGGTGGCGCAATCCAACAACTAATGACCAAGTCCTCTTCTCTTGATGGTTCAAAACGAAGCCACTACAATCCAAGAACAGGATTATCTCTGATAAAAATCCACACAAAGTTTGAACACTCGCAAAATCCACTCAGTTCTATGCTAGCAAAACAATATAGCAGCTAGGGTTTTGATCAGAGAAGAAAAGAAAGACAACACACGTGCACCAAGAACCAATTTCTATGACTTGTATGTAAAGGAAAACATTTTTCCTATTTTCTATAGGTTATAGGATTTTAACCAATTGCAACTAAGCTCTTTGAGATTTAATTAACCACAATTAAATCTTTGAAGTTTGTATAATCGCTATTGGGCCCCATGAATTATAAAAAACTTTTAATTTACCCATAAGATTATTTTCTTCTCACAATCAACCCTATAATGTTATTAAATAATATATTAAGTAATCAAAACTTTATTGTGTGTGACCTATTAGGTTTTCTGGTCCATTGGTAGCAAAATATGGATTAATCCAAACATCTTCAAGATTAATAATCGTTCATAATTAGAATTAACCTATTAATTCTAATTAGGATTAATTTATCAATTCTATAATTAATAAATCTGTATTTAGTAGATCATGAGTGGTATCTAGCAATACATCATGACCATCCAAAGTCCAAAAAGTGAAGTGAATTGACATGAACCTTTCAATAGCAAACAAAAGTTCAATAAACTCCTTTCACCATATAACATCTTAGTCGGTTCAGAGATGGAATTAGTGCCAACTCCTTCTAGAATATTAATTAATTCTAGCCTGAATATATTTAGTACTTGTTCTCGAAATCTATTACTGATCATGTGTATCAATTGACACTATTTTCAATACACAGTCGCCTTGGCCAGGACATTTCGAGTAGTGATTCCTACAACTGGCTGTGAGATATTAACCCCTACTATCAGGCGTGGTAAATTCTTCATTGACCCTGTCAACTACTTTTGTTTACTTCACATTGTACCCAATATCTATCTTATAGATGACCCTCGATCTGACTTCAATGATTAGAATCAAAGTACAATACTTAGCAAACAAAGTACTTTGGAGATCTCAAGTCTAAGGATACTTGTATGTTTGCTATAATAAGATTCTATCACTACCACTAAATAGATATCCTTGTGATTATCCCATAGCTAGGTTATCAAATGTACTTGTTCTAATAACAAGCATTTAGGTGTTAACTTTGAGTATCACAATACTTACGGATGTGAGAACCATTATCTAATAAAATCATGATGTATAACACCTGCTCGTATTGACGCATTAGTGATATCCAATCTCATTAATACTATGATTAGGGATGATTTAAGTACAAACACTATTCAATGTAGTAGGAATCTCACATCATGATCTGTATCATGATTTTTGTAACATAGTGTTGTACTTGAGACTTTATCTAACAGTTATATATCATATGAAGAAAAAATAAAATAAGCTGAAAGATAAATAATGCCTTGTATTATTATATAATTGTACAATATACAAAAAATATGTGATTACCTGTAGGGCATAACACTAACAAACTCCCACTTGCACTATAGTCAATCATTCATGTATCTGATATCAAATGACTCAACATGTCCATCATGTTTATTTTAGAATAGTGCTTTAGTAAGTAGGTCAGCTATATTCTCATTAGTGGGAACTCTCTCTATCTTTACATCTTGTCTTTCTATGATTTCTTGAGTACATGCTAGGATTGCTGGTGAGCCCTTAGCTCATTTGCTTGTGCAATAGCTCCATTGTTGTCATAATATAGAGATATTGGTTCAGTAATGCTAGGAACTACTCCAAGCTCCATCATGAACTTTTTGATCCAAGCTGCTATTTACTTAGCTTTAGTTGTTGAGTCAGCAATAGTTTCTTATTTGGAACTTTTCCAACTTACTGCCCCTTCACACAACGTAAATATATAGCCTGATTGTAATTTGAAATCATCTTTATCAAATTGAAAACTGGCATCAATATACCCATTTATTTTTAAATCGCCTCCTCTATAAACTAAGAATACATCCTCAGTCCCTTTGCAAGTACATAAGGATATTCTTCACAGCCGTCTAATGATCTTCACCAGGGTCATATTAGTATTTGCTCGTCAATTGAGAGCATAGGATATATCGAGGCTTAGTACATATTATAGTATAAAAGATAGATCCAATTGCCAAGACATATGGAATGCTACTCATGTAATCCCTTTCAACTTGTGTATTCGGAGACATCGACTTTGAATGGGTTACCCTATGAGACATGGGTAAGAATCCCTTTTTGGATTGATCTATGCTAAACCTCTTTAACACTTTGTCTATGTATGTAGACTGTGAAAGATCTAACAACCTTTTTGGTCTATCTCTATAGATCATTATTCCATGAATATAAGTTGTTTCTCCAAGATCTTTCATGGAGAATTTCTTAGACACCCAAATTTTTACTGATTGAATGGACAGGTACATCATTTCCTATTAGTAATATGTTATCTACATAAAGCAACAGGAAAACAATTACACTCCGACTAAGCTTCTTGTATACAATTGTTCATCCATGTTTTGAATGAAACCAAACTCTTTAATTGTTTCATCAAAACTGATGTTCCAACTCCTAGAAGCTTGCTTAAGTCCATAAATAGACCTTTTCAGCTTGCATACTTTTATGCTATCATTGGATGTGAAATCCTCAGGTTGTGTCATAGATACTTTATTAGTCAGGTGTCTATTTAGGAAAGCTATTTTTACGTCCATTTGCTAGAACTCATAGTTATAATGCGTGGCAAGTGCTACAAGTATTCTTATGGATTTCAGCATAGCAACTGGTGAAAAGGTTTTGTCGTAATCAATACTATGCTATTTACGATAACCCTTAGCAACTAGTGTTACTTTTTAGGTAACTACATTACCACCTATGTTGGTTTTCTTCTTGAAAATCCACGTGCACCAAATAGGTTTGATTCCTTTGGGTGGATCAACCAAAGTCCATACTTAGTTGTCATACATGGAATCCATTTTTTACTTTATGGCTTCAAGCCATTTGTCAGATTTTGAACTACTTAGAACATCCTTGTAAGTAGTAGGCTCATCTTCATCTATGAGCAATACGTCATTATGGTCAATTATTAGAAATCCATATCTCTCAGGTGCTACATGAATCCTATGAGGTTCTTGTACAGATAAATGTTCATTTATTCTCTTAATAAATATGGGATCAGACGGTTAATCTATGTTTTTCTTTTTATCTTATTAACTTCACTAAATTAAATTTTACTCCCACTATCTTCTTTGAGCATATGCTCCTTCTTTCAGAAGATAACATACTTCAACACAAATACTTTGTTTTTAGAAGGAAGGTAGAAGTAATATTCGAATGTTTTTTTTTTTTTTTAGATATCCAACTAATAAACACTTATTAGACTTACTCTCAAATTTGTCTAACTGTGGCCTTTTGACAAAGGGAGGGCAACCTCATATTCTCAAGTGAGATAACTTTAGTCTCTTACCAAAGAATAACTCAAATTAGGTAGTGTCAACCGTTTTTGAAGGAACTCCGCTTAGAATATAAATAGAAGTCTCTATTGTGTATCCCTAAAACGATTTTGTTAAGTTTGCAAAAGCTAAGATGGTCTGTACCATGTCTAAAAGTTCCGATTCCTTCTCTTAGATACACTATTATGCTAAGGTGTATATGATGGAGTCCATTGAGATAATATCCCATTATCTCTAAGATAACCTTGAAAGTCCTGACTTAAGTATTCACCCCCTCAATCAGATTTTAGAGTTTTGATACTTTTCCCATGTTGTTTCTCTACTTCATTCTTGAAGTCTTTGAACTCATCAAAGTCTTCAGATTTGTATTTAATTAAATGCAAATACTCATATTCTGAATAATTATCGATAAAAGTTATGAAATAGTGATAACCTCATTTTGCTTGTATAGACATTGGGCCACATACTCAGTATGTATGAGTTCTAATAACTCTTTAACCCTTTCTCCTTTTCTAGAAAAAGGAGTTTTATCCATTTTACAAAGTAAACAATATTCACACGTGCCATATGATTCATAATAAAATGATCCTAAGTTACCAAACTTGTGTAACTTAGAAACACGATTCTCATTTATATGGCCTAAACGACAATGCCATAAGTAAGATGAGGTTGAGTTATATATTGTAAAACACCACCTAAGCTTGCCATAGAATTAGAATGATGGGTTACATTTCATGACATATTGTATGAATATATATATTCTGGACGAATTTGTATGTTTTACAATCGATGTATATAGTCTATATGATTTATTTATGTTTGATGAGTGTTGGGGGACAATTAGGGAATTTTTCTTAGAAAAGAGAGAAGGAGAAGCTTAGGATTTAGAAGGGAAGAGAATTAAGTTAGGAAATAGAAAGCAAGAATTAATGTGATTAAGTATTTAGAGCTTCATGGTAAATTCCTAAGGTCTTGAGTTCAAATCCCAATAACTAAGAATTATTTTTTATCATCCTGGCTAATATTTGAATTTTATTTCTTGCAGTCCATGAATTTAGGAATGTTTTCTTGAGCAATCACAATGGTAATTTTCTAACAATTTGATCTTGTCCCAAAAAAAATCTGGAGGACTTTTATTCCCCATTATTTTAGCAATCCACGTCTTAGAATATTTGAATTTAAAAATATTTTATTTTTTGAATTCTTTTTATAATCTTATAAAATGTTCAAAATTATTATGGACCAGGAAGTTAACTAAAATTCTAGCATTTTTGGAACCTCTTGGTCGAAATCTTGGAAGAAAATAGGAGAGATAGAAAAATATTTGATTTCCAAAAATTAAATCACCAACTTTCTCTCTTAGGAAAACTTTTTTTTTTTTTTTTTGTTATTCTTGTTTTAGTGAGAAGCTGGAAATCTTTTGAGTCTTCTTCTTTGGTTAATCTTGAAATTAGGCAGCTTAGTACCATTTCTTTCTTTGCAAAACAAACACTCTTTTTGCGAGCAAAAAGCTGGAAAATTCATGTTGAATTTCAGATCTCACTTAGCCTTTACAAACCAGAAAAAAAAAATTTCCAACAAGCTTGAAGATCATTTAACCGAGAAAACTTTGAACATTCAACACCAAGAACTAACTATTTAATTGTTCTTGTACTTCATCAAGTTGTTAGCTGGGAAAAACTCCATCGAAGGACCTTGAGATGCTCCTACTTTGTAGTTGCAAAATCAATTCAAAATACTTTGAATTTTGCTAACAACCACCTATGATTTTATCACTTATTCTAGCTAGGCTAACCAGAATTTTACGCAGCCATTTTAGTTTTTTATAGCAAGCTCTTCTTCACCATTGTTCCTTTACTATTTTCGGCCACACCATAGTATAATAGCATAACATTCTTTCTTCTACCTTTAACCTTAGCCATCAAACTCCATTAAAACAACTTTCTCCTAACTTCTCTCCATTCAAAATGTTTTGAGTTTGAAAATTAAATCCCATGCACTGCTCCATCAAACACTCACCAATCTAGCAACTAGCTCCATCAACTAAACAACAAATTCTACTCACACTCACAAGCTATTTTCGGCTAGCACTAAGGCTAGAGTAATCTCCAATTTTCTTCAATAATATAAGCAAACCAATTGAACCTCCATCGTAGTAAAACCCCGCCTAAACCTACCCTAGAGTAAGAGGGATGAGGTGCATATTATATCATCTTGTATAAAAAATATTCCTTAAATGATTTTGTGTGCCTTAGAATGGTAGTATATGGGTTATATGGTTTATCTATGCTTGTTGAGTAGTAAGGGTAAAAAAGTAATTTTGCTTGAGGATGAAATAGGAAGATGGCTTGAGGCTTAGATAAGAAGAGGATTTGTGTGGGAAAATTAGAACAAGAGTTAGTATGGTTAAGTGGTTAGAGTTTTGTGATTAATCTCTAAGGTCTTAAGTTCAAATCCTATCACCTATGTTTTATTCATAATTATCTTAACTAATGTTTGAATTTTTCTTTTCCTTACATTCCTTAAAGTTAGGAATGTTACCTTGGAGAAGACACATTGGAAATCTCTTAACCATATGATCTTGTCCTAAAAAGAATTCTAGAAGAATTTTTGTCTCCATTATTTTTGCAAGCCTTATCCTAACCTCTTTGAATTTAAACTACTCCTATTTCTTTAATTAATTTTTCTGTCTATAAAAGTCTTGAATAATTCCATGCTTGGAATTTCAAAAATTCTAGCTCTTGTGGGATAGAAGGTTGGCCGAAATTGTGGAGGAGAAATAGGAAGAGGTTCTCAATTAAATCACCATAGTTATTCCTCCTAGAATTTCATTGTCTTCTTGTTCTTGTTTTGGTTAAAATCTTGAAAATTTTCCATATTTTTTTCATGGCTGGTTTTCGAAATTGGTAGCCACCTTTTTCTACCTAATTCTTGCTAAGAACCAACCATCTTGTATGAAGATGAAATCTGAAACACTTGGGAATTTCAGAGCCTAAGAAGCTACACCAAACTAATTTTTTTTTCCCCATCAATCTCTTTATCTCTATTTATCTCTCTCCCTCTCTCTCTCTCTCTTGGCCAAACCTTGGATGGCCATTCTTGGACAAACTTCAACCAAGGAATGACTCTCAAGAACTCAAGGACCTCCATTAAGCAAGGCAATATCTTTATCTAACGTTCATCAAATCAAGTATTTCTTTCTTGATCTTCCCTTTAAATTCTCTAACTCAAGACTCTTAGGTGATGGATTTGATAGGTTGATTGAATAATGTGGGGTTGAAGATATGTATGTAGGTGAAGGGAATGGATTTAAAATATGAGAATTGGAATGAATGTTGTAACTTATGGATTATGGTTAAGGATTGTTATATGTTCATTATGATTCAGAGCTTTATGGATGTTTTGATGTATGATAGTCATTATACCACTATTGTTGATTAGGCCTTCATGATGTTGTTTTTCAATAAAACCCTAGATAATATTATGCCTAGTAGAATATCATCCTTGTTGTAATGTATGTTAATTCAAGTCTATTTTTGGATAAATCGACATATTATTTGTTAAACCCATATATTTATGAACGTGTATGGATTTTCTCTAGTAATAAAATTATTGTAAGAACTATCTTTATTATTTTTAGAATTATTCTTGCTATAATAATAATTATTATTTTATTTAAATTGACTAAATTCGATAAACACAAATATTTTCAAAATCAATAATTAGTTGAAATAAAGTTAACTTATTAGATAAATAAATATAAAATTTTAATTAAATATAAATAATATTATATTGAAATAATTAATATCAAATGTCTTTTATATTCATATTATTATTAGGTAGCCCTACCAAAACATTTATTTACACTCACAAATATTATTTATATTACAATAATTTATTTATTATTAATTTTATTTGTTATTTGTTATTTATTATTAAAATTATTTATAATTTATTACTAATATTACTTATTATTTTTAATAACATTATTTATTATTTATTACCAATATTATTTAGGATATATTATTAATAGTACTAATTATTTATTACTAATTTTATTTATTAATAATATTACTCATTATTTATTATTTGCTAATAGATAGTTGATATTTTAATTTGTTATTTATTATTAACACCTATTTATTTTAATTTATTAAATTAATCTTATTCTATAAAATATTTTATCAACTAGTGCTAAAGCTTTAGGCATTGTTGTCATAGCTAGATGTTGTTGTAGCAGGTTAAGCCTATAAGTTATTTATTTAAGGTAAGTATTGTTGAGATGTTGGACTTATACCCTATATTTACCCCAAGCGAGGTTAGGTTGCCTTGAATTACCTTGGAAGGCTATAGTACCCAGGAAGAGCAGATCAAGTTAGTTCCTGCATAAAGTTGTTTGAAGATCCAAGTTAGCTTGGTGAGTCAAACATGATGTATACGAGGATTGTCCTATGAATGCAATTTGGACAATTCTTCTTTTCTTTTTCAGTCCAACAAACCATTTAAAGATGAACATACAATTTTATACAAAATGTGAAACTTTTCCTAAAAACCAAAATTGACAAGAATTTTGGAAACCATAATTGCTATTTCAAAGAGAATCATTGTATGATCTTTCTGTTCCCAAGTGGGACAAACACAATGTTAAGTACTCAATAAGGGTAGACTACTAGGACTAGTCTTTAAAGGGTTAGGGTAAGTCTCTTAGTAGGTGGTCACCTCTGAGGGGGGAGTCCTTCCTAGATAAGATGGCAGTCCTGTAGGCCATACCAGTCCGAGCTAGCAAGGCTAGTTAAGTGGACTGTGTATTTTTGGAATGGACAACCAGTAAGTTTGGGTGTAGAGATAGAGGAGTATCTTACCCGGTAGGCCATACACCTATCTTGTGTCAGTATGCACAAAGTGTGGCATTCTGAACGATCTTTTGTCATGGTGCACAAAGCGTGGTTCCATGGCTACCTCTTTTGAATGGTTGTTTATATTATATACATATATGGTTTGAAAGAGAAACACCACTCTTCATTTGTGAAATTTATTTGAGACTTGCCAATACTTTCTTTTATGAAAGTTTCTCAACTTGCATACATGAACTATTTTGCCTGAAGCACTCAAATCACACATGAGCTTATTGAGATTTATGTCTTATCACCTTTTTATACTATACTTTCAAGTCGATCATGCTGTGAAGGTTAATGATTAGAGATTGCCTTTGTTTTGAAAACTTATTTCTTTTTCTATGTATTTCATTTTGAGAGACTCTAGCAGACATTTATTTATTTTTTGTATTTGTTCATGTATTATTTGAGTTGTAATAAGTTTGATTTAGATTGTTTCTTTCCTTTCTTTTAAGTTCTAGTTATAAAGACCCATTGTTTTGTGGACGGGACGACATCCCCAACCCGAATAGGGTACGTAGGTAGTGGGTTGTTACAAGTGGTATCTAAGACAAGGTTTTGGTAATTATTGATAGTATTTGCTTTGTTCCACTAAGATTAAACTTTTTTTACTTATCTGGGTTGGTTATGCTGTAGGACGGTGAGAATGTATAGAATCGCAAGGAAGAGGCAGCAATAGCATCCATCAATCCCTATCTACTTGGAAAACTTATTAATGCCACAACTTGCACCACAACCTACACTTCAACCAATTATACCCTTGGAAGGACACAATAATGATGAGGTTCAAATTATTAAGCCACTCCTATACCTATAATAGACTTGATCACAGATAGTGAGGATGAGGATATTGTTATGAAGTATGACCCAAACTCACCTAGCCCTATGATTAAGGGGATCGGGATGCATATCATATTATTTTGCATAAAAATATATATTTTTGAATGATTTTATGTGCTTTAGAATTATGGTTTATAGGTTAAAAGGCTTAGGTATGCTAATTGAGTAGAAAGGCTAAAACAATAGTCTTGCTTGAGGTCAAAATAGGAAGATGGCTTGAGGTTTAGATAAAAAAATATTTGGGTGAGAAAATAAGAACAAGAGTTGTTGTGGTTAAGTGGTTAGAGCTTTGTGAATTAATCTCTAAGGTTAAGAGTTCAAATCCCATCACTGAAGTTTTATTCATGATTATCTTAGTTATGTTTGAATTTTTGTTTTTCTTACATTCCTTAGAGATAGGAATGTAGTCTTAGGGGAGACACGAAGAGAATGTCTTAATCATATAATCATGTCTTAAAAAGAATTCTAGAGGAATTCTTGTCCTTTGTATTACCTCTAGCTTTGTCCTAACATCTTCACAATTTAAATCATTCAAAATTCATTAAATCTATTCTTTTAATTCCAAAAGTTCTGAGATAATTCCTTAGCCTTGAATTTTGAAAATCAATCTTGGAAGTTAGAGGATTGGCCGAAATTAGGGAGAAGAATCCAAGAGAAATAAATCACCATGGTAGAACCTTCAAACTCATCTCCATGATGTTCATGTTTTTTATGAAGAAAATCTGAAAATTTTCCCGATTTTTGAACAGTCCAGCTTTCAAAAAATTCAGCCAGTATTCTTGCTCATTTTCTGTCAGAAATATGGTCATTCCATGTAGCTTGAAGACTAAAATTTCTGTGCAAAATTCGGACTGCATAAACTGCACAAAACCAGAAAAGTTCCTATGCAATTTCGCTGCACACCAAGCTGAGATTGAAGCTGTTTTTCTTGTCATCAATCTAGCAAAACCTCCTTTGTTTTTCTCTAGAAAGAAGGCTGCAAACCAACCTTAAAAGGCCTTTAAACACCCCTTAAAATAATCTGCAAATCGGGCTGGTGAAATGCAGAAATTCTGCACAGGAAAAATCATCAACCATTCGAACCTTTGAACACCTTGAAACCAGAAAAAAATTCCAGTTTTGTCTCCTTAGGCCTAGGCCAAAAAACCACCTTCAAACCTTTGCAAAAATGGACATTATTCAGTTATGGACTGAGTACCATTAACCTCCACACTTACCTTGAGTACTTTGACTCCATAATCACACCTCAAAAGTCTCCTAAGATCACTCTATCCAAAACACATTTGAACTTCAAAAAATTCCAGAATTTTGCTCAATGAAAACACTCTTGTATTGAGCTACTAAACCAAAAATTCCTCTGCCATTAAACACCGAATTTTGGCCAACCTAATAGCCTGGATAGCCTTCATTCCCTTGCCATAAAACTATTAGTCTAGCCGGCACCATTGAAGAGCAAATAAACCTCCGTTAAACAAACACCATTAGCTTATCTTCTACTTCAAACAATTCCACAAATTTCTCCATTTGAAATTCAAACAAGTTTAGATTATTCTCTTTCATTCTAGCTGAAAACCGAAAATCCTAATCACCCTAGACCATTCAGCTAACATCATTCCAGATTTCGTGTAACTCTTCTCTCAAATTCTCTCAATTTTCACCAAGAATACACACTACACTCCTTCACGCCAAAACCTACCCTAAACACCTCAAATCACTCTCAAATACTCTAGATTACTCCTTCTTAATCCCTAGTGTTCATTTTTGGTATTTATAACACAAAATCTCGCAAACAAGAATTGACTATCGGATTAAAAACCAGTATTTTCTTGAAGGTCTTAAGAACATCATCAAGGAAAATCAAGAACAACTTCCTTGTTCATCCTTTTTCATTCAACCTTCAATGTACCATACTAATTCTCTCTCTCTCTCTCTCTCTCTCTCGATCTCGATCTCGATCTCGATCTCGGCCAAAATGGTTTGTCATCAACCATGACTGTTTTTTTTTTCTTTGGACTGCTCAAGACTTTCAATTGCGCGTGGACCTTCTTTAGCCTTCATCAAAGAAATCGACAATCAAGTATTTTTCCCTTAATGCTCCTTTTAAATTCTAAGTTTGTGTCTCTTAAATGTTGATAGGAGGAATGGATATGAATGAGGGATTGAGTGTATGCATATGGATGAAGGTGATGGGGTTAAGACATGAGAATTGTTGTATATGGCTAAACTATATGAATTTTCTTGGGAATCAATGTATGTTCATCATGTCTTTGGTGAGTTGTGGATGGTTAAAGCATGTTAGATGTTATGATAGCTATGGTGAATAGGATTTTTATGTTCTTATTTCCATTGAAGCCATGAATGATGAATATGCCTAGTAGGAAATTAGCCTTGTGATAGTATGTGATAATTCAAGCATATGTTCATGAATGATTTAGCCTATTAGTTGATGTTTAGGAATGTGTTCATGAATCTTGTCTAGCAATAGGAAAATCATGATGGAAGATTATTTTCTTGTTAACCATAGGTTATTTTTATTAAAAAATTTTATTATTTTAATTAGAATTATTATTACATTTTCCTTAAGAGTTTCAAAATTTATAGGAAGATTTGAAAATGGAATATTAAATGAAATATTAATATTTTATTGGTCAAATAAATAATATCTTTTGCTAAAAATAATATATATATATATAACAATAAATAAAAAATTTTTAAATAAAATATTAGAATTAATTAATGACCTTGTAGACCTTAGTTAAAACTTTTACCTATATTCACAAATAGTATTTATATTAAAATTTATTTGTTATTTATTAATAAAAAATTTAATATAATTCATTTATTATTAATTTTATTATTTATTACTAATTATTTATTGTCTATTAATTATTAATTAAAAATTTAGCGTAATTTATTATTTATTTATTTATTTATAATAATACTATTTAAATATTACCATTTACTAATATTATTAGGACTTAGTATTATTCAATATTTTAACACTAGTTCATTTATTAGTAATAATACTCAAATTTTATTATTTGAACCTATAACTCATTAGTAATTATTTTTGAACCCGTAGTTATTTTAACATACCAAGCTAGATTTATTTTATAAAATAATTTGTCATCTAGCCTTACAGCTTCGGACATTAAGGTCATGGTTAGTCAGGGTTGTAACTAGTTGAGTTATGAATTATTTATGTAAGGCAAGTATAACTTGAATATAACCTTATGCCTTGTGTTTACCCCAAGTGGGGATAAGTTAACTTTGGAGGATTTTTGAATTCAAGCAAGCAAAGAATTATGTAAGCTCCTGCATGGAGTCATTTGAAGACAAAAAATTATTGTGGCAAGCCAAATTCAATGTGTATGATTATTCCTTTGTAAAGGCAATTACGGATTGTTTTCCTTTTTATTTCAGTCAAACGAATCATTTGGAAATTAAACAAGCAGTTTACTCAAAAACGCCAAACTCTTTCTAAAACCCAACGTTGACAAGAATTTTAGAAATCCTTAATTGCTATTTCCAAGTAAATCATTGTATGATCAATTTTCTCTCAAGTGGGACAAGCAACGTTGAGTACAATAAGGGTAGACTACTAGGACTAGTCTTTGAAGGGTTAGGATAAGTCTCTCAGTAGATTGCCACCTCTGAGGGGTGAGTCCTTTCTGGATAGGATGCCAGTTCGGTAGGTCGTACCAGTCCGAGCTAGCAAGTTTCAGACAAGTGCACTGTGTGTTTTCGGAGTGGACAACCGGTAATTTTGGGTATAGTGATGGAGGAGTATCTCACCTAGTAGGTTGTACACCTACCTTTTGTTAGCATGCTCAATGTGTGCAGTCTAACCGGCAGCACGCTCAACGTGTAGCATTCTAACCGTTATATTGTCATAGAGCCCAACGTGTGGTAATCCATGGCTATCTTTTTAGGTGGTTGTATTTATTGTGCACATGTATTCTTTAGAAAGCAAAATACCACTCTTTATTTTTAACATTTATTCAATGCTTGCCAACACTTTCTTTTATAAAACTTTTACAACTTGCATACATGAACTATTTTACCTGAAACACTGAAAGCACATCTGGACATACTGAGATTTTTGTCTCACCACCTTTTATGCCATGTTTTCAAGTCAATCCTGCTGTGAAGGTCATTAGCAAGATTGTTACTTATGATTTTGAGGACTCTTTGCGATTTTCCTTATGTGATGTTTTGAGAGATTGTAGCCGACAGTTTATTTTAGATTTGTTCATGTATTATTGGGTTTTAATAAGTTTAATTTTAAAGTATATCCTTTTATTTTATTTTATTTGACCTAGTTATAATGTCCTCTTGTCCTATAGACGGGGTGACATCCCCAGCCCTGATGCGCCTAGGTAGTGGAATGTTACAATTTGTATCAGAACCTAGCTTTAGGCAATTATTAATAGTATATATTTTGTTTTATTAAGTTTAAATATTTTGACTAACCTATCTTTTTTATGCTATAGGATGGTTAGGATGATTAGAACTGCAATTAAAGGGCAGCAATGGCATCTTCCCATCCCTATCCACTCGGAAGATCTACCAGTGCCTCAGCCTGCACCACAGCCCGCACCTCAGCCAATTATACCCCTACATAATAGTATTGATGATGATGTCCAAATTATTAAGCCACCCCTAATACCTGTAATAGATTTGGTTACTAACAGTGAAGATGAGGAGATTGACATGGAATATGTTCCCTTCCCTCCTAGTCCCATAATTGACTTAACAGCTGATAGTGATAATCCGGGGGAGATAGATTATAAATCTCCACCTAGACCTTCCTTCATACCCCCACCCAATCAGGTTGAAACTGAGGAGAGTTCTAAGAAACCCGGGAAGGAGACAATAGATTATGGGTTTGCGGATGGGGCTATGATAGATTTTTCTATGAATTTTGGGGGATGGTTGTATGATGCCGTCATTAAAGACTCTGATGAGGATTAGAGAGGCTAAGTACTGCTATGCTTTGGGCGTTTTATTTGTTGCTTTTTGTAAACTCCTATGCTAAGGATTTTATTCATGTTTACTGCTTTATTTCCGAATTTATGCAAATAAGAGTACTTGGAGTACTCTAAAGTTTGAGAAAAACTTATTTGCAATCCTTTATACAAAAAATTGCATATGATTTCCTTTTTCTTAAACGTGAATGTGAATGTATGCTCAATTGAAATGTTTTAAACTTTAATGCATAAACTCATTATCTGGGGCATAGTTTAGAATGGCACCCATGCGTTGTGCAGCCACATCTAGCCGAAGGGTTCCGTAGGTAGAGCCTGTGACACCGGAGTTTGAGACAACTCAAATGCCATCACCTAATCGGGGGGGATGAGAATGAACCAAATCTGGAAATGAGGTCGAAAGAACCTGTTAGTGTGACGATGGGGCAAGCATTTAACAAAATGACCGAGATTCTGCAAACTCTAATTGAGCGGAGGAATCCAAATGGGGAAGATGAAGCCTTGAAGCGGTTTCTAAAATTTCAACTGCTATCTTCTTGGGAGAAGCCGAGCAGGATCAGAAAGCTGAGTAGTAGATAGAACAGATGAAGGACATCTTCGCTATGCATCATTACACTAAGAAACGAATGGTGAAGTTTGCCGCATTCTGATTGAGGGGTCTAGCTCGGGCATGGTGGCAACGAGTACGAGACGACTGGGAGATGATTGATCAAGATTGGACATGGGCCAATATCGTGGAAGCATTTAAAGTTGAATATATCCCTCAGTGGATAGTAGAGAAACAGGAAGATGAGTTCCAAAATCTGAAGCAGTGGGGCATGACTGTGGCACAGTACACGGCATGTTTTACTCAGTTGTCAAAATATTGCAAGGGGTAGTGGATACTGAATAAAATTGGATGAGACAATTTGTCAAGGGGCTAAGGTAGGAGTAAAGAAGGGCATTGGTCCCTTCTCCAGCAAAGACCTATTCGGGGGCAATGGATATAGCCACCCAAACTGAGAATAAGGATCGTAACAGAATGGCACCAAGACCTTTCCTAACACTAAGATAACCGACTGAGGCAACAACCTAATAAGGGCCCTACCAACCAGTAGTGGCAGAACCGGGCAAAGTAAGCCCGAATAGTACCGGTTGGTCCTGCGCAAAATCTCCCATTATGCCAGCACTGTAGAAAAAGGAGCCACATGGAGAAGAATTGTTGGTTTAAAGGAGGTGAGCGGAAATGCTACCACTGCGGAGATCCAAACCGTTTGCAAAATGCCTGCCCTAAACTCCTCCGAGTTGGACAAGAAACCCGGCTCAGATCCCGGGAGCCAATCAAGCCAATGCCACAGGAGCTTCCAAGAGTGGAACGCAAAAGCAGCAAGTGAAAGCAAAAGTTTTCACTCTCAACCGGGAGGAGGTTGGAGCTAATGCAGCAGTGGTGGAAGGTAGGTTTACTATCCAAGGTCGTTCTGTTAATGTATTGATAGACCCTGGATCTATCCATTCCTATTTAAACAAGAATTGTGCATATCATTTGGGTTAGGATGGAGTAGAACTACCTTTTACTTTTTTGGTGAGTACGCTTTTTGGGGAAAATGGTGCAAGCAGATCGGTATGTGCGGAATTGTAAAATTGAAGTAGGGAGAGAAAGCTTGGAGGGAGATTTGATAGTCTTGGCTATTGATGATTATGACTTCATATTGGGAATGGATTGGCTAGCTAAGCATGGGGCTAGAGTAGATTGTAAGAATAAATCTGTTCAATTCATTAGATCGGGATGTGATGTATTGGAATTCAACGGTAAGAGAGTAAAGGAATTGAAGTTTTTGATAGCTGGAGCAAAAGTCTGGAAATTGTTGTAGCAAGAATGTCAAGGATATTTGGCCTATGTGATAAATAAGCCGAAGGACTAGTGCACCCTCGAAGATACTGAGGTGGTAAAAGATATTCCCGATGTGTTTCCTGCAAAATTCACTTCTCTACCTCCCAACCAAGAAGTTGAGTTCACCATTGATCTAGCTCCAGGAGCGGAACTGGTGTCTTGAACTCCATATCGGATGGCACCACCGGAGCTGAAGGAAATGAAGGAGCAACTAGAAGAGTTGGTGAGGCAAGGCTACATCAAACCTATCACATCACCCTGGGGAACACCTATGCTATTTGTGAAGAAGAAGGACGAGACCTTGAGGTTACGTATCGACTATCGAGGCTTGAACAACCCGACCATCAAGAATAAATTTCCTCTACCACTAATTGACAAATTATTTGACTAGTTACAAGGATCCAGTTGTTATTCCAAATTGGATTTAAGGCAGAGATACTATCAAGTGAGGATAAAAGATGAGGATATTTTCAAGACGGCCTTCAACACAAGATATGGTCACTATGAGTTTGTGGTGATGCCTTTCGGGGTAACTAATGCACTAGTGGAATTTATGGATTTGATGCATTGAGTGTTCCAACCCTACTTGGACAAGTTCGTGATAGTCTTCATCGACGACATACTCATATACTCCAAGAACGCGGAGGACCATGCAGAACATTTGAAGCAGGTACTAGAAAAGCTAAGGGAGCATAAGCTTTACGCTAAATTTAGCAAGTGTGAGTTTTGGCTAGATAATATTGCATTTCTTGGTCACATGGTAACCAAGAATGGAATCAAGGTGGACCCAGCAAAAGTTGAAGCAGTTTTGGATTGGAAGCAACCGGAGAATATCACGAAGATTTGAAGCTTCTTGGGATTGGCCGGCTACTATAGGAGGTTTATTAAAGGATTTTCAACGCTAGCATCGCCTATGACTGGGCTACTGAGAAAGGACGTACCCTTTGTTTAGAATGAAAAATGTGAAAAGAGTTTCTAAGAATTGAAGCAGAGATTAATTACAACACCTGTGTTGAGTCTGCCAGAGGAAGATAAGCCTTATGCACTATATACTGATGCTTCGAATGAAGGTTTGGGAGCAGTTTTGATGCAAGATAGGAAGGTAATCGCCTATGCTTCTCGGAAGTTGAGGCCGCACGAAGTTATTTATCCCACGCATGACCTAGAGCTGGCTGCCATTGTGTTCACTTTAAAGAAATTGCGGCACTACTTGTATGGAGCATAATGTGAAGTGTTCACTAATTACAAAATCCTGAAGTACATCTTCACCCAGAAGGACTTGAATTTACAGCGGAGGTGGATGGAATTTTTGGAAGAGTATCAGTGCCCTATCAACTACCATCCCGAGAAGGCTAACGTCATTGCTGATGCCCTGAGCAGGAAAGTCTAAATGGCCAGGCTAAGAGTGAAGGAGGTTCAAGCGGTTCAAGATGTGTTGGATAGAAGAGCAGAAGTGCAGGAAGAGAGGATTATTGTTAGCAACTTGAAGTTGATACCAGATCTAAGGCGGGAAATCATTTAGGCTCAACAAAGTAATGCAGAATTCCAGCTTTTTAAGGACAAGGAGCTTAAACGACAAAGCAGTGAATTCTGGTAGGACGAAGTAGGAGTAATGTATTTTTGGGATCATCTGTGTGTACCTGATGAGCACCAATTAAAGGACAGGATTTTAGGGGAGGTGCATAAGAGCAAGTATGCCATTCATCCTGGAGAGGTCAAAATGTATCAAGATCTGAAAAGGGCATATTAGTGGCCCGGGATGAAGCGGGACGTGGTTAAGTATGTCTCGACGTGTCTAACCTATCAGAAAGTCTAAGCGGAGCACAAGAAATCAGAGGGATTGTTGCAACCATTACCAGTACCTGAATGGAAATGGGAAGAGGTGACCATGGACTTCGTTACCAGACTCCCTATGGCAAGGACCTAAAAGGATGCCATATGTAATAACCCGCCTTGTCCACCTTGCATAAGAAATTTGTGTAGAATAGTTTTGTTAAAAATGAAAATACATATAAAAAGAAATTAATGATATATCTTCCTTCTTTGTTATCAATAATATCATTAAGACTATAAATTAATAATATTATTCATAGAATTATAATATAGCCATCACTAGTGCTATTATTACTATTATTATTATTATTATTATTATTATTATTATTATTATTATTATTATTATTATTATTATTATTATTATTATTATTATTATTATTATTATTATTATTATTATTGTAGTTTAATGATAATATTTTATTATTATCATTTTTATTCTATTATCCATTACTATTATTTTTATATATATTATTTAATATCAATATTTCTTGGTAATATTAGATTATAGTATTATTAAATTCAATAATTATATTGAATTATTATATTATTCTTACCATTATTATTTATTTATGTATATATATATATATATATTATAACTAATACTATAAATATCTTAAGTTATATTATATTATATACAAAGATATTTTAGAGGACCCACAAGAAATAAATGAAGATGGCCTAGAAGCATGATATTTTTTACCAAGATTAACCATTCTTAGACTTCCTTTAATTAAGCTTAATTAAGCTAAACTAGATTACGGTAAGTTAATCATGATTAGGCATATGTTAGTCCTAAGAAGTTTTGAGAATTTCTTCAAACTTCTAAAGAATTCTACAACCTTCTAGGATGATCCACAACTCTCTTGAAAATCCTAGAGAAGTCTAAAGACTTATAGAATGCCAACTCACCTTGAATCTTTTACTAAGACCAAAATAAGACCAAAAGGAGCAAGCTATATAAATAGGAGCAAGAGAGGAGGATTTCGGCCAAGAGAGAAGGTTGGGAGAAGAGAGGAAAAATAGGAAAGTGAAGGGAGGAAAGGAAAAACAAAAAGAAAGACTAAGGGAGGGAGAGAGATTTTCGGTAGTAAGGAGAAAGAAAGGAAAAGGAAGGAAAGGGAAGGTGTTACAGCTTTGCCTTCATCTTGGAAAGGTAAGGGATTACTTCTCAAAAGCTATGAGAATGATACTAGAAGTTGGAAGCTCTTTGCACATGAATTTGTTGATGTTGAGTAATGAAAATATCTTGATTTTATGATGGTTGTTAGTTGACCGGTTGAGTTGGTGATGAGATGAGCATGGTTTTTAGTTCATTTGAGGTGTGTTGGAGTGATGGTATGCTGAAAATTTGAAAAGAAAAAGGGTGGAAGTGATAAAGAAAACAAGAAAAGCCATTTGCTAGTAACAACTCACTAGCTTGTGTTTTTTGGAAATATCAAAGGAAATCTGAGTAGAGATGACTAGAAATTGAGCATAAATAGTCCTAAACGTGTCCTAGACTAGTTAGAAAGGATTTGGAACAAGTTGTGTGGAGGTTGTGAGGGTTTTGAATGGCTAAGAGATCATGAACAATAAGAATGGTGAAAACTGCCAAAAAATTACTGGTTTGGTAAGTATGGAATAATTTATTTGTTTGAACAAAAGAGAAGTGTTGGGCATAAAAACCTGTTAGAATAATGATTTTGGGATGCTAAATGAGGTATTTAAGGGTTTAAATGTGGTAGGATATGTTGAAGAAATCATGGGAATAAGTTAAAACAAGTTGGGTTTCTAAACTGTAATTTTGAACCTCCAATCTCGGAACAGTGGAATTAACTAGAAAACTGTACAAAATGGGATGGAGTTTGCATGTTTCATGACCTGAAATTGATAGAGGGATATATTAGGAATATTATGGAAGTAACCTCCCCTTATTTGGACCTATATTAAATAAGTTATGTGAAGAATGGTGGAGAGCGGTAAAGCTGTAAAACCAGGAAAACCATCAACAACATTAATTCATTTATAGAAACCTTATTCGAACCATTAAGCATTTGAATCCATTAAGTAATAATACAGAGATATACTAATGGTGTAGGTGAATCAAGTCGAGGGAACTCCTTTTAGGGCTATACGAGTGCAACTTCGACTTAATATACAAGGTGAATCCCTTGATTTTAAAACTACCATTAGCTATGTGTTTTCTGACAAAATTTAATGTTTCACTGATATAAACTATGTCTTCTTAATATTATTGAAGTCTATGATTCCAGTCTAATTGATATTTACAAAATGTTTCAATAAGCTTTCTTTATGCTTAAAAGCTTTCGAGATGATATTCATATAGTTTTGATAGCTCTTAAAAATACCCACTCAGGTGATGTAAAAATTTTAGAAAATGATATTTGGCCCCAAGAATGAGTTGTTTTGAATTCCCTTCAAGGAGAAAAGACTCCTTTCAAATGAGTCTATTGAATATGTGAATCAGTGAAGACGTTGAGTACTCGGCGAGGGCTTTAAACTTTGTACTAGCTCTCGTTAGAGATAGATAAACCCAAATAACCCGGTCCAATTATTGGGCTTATCTTACTCCAAACAGGGCTATAGGACAATGGAATTAGCCGTCCCTGGCTAGCCTGTTTAAGCCCGACAATTTCCTATTGATTATAACGGTGGGTTGTTCACATGATACCGAGCGGAGACACTCGGTGTGTTCAATTCCTTGCCATCTTGATGGTGATTGACATCAGGATTGGGACCCCTAGCTTATGGTGGCAAGTAAAAGATCCCTAAGTGCACGATGAGGTACATTTGTGCGTTGCTCACCCTTCCGGCATATCATGGGTGACGTGCTATAAGGCACAGTCCCTGACACAAGAGACCGTGTAGCTGAAGGCAAATTTCCTTGAACTTTGCATACGAGTCACACTTTGCAAAGGGGAAGAACCCGCATTTATTAAAATTGAGGGTCATATGTTTCGAAATTATTGTTTTTCGAATGTACATGATAGATTGAACCTAAATTTACCAATTACTGCTGTTTCCCTGTTATAAAATTTATTTCAGTAAAGAAATTGAAAAATGACTCTCTCTTCTAAGCAAAACACTGGCACACACGGGACTCACTGAGTATACCACTCACACGTATGTTTGCCTTTTCTTTTTTTAGGAATTGGAGCTAAAGACTAACGACGGTACTACCCGGACTTCGCCTCTAGCACTAGATAGCGAATCTTTTAGCGTGATCAATGTGCATAGATGATGAAACTATTTTGGGAACCATGATGATGTATCTATCGTGAATTATATATATATATATATATATATATATAATGAAAGAACATGTTTCATATATTACTTAAGTTTCAACTTTTACCTGCTTATTTTAAGTTCAATTCATTATAAAGACCCCTAGCCTGAGATTTTAGACGGGGCAACATCTCACCAAAGCCTGGCCCGCTACGACAAGACAAAAATATGGGGTGTTACACCATATAGGTAGTAGTGAATCGATTGACCAAATCAGTGCATTTCATACCGAATAATGTAAGGGATTCAATGGAGAAGTTAGCTCAGACCTATGTGCAAGAAATAGTCAGACTGGATGAAGTACCTTCAAATATTGTGTCCAACCGAGACCTACGATTTACATCCTGATTTCGGGGCAAGTTTCAAGAATCAGTGGGTTCCAGCCTAAAGTTCAATACAACGGTGCATTCGCAAACTGATGGACAGTCAGAAAGGGTTATTCAGATATTAGAGGACATGTTGAGAGCTTCTGTATTAGATTTCGGGGATAAGTGGATCGAATGTGTACCATATGCAGAGTTGGCGTACAATAACAGCTATCAGTCTTTGATTGGAACGACTCCGTATGAAGCATTGTATGGACGTAAGTGTCAAGACCGCTATACTGGAGTTGGTCAAAGGACGGCCACATAAGTAAGTCTGGAGAAGTTTGTATTTAAGAAATGTTGGGCAAGGTTAAGATAATTAGGGAAAGGTTGAAAGTAGCCCAGTGCCGATAAAAGAGCTATGCGGACAATAGGCGGCGAGAGTTAGAATTTCAAGTGGGAGACAGTGTGTTCCTAAGAATGACACCGAATAGAGGAATTTTGAAGCATCCAAAAGATGGGAAGCTAAATCCAAGGTATTTGGGACCGTTTCTAATAAAGAAGAGAATTGGGCTGGTGGCATACCGATTAGATTTTCCAGATGGGTTGATAGGGATACACGATGTATTTCATGTATCTCAATTGAAGAAGTACAATGCCAATCTCGGGCATGTTTTGAATGATGAACCATTAGTGTAGCAACCCGACCTGAGCTATGTGGAGAAACCTGTGAAAATTTTGGACCGAAGTATCAAGACTCTCTAGAACAAGTAGATTCCGATGGTAAAGGTGTAGTGGAAGCATCATGACACATGAGATACCACATGGGAAATAGGAGAGTGGGTAAAGCGGAGGTATTCCGATTTGAGATAAAAGTATGCTTGAATTTCGGGACGAAATTCTCCTAAGGAGGGGGAGGATGTGAAACTCCACCTAAAGCCAACCTTAGAGTAAGAGGGTCGAGATACATATCATATTATTCTACACAAAAATATATATATTTTTGAATGATTTTATGTACTTTAGAATTATGATTTATAGCTTAAAAGGCTTAGGTATGCTTATTGAGTAGGAAGGGTAAAATGGTAATCTTGCTTGAGGTCAAAATAGGAAGATGGCTTGAGGTTTAGATAAGAATAATATTTGGGTGAGAAAATAAAAACAAGAGTTGTTGAGGTTTAGTGGTTAGAGCTTTGTGAATTAATCTCTAAGGTTAAGAGTTCAAATCCCATCACTGAAGTTTTATTCATGATTATCTTAGTTATGTTTGAATTTTTGTTTTTCTTATATTCCATAAAGATAGGAATGTTGTCTTAGGAGAGACATGAAAAGAATGTCTTAATCATATAATCATGTCCTAAAAAGAATTCTAGAGGAATTCTTGTCCACGGTATTACCTCTAGCTTTATTCTAGCATATTCACAATTCAAAATTCATTAAATCTCTTTTTTTAATTCTAAAAATTCTGAGATAATTCCTTAGCCTTGAATTTTGAAAATAAATCTTGGAAGTTAGAGGATTGGCCGAAATTAGGGAGAAGAATCCAAGAGAAATAAATCACCATGGTAGAACCTTCAAACTCATCTCCATGATGTTCATGTTTTTTATGAAGAAAATCTGGAAATTTTCCAGATTTTTTAACAGTCCAGCTTTCGAAAAATTCAGCCAGTGTTCTTGATCATTTATTGCTAGAAAAATGGTCATTCCATGTAACTTATTTTCTTGTTAACCATAGGTTATTTTTATTAACAAATTTTATTATTTTAATTAGAATTATTATTACATTTTCCTTAAGAGTTTCGAAATGTACAAGAAGATTTGAAAATGGAATATTTAATGAAATATAAATATTTTAATGGTGAAATAAATATTATCTTTTGCTAAAAATAATATATATATATATATAACAATAAATAATTTTTTAAATAAAATATTACAATTAATTAGTGACCTTGTAGACCTTAGTTAAAATTTTACCTATATTCATAAATATTATTTATATTAAAGTTTATTTGTTATTTATTAATAAAAAATTTAATATAATTCATTTATTTTTAATTTTATTATTTGTTATCTATTAATTATTTATTAAAAATTTAGTGTAATTTATTATTTATTTATAATAATACTATTTAAATATTACCATTTACTAATATTATGTAGGACTTAGTATTATTCAATATTTTAACACTAGTTCATTTATTAGTAATAATACTTAAATTTTATTATTTGAACCTATAACTCATTAGTATTTATTTTTGAACCCCAAGTTATTTTAACTTACCAAGCTAGATTTATTTTATAAAATTCTTTGTCATCTAGCCTTACAGCTTAGGATATTAAGGTCATGATCAGTCATGGTTGTAACTAGTTGAGCCAGGAATTATTTATGTAAGGCAAGTATAGCTCAAATATAACCTTATGGCTTTTGTTTACCCTAGGCTGGGTTAGGTTGACTTTGGAGGATTTTTGAATTCAAGCAAGCAAAGGATCAGGTAAGCTCCTGCATGGAGTCATTTGAAGACAAAAAATTATTGTGGCAAGCCAAATTCAATGTGTATGATCATTTGTTTGTATAGGCAATTAAGGACTGTTTTCTTTTTTATTTCAGTTAAGCAAATCATTAGGAAATTAACCAAGCAGTTTTACTCAAAACGCTAAACTTTTTCTAAAACCCAACTTTCACAAGAATTTTAGAAACCCTTAATTGCTATTTCTAAGTAAATCATTATATGATCAATTTTTTCCCAACTGGAACAAACAATGTTGAGTACTCAATAAAGGTAAACTACTAGGACTAGTCTTTGAAGGGTTAGGGTAAGTCTCCCATTAGGTGGCCACGTCTGAGGGGTGAGTCGCCAGTCCGGTAAGTCATACCGGTCCGAGCTAGCAAGATTCGGACAAGTGGACTGTGTGTTTCTGTAGTGGACAATTGGTAAGTTTGGGTGTAGAAATGGAGGAATATCTTATCCAGTGGGCCATAGACCTACCTTTTGTCAGCATGCTCAACGTGTGGCATTCTGACCATTATATTGTCATGGGGCCCAACGTGTGGTAACCCATGGCTACCTCTTTAGGTGATTGTATTTATTGTGCACATGTATGGTTTGGAAAGCAAAACACCACTCTTTTTTTTTAAACATTTATTCAATACGTGCCAGCACTTTTTCTTATAAAACTTTTACAACTTACATACATGAACTGTTTTACCTGAAACACTCAAAGCACACACGGGCTTACTGAGATTTTTATCTCACCACCTTTTATGCCATGTTTTTAGGTCGATCCTACTGTGAAGGTCATTAGCTATATTGTTGCTTGTGATTTTGAAGACTCTTTATTTTTTTCCTTATGTGATGTGTTGAGAGATTGTAGCCGAAAGTTTATTTTGGATTTGTTCATGTATTATTGGGTTGTAATTAGTTTAATTTTAAAGTATTGATTTTATTTTTTTTATGTGACCTAGTTATAAAGACCCCTTATCCTATGGACCGGGCGACATCCCCGGCCCTGATGGCCATCGGTAGTGGGATGTTACAGTGATGATCCTGGGGAGATGGACTATGAATCTCCACCTAGACCTTCTTTTCTACCCCTACCCAACCATGTTAAAACTGGGGAGAGTTCAAGGAGACCCGGGAAGGAACCAATGGACTGGATTTGTAAATGGTGCAAGGATAGACCTTTCTAAGAAAACAGGGGGTTGGTTGTATGATGTTGACACTAAGGATTCTAATGAGGATTAGGGACAAAGTTTTTTTGTGCCTAGAAAGTTGTTATTTACTATTTTCAATAAACTCTTATGCTAGGGGTTCATTTATGTTTAATGCTTTATTTCAAAATTTATGTAAATAAGAGTACTTTGGTGTACTCCAATCTTGGAAAATGCAATTATTTGTGCAAAGATTGCCTTTGATTTATTTTTTTTCTTTAGTCTGAATGTGAATGCATGTTCATTTAAGTATTTTGAACTTTGATGCATAACTCATTATTCAGAGGCAATGGTTTAGAATGGCACCAAAGCATTGTGTAGCAGCATCCAACCGAAGGGTTCTTGAAGTAGAACCTGTGACTCTGGAATATGATGCAACTCAACTTTTATCACCAAATTGGAGAAATGAGAATGAGAATGAACTTGAGCAGGAAGTAGGGTTTAAAGAGCCTGCCAGTGTGACCATGGGGTAAGACTTTTACAAGATGACGGAGATACTGTAAACTTTGTCAGAACGAAGGGACCCGAAGAGGGGAGATAAAGCTTTGGAGAGGCTTTTGAAGTTTCAACCTCCCACCTTCTTGGGGGAAGCTGAATAAGATCAGAAAGCAGAGCAGCGTGTGGAGCAGATAGAGGAAATCTTTGCCACACTCCAATACACTGAGAAGCGAATGGTAAAATTTGCTTCATTTAAACTGAGAGGCCCAGCTCGGGCATGGTGACAGCGAGTCCAAGAAGACTAGGAATTAATGGATCAAGACTGGACATGGGCCAACTTTATAGAGGAATTAGAGCAGAATATATCCCTCAGTGGATAGTGGAAAAAAAGGGAGGACGAGTTCCAGAATTTGAAGTAAGAGAGCATGACCATGGCTCAGTATGCTGCTTGTTTTACCCAATTGTCAAAGTATTGCAAGAGATTTGTAGATACTGAGTAGAACCGAACTAGGCAATTTGTTGACGATTGAGGTAGGATCTGAGAAGAGCTTTGGCACTTTCTCCACCGATAGCAGTGACTCGAATAGAGAATGAGGACCGAAGCATGATAGTATATAAAGCATTCTTGCCATCAAGGCAACCACTGAGACTTTTCAGAGGTAGCAAGCTAATAAGTGATCTGCCCACCGGCAATGGCAAAACTGAGGAAAGCAAGCACGGACATCACTGACTGGTCCTATATAGAATCTTCTGTCGTGTTGACATGGTGGGAAGAAGGGCCATGTAGAAAAGAACTGTTGGTCTAAGGGAGCTAAATGAAAATGCTACAATTGCAAAGATCCGACGCATCTTTGAAATGCCTGCCCAAAACTCCTTCGAATTGGGTAAGGAAATTCAGCCCAGATCGCAGGAGCCAATCAAGCAAATACTACGGGAGCCTCCAGAAGTGGAACTCATAAACTACAAGTGAAAGCAAAGGTTTTTGCTCTTAACCAAGAGGAAATTAGAGTAGATGCAAAGTGGTGGAAGGTATGTTTACTATCCAAGGTCATTTAGTTAATGCACTAATAGACCTGGGATCTTCCTATTCCTATCTAAATAAGAATTGTGTATATTATTTAGGTTGGGATGGAGTAGAGCTACTTTTTACCTTGTTGGTAAGTACGCCGTTGGGAAAGATAGTGCAAGTAGATCGATATATGCAGAGTTGTAAGGTTGAAATGGGGAAAGAGAGCTTTGAGGGAGACTTGGTAGTCTTAGCTATTGATGACTACAACCTAATTTTGGATACAGATTGGCTAGTTAAGCATGGATCTAAAGTAGACTGTAAGAATAAGTATGTCCTTTAACGTCAAGTGAGTGAAAGAATTGAAATTTTTTATAGTTGGAGTAAAAGCCTGGAAGTTGTTGAAGTAAAGATGCCAAGGATATTTATCATACATGATAAACAAGCCAAAGCATCTGTGCACCCATGAAATTATCAAAGTGGTAAAAGATTTTCCTAATGTGTTTCTCGCAGAACTCAATTCTCTTCCTCCCACCCGAGAAGTTAAGTTCACCATAGATTTGATTCTAAGAGCTGAACCTATATCTCGAACCCTATATCTGATAGCACTAGCAGAGTTGAAGGAACTAAAAGAACAACTAGAAGCATTGGCAAAGTAGGGTTACATAAGACTTAGCACATCACCTTAGGGAGCTTCAGTGCTATTTGTGAAGAAGAAGGACGGGACCTTGAGGTTGTGCATCCACTGTCGGGGGTTGAATAATTTAACCATCAAGAATAAATATCCCCTACCTTTAATTAATGAGCTGTTTAACCAGTTCCAAGGCTCTAGTTGTTATTCTAAACTGGATTTGAAGTAGGGATATTATCAAGTGTGGATAAAGGAGGAGAATATTCCCAAGACAGCCTTCAACACTAGACATGGTCACTACAAGTTCGTAGTGATAGCTTTTGGAGTGACTAATGCACTGACGGTGTTTATGGATTTGATGTATTGTGTTTTCCAACCATACTTAGATAAGTTTATGGTGGTATTCATTGATGATATACTTATATACTCTAAAAGTCTAAAGGATCATGTCGAGCATCTAAAGCTGGTATTAGAAAAGCTAAGAGAGCACAAGCGTTATGCTAAATTTAGCAAGTGCGAATTTGGTTGGACAATGTGTCGTTTCTTGGCCTTGTGGTGACCAAGGATGGAATCAAAATGGACCCAGCAAAAGTTGAAGCAGTTTTGGATTGGAGGCAACCGGAGAACATCATTAAGGTCAAAAGCTTATTAGGGATGGCTGGCAATTACCAGAGGTTTTTTAAAGGGTTCTCAATGCTAGCCTCATCTATGACTCGATTATTGAGAAGAGATGTACCATTTTTCTGGAGTGAGAAATGCAAGAAGAGTTTCCAAGAGTTGAAGCGAATGTGAATGACGGATCTAGTGCTAAGTTTGCCAGAAGGAGATAAACCCTACGCTTTGTATACTGATGCTTCTAAGGAAGGTTTGGGAGTGGTATTGATGCAGGATAGGAATGTAATAGCCTATGCCTCTTGGAAGTTGAAGCTTCATAAAGCCAATTATCCAACGCATGATTTGGAGCTGGCTGCCATTGTTTTTACATTGAAGAAATGGCGGCATTATTTATTTGGAGCCGAATATGATGTATTCACCGACCACAAGTGTCTGAAATATATTTTTACCCAGAAGGACATGAATTTGTGGTAGAGAAGATGGATGGAATTTTTTAAGGAATCTCATTTTCCTATTAAGTACCACTCTGGAAAGGCTAACGTTGTTGCTGGATGCCTTGAGTTGTAAAGTCGAAATGGCTAGACTGAGAGTGCAAGAGATTTAAGTAGTCTAAGAGTTGTTGGATAGAAGGACAGAAGTGCAAGAAGAAAGGATTGCCATCAGTAATCTGAGATTGGTATCGGATCTAAGGGAAGAAATCATCAAAGCACAACAAAGCAATGCGGAGTTTCAACTTTTGAAGGACAAATATCTTAAATAGGATGGCAGTGATTTACAGTAGGTTGCGATAGGAGTGATATATTTTTGAGATTGTTTGTGTGTGCCTAATGAGCAACCACTGTAGGATAAGATTTTAGAAGAGACGCATAAAAGCAAGTACGCTATTCATCCGGGAGAGGTAAAAATGTATCAAGATCTAAAAGAAGCCTATTAGTGGCCTAGAATGAAGAAGGATGCGGTGAAGTATGTCTCCATATGCCTAACCTGTCAGAAAGTTAAAGCAGAGCATAAAAAGTCGGCAGGATTGTTGCAACCTTTATCGATATTAGAGTAGAAATGGGAAGAGGTGACTATAACCTTTGTACCAGACTCTCTATGGCAATGACCCAAAAGGATACTATATGGGTAGTGGTGGACAGATTGACTAAATTAGTGCATTTTATACCAGTTAACGTAAGGGACTGAATGGAAATGTTTGCTCAAACATATGTGTGAGTGGTAGTCAGATTGCATGGAGTACCATCGAGTATCGTGTCAGACAGAGACTTGAGGTTTACATCCTGATTTTAGGCTAAATTTCAAGAATCAATGGGTTCTAATATAAAGTTCAGTACGATAGCACACCCGCAAATTGATGGTCAGTCAGAAAGGGTTATTCAGATATTAAAAGATATGTTGAGAGCTTGCGTATTAGATTTTAGGGATAAGTGGATTGAATGTGTACCATATGCAAAATTGGCTTACAATAATAGTTGCCAATCTTTGATTGGAATGGTCTTATATAAAGCATTGTATAGGCGTATGTGTTAAGTTTCTCGATACTGGAGTTGGTCAAAAGACGGTTACAAAACTAAGTCCAGAGAAGTCTGCATTCAGGAAATGTCAGATAAGGTGAAGCTGATCAGAGAGAGGTTGACAATGGCTCCAAATCTACAAAAATGTTATGCGGATAATAGGCAAAGGGAATTGGAATTCCATGTAGGAATTCCAGATATTTGGGACCATTTCCAATCACGGAAAGAATTGGACTTGTTGCTTATCGGTTGGATCTGTCGAATGGTTTGACAGGAATACATGATGTATAACATGTGTCTCAGTTGAAAAAGTACAATGCCGACCAGGGACATGTATTGAATGACGAATAGTTAGTATTACAACCCGACTTGAGCTATGTGGAAAAAACAATCAAAATTTTAGACTGAAGTTTCAACGCTGGAATAAGTAGATTCCGTGCATCATGGCATTCAAGATGCTGTGTGGGAAATGGAAGAATGGGTGAAGCAAAAATACCATGACTTGAGATAAAGGTACACCTGAATTTTGGGACAAAATTCTTCTAAGAATGGAAGAATGTAAAACCCCACCTAAACCTACCCTAGAGTAAGAGGGATGGGGTGCAAATCATATCTTGCATAAAATATATTCCTTGAATGATTTTATGTGCCTTCGAATTGTAGTATATGGGTTATATGATTTATCTATGCTTGTTGAGTAGTAAGGGTAAAAAGGTAATTTTGCTTGAGGGTGAACTAGGAAGATTGTTTGTGGTTTAGATAAGAAGAGGATTTAGGAGGGAAAATTAGAACAAGAGTTAGTGTTGTTAAATGGTTAGAGCTTTGTGATTAATTTCTAAGGTCTTGAGTTCAAATCCTATCACCTAAGTTTTATTCATAATTATCTTAACCAATGTTTGAATTTTTCTTTTCCTTACATTCCTTAAAGTTAGGAATGTTGTCTTGGGGAAGATACATTGGTAATGTCTTAACCATGTGACCTTTTCCTAAAAAGAACTATAGAAGAATTTTTGTCTCCATTATTTTTGCAAGCCTTGTCCTAACCTCTTTGAATTTCAACTACTCCTATTTCTTTAATCTATTTTTATATCTGTAAAAATCTTGGACAATTCCTTGCTTGGAATTTTGAAAATTCCAGCTCTTGTAGGATAGGAGGTTGGCCAAAATTGTGGAGGAGAAATAGGAAGAGGTTCTTATAATTATTCTTGCAGAACTTCATTGTCTTCTTTTTCTTGTTCTGGTTAAAATCTAGAAAATTTTTCAGATTTTCTTCATGGCTGGTATTTGAAATTGGCAACCACCTTTCTCTACCTAATTCTTTCAAACAACCAACCATCTTGTGTGAAGATGAAAGCTGAAACACTTTGTAATTTTGCAGCCTTACAAGCTACATCAAACCAGATTTTTTTTTTCAGCAAATAACCAAGCTTTGGACATGAAAATTCAGTCCATTCATTTGTGTACAAGAACACCTGAAACTTTCTTCTTTCTTGTCCAAGATGGTGGCTGGGAAACTACCATTAATAGACCTTCAAACACTCATAAACTCCAGCTGCAAATTCATTTCAAAGAGCTTCAAAAAATCTACTCAAAATCCTCCCAAAATCACAAGAGTTCTTAAGCTAAAATTCCATAAATTTTCTAGCTTTAACTATTCATTGTTATGTCCAATTTATTCATCAAACTTCATCATATTTTGGGCCAAATGCAGCCATGGACAGAACACCTTGTCTTTTCCATCTACCTTGGTCATTAAGACTGCATTAACACACCTCAAAATGCTCCTATCTTCACTCCATTCAAAATTATTCAAACTTCAAAATTAAATTCCAGATTTTGTTCCATTAAACACTCACATAGCTTGACAATAAAACCAAAAATTTCTCTATTATAGCCATTTTCAGCCAGCTCAAAGCTGAAACAACTCTTCATTCCATGATCAAATCATAGCTAATTCAGCCATTCACCATTGAAGGACAAGAAACCTTCAAAGAAACCTCTACCTCAAACATCTCCACTTTTCTCTCAATTTGAAATTTGAAAAAGCTAAAAATCTCTCTCTTCTTCTTGTTTAACCAAAAGCCTCCCCCTAGGTAGGCCATTCAGCCATCATTCACACACACACAAAAAAAAAAAAATAAATAAATAAAATCACTCACCCTCTCAATTCCTCTCAAGAACACCAAGAACACACACTAAGCTTTTTCAACCTTCAATCACCTCTATTAATCCCAAATCACTCCAAGAACCTTCAAACCAGTTGGGATTTGGTCCATAATCCCTCATAGACCACTCCATAACATCAAAAACACCAAAGTTGATCTTCCATTCAGATCTAACACACCTTTTCGATCAAGAACAAAAAGAACATCAAGAAGGTAACTTTAAACACCTTGGACCTTCTTCATCTCATCATCACCATTTCAATATAATCCTTATCTCATTATCTTTCTTTCTCTCTCTCTCTCTCTCTTAGCCAAACCTTGGATGGTTATTCTTGGACAAACTTCAACTAAGGAAGGATTCTCAAGCACTCAAGAACCTCCATTAAGCATGGTGATATCTTCACCTAATGTTCATCAAATCAAGTATTTATTTCATGATTTTCTATTTAAATTCGCAAAATCAAGACTTTTAGATAATATATTTGATAGGTTGATTGAATAATGTGGGGTTGAAGATATGTATGTGGGTGAAGGGAATGGATTTAAGATATGAGAATTGGAATGAACATTGTGATTTATGGATTACGTTGTAGGATCGTTATATGTCCATTATGATTAAAAGCTTTATGGATGTTTTGATGTATGATAGTCATTATACCACCATTGTTGATTAGACCTTCATGATGTTATTTTTCAATAAATCCCTAGATAATATTATGCCTAGTAGAATATCATCCTTGTTGTGATGTATGTTAATTCAGGTCTATTTTTGGATAAATCGACATATTATTTGTTGAACCCATGTATGTATGAATATGTGTATGGATTTTCTCTAGCAATAAAATTATTGTAAGAACTTCCATTGTTATTTTTAGAATTATTCTGCTATCATCATTATTATTATTATTATTATTATTATTATTATTATTATTATTATTATTATTATTATTATTTAATTTAATTGACTAAATTTGATAAAAAAGATTTTTTTTTTCAAAATCAATAATTAGTTGAAATTTGTTAATTTATTAGATAAATAAATAGTAAAATTTTTATTAAAGATAAATAATAATATATTAGAATTAATTAACATCAAATGTCTTTTACATTCATATTGTTATTAGGTAACCTTACCGAAACTTTTATTTACACTCAACAATATTATTTATATTAGAATAATTTATTTATTATTAATTTTATTTGTTATTTATTTTTAAAATTATTTATTATCTATTATTAATATTACTTATTATTTGTAATAACATTATTTATTATTTATTACCAATATTATTTCATATTTTTTTAATAGTACTCATTATTTATTACTAATTTTATTTATTAGTAATATTACTCATTATTTATTATTTGTTAATAGATAATCGATATTTTAATTTTTTATTTATTATTAACACCTATATATTTTTAATTATTAAATTAATCTTATTCTATAAAATATTTTATCAACTAGTGTAAAAGCTCAAGGCATTGTCGTCATAGCTAGTTGTTGTTGTAGCTGGTTGAGCCTAAGAGTTATTTATTTGAGGCAAGTGTTTTCTGGATGTTGAACTTCTACCCTGTATTTACCCTAAATGGGGTTAGGTTGCCTTGAACTACCTTGAAAGGCTATTATACCTAGGAAGAGCAAAAGATCAAGTAAGTTCCTTCATAAAGCTGCTTGTAGATCAAAGTTACCTTAGCGAGTCAAACATGATGTATAAAAGGAATTGTACTACAAATGCAATTATGGATAATTCTTCTTTTCCTTTTCAGTCCAACAAACAATTTAAAGATGAACAAGCAGTTTTTACACAAAATGTGAAACTTTTCCTAAAAACCAAATTTGACAAGAATTTTGGAAACCATAATTGGTATTTCAAAGAAAGTAATTGTATGATCTTTCTATTCCCAAGTGGGATAAAAACAACGTTGAGTACTCAATAAGGGTAGACTACTAGGACTAGCTTTTGAAGGGCTAGGGTAAGTCTCTCAGTAGGTGGCCACCTCTGAGGAGTGAGTCCTTCCCAGATAGGATGCCAGTCTTCTAAGTTGTACTGGTCCGAGCCAGCAAGGTCAATCAAGTGGACTGCATATTTTCGGAATGGACAACCGATAAGTTTGGGTGTAGAGATAGAGGAGTATCTCTGCCGGTAGACCATACACCTTCCTTGTGTTAGTATGCACAAAGTTTGGCATCCTAAACGTTCTTTTGTTATAGTGCACAAAGTGTGGTGCTATGGCTGTCTCTTTTGAGTGGTTGCTTTTATTGTATACATGTATGGTTTGAAAGAGAAACATCACTCTTCATTTGTGAAATTTATTTGAGACTTGCCATCACTTTCTTTTATGAAAATTTCTCAACTTGCATACATGAACTATTTTACCTGAAGCACTCGAAGCACACACAGGCCTACTGAGATTTTTGTCTCACCACCTTTTTATATCAAGCTTTCAGGTCGATCCTGTTGTGAAGGTTAATGATTAGAGATTGCCTTTATTTTGAAGACTTATTTCTTTTTCTATGTATTTCATTTTAAGAGACTCTAGCAGACATTTATTTATTTTTGGGATTTGTTCATGTATTATTTTAGTTGTAGTAAGTTTGATTAGATTGATTCTTTCCTTTCTTTTGTGGATCCTAATTATAAAAACCCCTTGTCCTATGGATGGGGGCGACATACCCAGCCCTAATAAGGTATGTAGGTAGTGGAGTGTTGCAATTGTAGAGCTAGAAACCTTCAAGGATATAACACTATTAGCAACAATCCCCCTAAAGGATCACCATTAATTCCTCAACTATTTTTCAAATTCAAAACATGAATAACTCCTAGACTTCCTCTCTTCTAGCTAGACTGAATCACCATATCAAACGAGGCCAGTAGGCTGCTATCAATCTAAGAACATTTTCATCTTCTTCTAATTTTCTCTCTTGTTCTCTCAAGAACACCAACAACACATACACACTACTTTTCTTCAACCCTTTATCCACTTCTAATCACAGCAAACCACTCTAAAATCCTCAAATCAACTAGAGAGCAACCTATTTTCTCATTTAGCATACTTTATAACACTAAATCAATCAAAGTTCTTCCTTCACGCAAATCAAACAAACATTTCTTCTTTCAAGTTAAAAATAACACAAAAAGGTAAAATCAAGTTCAAACATCATTTCATATTCTTCATTTTTATTTTCTTTTCTCCTTATTCTTTTCCCAATCTCTCTCTTGGCTGAATATGCTGGTGACCATGGATAGACCTCTTCAATCGTTGATCTCTCAAAGGGTTCGCTAAGGCAATCAAAACTCCTTGATTATCAAACATTATGTTCAACATAATAATGATCATCAAGACAAGTATATTGGTTTAACTCAACTACTCTTTTTGAACTCAAGGAATATAGGACGATGTCTATATATGAGTTCATTTGCTTTATAATGATCTAGTAGTGTTGGGGAAGATATTTATAGTGTGAGTGATTTTATGATATAAAGGTTGAGACATGCATTAGGACTGCTTTATGAATTATATTTAGATCTTGGTTTTTAATATGGGATTATGACATGTTCGTTAGGAGAAATAGAATAGAGACCATATGTCATTAAAAAGTGAGATGATTTTTATTGTTGCTTTAATATTGCTGAAATGGCTATCAATAATTATTATTTTCTTGGTAGAAATTGACGTTGGTATTAAAAATACTACTTTTGGTGAATAAATGTTGTTTTCACCTCTACTTGTTTAACTATTACTTTATTTATTAACAACAAAATTACTACTACTTTTAGTTGATAATAGCATATTATTATTGTTATTGATACCAAAATTAATGTCACTATTTTTATTACTACTACTATTATATTATTATTATTATTACTAATAACATTATTATTTTTAATAATAAAATTACCATTATAATATAGTGTTATTATTGTTATTGTTACTAACATTATTGTTTTCAATAAATAATAATAATAATAATAATAATATTATTATTAACATTATTATTTTTAGTAAGAATAATAATAATAATAATAATAATAATAATAATAATAATATTATTATTATTATTATTATTATTATTATTATTATTATTATTATTATTATTATTATTATTATTATTATTATTATTACTGTTGTTGTTGTTGTTGTTATACATTTTGTAATCTTGTTACTATCTATAATATCATTATTTTACAACACTTATTTTTTACTTTTGTCACTTACTTATATTATTTTAAAATCAAGTCATTCTTACACAAATACTAATACTAATTCTAGAATACTTTTATATCAATTAATTTTGGAACTTCTAAACCATTATTAGCATATGTTTAGATGGACATGAATATTTGGATTTTTGGGAGTTATTTGTTTCGATGTTGCTTGTTGCTTAATTGTGAACCATTAGTGACATATACCTTATGCTTACCCCAGACGGGGCTAGGTTACCTTGAACAAGACTTGGAAGTTTATTTTGTCCATGTGATCAAGAGATCAAGTAAGTCCTGTCATAAAGCTTTTTGCTGAACAAGAGCATTCTTGCAAGTTAAATGTGTTATTTACAATAAAAATGTCCTTTCGGATGCAATTATGGACATTTTATCGTATTTGCTAAACTAAAATAATTTTAAAGCAAGTAATCATTTTTCCAAGCAAAATACTAATTTTTTTCTTAAACCAATTTTTACTAGATTGTCTAAAGATCATAATTTCTATTTCAAGGTAAAACACTTTATTGATTTTACATTTTCCCATGCGGGACAAACATAACATTGAGTGTTCAATAAGGGTAGACTACTAGGACTAGTCGTTGAAGGGTTAGGGTAAATCGCTCAGTAGGTGGCCACCTCTGAGAGGTGAACTCTGCCTGGACAAGGCGCCAGTTCTAGTTGATCGGGCTGATTCGTGTTAGCAACATAGTTCAATAGACTGCTAATTCCAAGAGTGGACAACCGATAAGTTTGGGTGTAGAGATGGAGGAGAATCTCACCCTGTGGGCTGATCACCCACTTGTATTGTGACGGAAAGTTTTACAATACATGGTTATGATGTTGGGTTTCATGGCCATGACTATGATGCAGGGTTTCATAGTCAATTTTATTTGAGTGGTTTATTTCTTTATAACTTGTACATTTATTTTGCAAAAGGCAATAAAATACCACTAAATGTTTAAAGATAAGTTTCTTAACTTGCAGACATTTTATTGTGACATGTTTAAAATTTTCATACATGAAAGGTTTTCTTAAATTGTCATTAGCTTATGCAGGACTTACTAGGAAATATTTCTCACTGCCCTTTTATGTCATGTTTTCAAGTCGATTCTTCTTTGAAAGTTGAATTGCTTTGTGTTGCCTTAATTTTTGAAGATTCATTTGGATTGTATTTTCTTATTGAGAGATTTTAGTTATCCTTTAATTGTTTTGGGACTTGTGTAAGTATTGTTTTGGGTTGTAGTGAGTTTTAAACTTAGATTATTTATTCTATCTTTTTATTTACCTAGATATAAAGACACCTCATCCTAAGCATGGGGCGACATCCCCACCCCTTTTCGGATACGTAGGTAGTGGGATGTTACAAGTGGTATCAAAACCTAGGTTTAGCCAAATGATTCTATCTAATGGTATTTTTACATTGGGTAATGAGATTTAGTTATGGCCTCTATGTGTTATGTTTATAGGATGGTTAGAAGAGCTACAATTGTTGCCTGGGACTGGCCTCCCATGTGTAGTAGGGCACCCGTTCTAGTCCCACTAGTGGTTTCATCTTCTTTTGACATGGAGTTGGAATCTTGATCAGATTGCTTTGAGATGGAGAGCAGTGATAGTAAGATGGAAGTTGAAGTCCCTAATTTTACTTTGCTTGAGGTTGGTAAGGAAGGGAAGATGGAGGTTGAGCTTGCTATGCTAGAGTTATATGAGCAGGTGGGAGGTGTTGAGAATATGCAAGCAGTAGGCCTTCCCATACTAGTGGTTGATTTACTCTCCGATGGCGAGAGTAAGGAGAAAGCTCCTTCTATGTACTTTAGTGGTGAGGGAGGAGAGGAGATGAGTGATGCTGATGGTTAGAGAGGTGAGGAACTGAGTCATGCAGATGATGAGGGAGGAAAAGATATGGATGATCCTAATAGTGAATGAGAAGTGGGGATGGAAAATTTTGGTGAGAAAAAGGCGGAGGAGTCGGTTGTACCTCCTCAGACTCCACCAATAGAAGAGTTTGACATTATCCTTTTTGGCTTTAAATTTGAGAAGTCTTGTGAAGAGGGACCCAGTCAGAGAGATGGACTCACCCTTAGTATGAGGGCACCTAGGGAGTCAATCTTAGGGGCAAAAGACAAAGGAAAAGGGAATATAGATGAGAGTCCTAAGAGGAGTGAAAATTATGGTAGCACACTTAGGTTTGGATTATGGTTAGACTTCTAAAAGAGTAGAGGAGGATGGCTTAAAGAACCTATTTTCGACTACTCGAGTCGCGGCTAGACCGACGAGAAGACTTAGCAGATTTGTGATGCAATTTAATGATTAGGGAATTTATTTACTGAGTTCATAGCCGTATTTACTTTCTTGCTTATAAGTGTGTGATTCCTATAGAGATATCGTATGTGATATCTAATTTCTTTGTGTTAAAGTATAATTTATATTGAACAAAACTTTTAAGTATTTCACTTCATTTAAAAAAAAAAAAATCCTATATGTTCAATGAGTAAGCAAAAGTTTTATATATTATTTTTGCACTATATGTTTACATGCATATGTATACATTTGATTACCTATAATTGTGGGCAATATTGATTGAAGATGGCATCTAGATGTAAAACTACAATTGGAGATAGAATTGGTTATGATAGAAAGTCTTCAACACCTTAACACTAGCCAGCAGAGTACCTAAAGCCGGATGAGGGAGAAGAGCACCAAGAAGAGCAAGAGATAGAACCTAATGGATCTACTAAGGTGACAGTTGGACAGGCTAAGTTAAGAAAACCCTACCCCACCACTGAATTCAACCAACTGAGGAAATGTAGTTATTGGAGGAAACAAGTTAAAGCTATGGTGATGACCAAGGCGGTTAAGTAGAGAGGACGTGGGATTGGATGCAGTTATGGTGCCAGATTAATTCTTTATTTCTCCTAAAAGAATACACACTTGATCTTTGTTCTACAAAGCCTATATATAGTATAGTGTACTATTCGTTTGAGTAGTGATACGCTAGAGCATAAGAGCTAAATCCATCAACTGCGAATAGTTATAGGTTTTTCTCTTAATTGCTTAAGCTTCCTCCATTGTGCAAGGAAGTAGGTATCTATAGGTTTGATCTGAGAGAAGAAATTTTGGCTAGAGAAGTAAAATTTAACAAGAATCGGACTCATTTTTCTTTTGCGGATTATGATAGCATATTAGGCATAGAATGATTGTCAAAGTAAGGTGTTGAGTTAGTTATAGAGATAGAATAATGCATTTTCGTGGATCAGATAGATGTAATTAAATTTTAGAAGAGGTAAAGTAAAGGAAATGTGGTGCATAATATTAGGAGCAAAGGTTCATAAACTTTTGTTGAAGGAATACCAAGGATATCTAGCCTGGTGTTGTAGCCTATGGGACCCAGTAATAATGGTATAGGAAATGGATGGAATTTTAAAGCAATGCATAGACTATAGAATAATGAATGGATTGCTCATCAAGAATATATGTTGTTACTCCTAAGTTAGACTTGAGATAGGGATATCATTAAGTGTGAATTTGAGAAGGGGATATACCTGAGATTGCAACTAATATTGGGGATAGGTAATAAGGATAGGTGGTGATGCCATACTAATTAACAAGGGCTCCAACGCCTGTAGATTAGATACATAGGGTTTCCAATCTTGCTTTGATAATTATATGGTGACTTTTTAGATGATACCTAATGTATTTTGAAAGCCATTAAGGACATGGAATAGTTGAAATTGGTGTTAGAAGGTGGAGATAGCATAAATTTTAGTTAAGTTTGGTAAGTGAAAGTTTTAGTTGAATATAACTCTATTTCTGGAATGTGAGGTAATCAAGGATGGTTTTAAGGTAGACCTAGCCAGTAGAGTAAAAAAGGAATGTCATCAAGTATTGTATCCAATCAGGATCTTAGGTTCACTATATGATTATAGACTAAGTATTGATATATTATTGTCATGAAGTCAATGACCCAACATATGATTTGGAATTGGCTGCTATTATTTTTTCATTGAAGAAATGGCAAAACTATTTATATGGAGCCGAGTATGAGGTCTTTACGGATCAGAAATGACCGAAGTATATTTTTACTCAAAAGGGCCTAAACTTGAGGTAGCGAAGATGGATGGAATTCCAGGAGGAATACCAGTCTCATATCAACTATCATCCAAGGAAAGCTAATGTAGTTGCTGATGCTTTAAGTCAAAAAGTCAAGATGGCAAGATTGAGAGTACAAGAAGTTCAATCGGTTTAGGAAGTTTTGGATAAGAAAATAGAGGTACAAGAAGGATGGATAGGGATGGATATACATTAGCAATGTGAGGTTAATACGGATTTAAGGTAGGAAATTAATAAAGCACAAGAAGACAATGCAGAGTTTCAACTTTTCAATGATAAGGTGCTCAAGTGAAGAGGAAGTAACTTCTGACAAGATGGGACAGGAGTAATGTATTTTCGAGATCGCATGTGTGTGCCTAATGGATAGGAGCTGAGGGAAAAGATCATGGAGGATACATATAGAAGTATACCATTCACTTGGGAGAAGTACATATGTATCAAGACTTGAAGAAAGGTTTTTGGTAGCCCGAGATGAAGAAATATGTGGAACAATATGTTTCTATATGCCAAACCTGTCAAAAGGTAAAGGCAGAACACAAGAAGTCAACTGGATTATTGCAAACATTGCCAATATTAGAATGGAAATGAGATGAGGTAATGATGGATGCCATCACTAACTTGCCTATGTCAAAGACCCACAAGGATGCTATTTGGGTAGTGGTTGATCAACTGATAAAGATAGTGCACTTTATCCCGGTAAATTTAAGGGACTTTATGGAAAACTTAGTGTAGGCATATGTACGAGAAATTTTAAGGTTGCATGAAATACCCTCAAGTATCATTTTTGACTAAGATTGGGGTTTACATCATGATTTTGAGATAAGTTCCAAGAATCTATGGGATCTAATTTGAAGTTTAGCACGTCAGCACACAAAATGCCACGTAGGAGATAGAAGAATCGATAATGCAGAAATATCTCGACTTGATATAAAGGTACACACTAAATTTCACGATGAAATTCTTCTGGGGAAAGGATGTAAAACCCTACTGAAGCCTACCCTAGAATTAGAGGGATGGGTTGCATTTCATGACATATTTCATGAATATATATTTTTTGGATAAATTTGTGTGCTTTAGAATTGATATAGATAGTCTATATGATTTATTTATGTTTGATGAGTGTTGGGGACAATTAGGGAATTTTGCTTAAAGAAGAGAGGAGGAGAAGCTTAGGATTTTGAAGGGAAGGGAATTAGTTGGGAAAATAGAAAGCAAGAATTAAAGTGGTTAAGTGGCTAGATCTTTGTGGTTAATTTTAAGGTCTTGAGTTCAAATTTCAAAAACTAAGAATTATATTTGATTATCCTAGCTAATATTTGGATTTTATTTCTTGCATTCCATGAATTTAGGAATGTTGTCATGAGCAATCACAATGGTAATTTTCTAACCATGTCATCTTATCCTAAAGAAAATATAGAGGAGTTTTACTCCCCATTATTTTAGCAATCCATGTTGAAAAACCTTAGAGGGGGCTGAATAAGGTTTTTGGCAAGCAAAAACAATTTTTCCAGTTTGTATAAAACTCTGAATAGTGATGATCACCAAGATGCTTGGACTGACTTTATAGATGCATAGAAAGTTATCCAAGCACTCGTAGATGTATATGCGGATTTAGATAGTAAAAGAACATAAAAAAAAAGTACATGAACCGCTAAATAAAATAAGACAAGAGATGTATAGTGGTTCGATCAACTTTGATCTACATCCACTACCTTAAGCTCCACACTTAAGGATTTTCAACCCTATTTCATTAACCTTACTTAATGAAACTATTTCTCATACAAGAGAGGATCACCACACTAGGTTTTTTACAACCTCTCTGTCACACAAACACATCAAGGATCACCTCACTAGGTTTTACTCCACAACCTTAACACATACACAAAACAAGGATCACCCCAATGCGTTTTACCACACAACCTTGAACATAAATCAACACAAGGCTTACCGCTATAGGTTTTACACCACAACCTTGCACTACAGCAAAGATTTGAATATCAATAGAAAAGAGATAAGCTCACTTATTTGAGTAGATGTTCACTCGGATACAAGGCACAAATACTTTTATCTTTGATACATAATGAACTCACTTTGAAGCTAGATAAAAGGAGATTTTTGAAAAATATTAAGCAATAATGTTTCTAAGATGAGTGTTTTAAAAATCTTACATCTAATCTTGCTATAAGATATATTTATAGAGCCAAAAAGTGGAGTGCCAACGGTCATAAATAAACGGTTATAAATTTTTCTGTTTAAACTCATCCGTGTTTTGGACTTGGGTTTTGGACGAAGATGCATCCAAAAGGTAAGTCCAAAGTGGCACTAACCGGACCAAAACTTTTTCAACGTAGTTTACAAGATTTTGGACAAACCTTTTGCATTCAAACTGTTCCATCAAAAGTTCTGTAACTTTCAAAAACATTGAAAACATCTCTTTTAAAGCTTTAAGTAAAGTCAAATGAATCAAAAGATAAGAAGATATAGAAATTAATAGATATACCTCAATAACACTTTCTAGTCTATCATTCTTCATAAAGAACTTTTTTTGATATGTTACTCCATATACTTTAATCTTCTCATTTGATCTTCTATTCTTGATTTCAATAAAAAAGGAGTTGCCAACATATCATATCTAAAGACTTTTGAAGAATAAAGGTCAAACATGACCTATCACAATAGATTAACAAGTTTGTCCTTATCAACGTTTCTCATAAATTAAAACATAGAAGAAAGCCCCTAGGATTAACAATCTCACCCTTTTTGAGTGATGACAAACATGATACTTATGATATGTAAAGAGAGAACATGTTGAACATAAAATGTGCAAAAAATACAATCTCACTGTATAGGTCTCATAGAGATTTTATGAGAAAAAATTTGTAAACATATCTCAATGATCCTAAAGTCTTTGATATCTCTAAATATTCAGAATGATTTGATAGAGATGATAAAATACTCCCCCTAAATATATGCTCATGTGAATATTTTAAACAGAAAGAGGGAAAAGCAGAAGTTACGATTTATTTATCCAAAAAAGTGTGTCCAAAATAATTTTGGAAGAAGAAGTGTTTTCAGAAATTCATTTTGGATAAGGATTTTGGATGTCTAAAATATATTTTCAATTCAGTAATACTGCTTATAAGAACATTTGTTTTGGATTCAAAATTCTGAGTCCAAAACTCCCCCTGACTCAATGCATGAAAATCTTATCACAGAATCTAGTCTCAAGGATACCATTATTATAAAAATGAATGTCACAAATAGAGGGGATTTTCGGAGAATTTTTAGTAAACAGTGAATCAAATCATATCAGCGATTTTCTTAACAGTTCATGCAGTTCATAATAGTTCATGTAGTTTCATGAAATTCAGTAACTATTCATACAACAGTCTTTTCTTCTCCCACAAATAGTTTCAGTTTTCAAAATGGTTCCATTTTCCATAGAAGTTAGATCCAAATAATCATACATTATCAGTCTAATTTCATATATAGAACGAAAGTCATGCCTAAAAATTCAGTTTACACAACATCAGTCATGCAGAATATGATATCAGATGATTATGCAGAATATGATATTAGATGATTATGCAGATCCCATAATGTTTTCTCCTCAAATCAGCATACAGATCCCCTAACATTTTCTTTTTCCCAGTGAATGCATACAACAGTCATGGAGAATATATGATATCGGATTATTATGCAGATTCCATAACGTTTACAGATAATAACATTTTCTTTCTCCCCCATTGTCATCAATAAAAAAGAAGCATAGCAGAAAGAGAGTAGAAGAAAACTAGATGGATAGTATGCAACTAAAATAACTAGATGGATAATAAGCATAATATAGAGAAGAAAAGGAAAAAAAAAAAACTTAAACGAGTATCTAGAAGAAATTATCCGAAGACATAATGTAAATGACTGAAAAAGTAAATTGTTCAACTTGTGAAGAATGTAAATTATTTATCAACCAATTTTGCTGCCCAAAAATGCTATCTAGAAGATATTGATTATTTCAGCCTTTGATCCAGCACCCTTCTTGAAATATTGTCCCGCAATTTTGTTTGATTTCCTTTTCACAACCACATGTTTCTATCTTTTTCTACAAGGTTTGGGCTTGGGAGAAGTTGGAGGAATTTTTTGTTCCTTTATGGGAGAGGGTTCAAGGGATGGTTCAGGAGAGTATTCAGGAGAAGGATCCTTTTTGTCCTCCTGCAATTTAGACTTGTCCTCTAAAGAATATTTAGCTTTTTCGTGTTCGGATGACTTAGTAGTTTGCTCAATAACAGAAAGTTTGTTTCCAAGGCTCTTGATTTCTAAACTAAAAGAATCCAATTTCTCAGCAAATGAGCAGATTGCACCCAGAATATTTGCAGACAAGCCAAAGTCCGGAACAGTTCCTTTAGCAGATGATTCTGCCTAAAAGACTTTATTAATTTTTCTCTTTGTTTTTGGGTTCCCTTCCTCCTTAATCTTTATCAAGTTCTCCCACTCTTTTCCTGCAGATTCTCTTAATAACTTCAATGAATTATCCTCCGTAGCATATCCTATATTTTCAAATGAATCAAAACTACAAACATTTGTTTTGCTAGGATCATAGGGAATAGAATTTGAATCAACATAAAAAAAACCAAAGATCTTTGTCAACAGATTTCCAAAAGGAAGAGCCATGCTTGATGTGTTTCGAGACTGCAACATAAGCTTGGTTGCCAGAAACCTAAAATTTATTTGCCTTCCCTCAGCTAAAGCTAACATGATCACTATTTGCAGAATACTAATAGAAGTCTTATGGCTAGAACTAGGGACTATCATGGTTGACTCCATGTGATACAAAATCCTACCAATGCCATTCAGTCATTTAGAACTCCAATTCCCAGAATTTCTGAAACTTTTCCATCCAGTGAATAGTTTTTCAAAAAATTTCAAATAAAAAATTTCCTTTCCCCCCCAGGAAACTTGTTTAGCTCAAAGTACTAAAATCCAACATCTCTAACATCACAAATTCTATAAAATAGTCTATAATCAAATTCTATTTCTCTGCCCTTTACTCTTGACACATACCACTGAATCATAAAGCCTCATTTAGTTTCTTCCAATTTCCCTTTTCTCAAATTTGCATAAAATTCCCAGACTAGAGGGGTATATGTTTTCTCATCAACAGATAATAAGCTGCCCCACCCAATATGATCAAACATATCCAAAATATTAGACAAGTTCAGAAAGATAGAATGGTTAACCCGATAACCAGAAATAACAGTCCGATTTCTTGAAACTCGTTGTATTCAGTCGCACATTTGGAATCAAGAAAATGAAGTACCTGATTTGCAGAACTCACTTATTCTGAAGAAGATTCTGACGAATCATAGTAAGAAGCAGAGAACTGCAGTTGAGGAAAAGATTCTTTTGCCTTTGTCTTTGTCGAACCTGAAGACTTTTTCTTTATCACAGGAGATGATTTTTGCCCTTTCTTTGGTTTTGGAATGGAAGATTTAGTCTTAGCCATTGAAGGATTGAGGCTTTTTTCGGGCTTTTGGTTTTTGAAGAAGAGGAGCACAAATGATTTTTAGAAGAAGAACAGTTACAAGGGTTTCGAAAGAGAGAAAACCAAATTGCTTTGAATGTCTAGGTAAATGTGAGAAAAAGTGCCTTGAAAACATAAGTTTTTCGAGTAGTTTGGAAAAACTCGCAAGCCAATATTTTTTTTTAAATTCAAAATTTAGAATAAGAAGAATATTAGTGATGGATTTTGGAACTAGACTCAATCCGAAATTATCATCCAAAAGAGTGTTTTCCCGAAATGCATTTTGGATGTAGGAATTCGATGCTAATACTGTGTCCAAAACAGAGGACGAGGTATTTTAGATGTAGATCGTTGTTTCCAAAACCTTTTTCTTCACAAATCCTGTACAAAGAAGACTTATACCACATGGTTAGTTATTAAATTCTTGTAATTCCCAAACCTCTTCTCAAATTGTTGAATCTATCTTCAGCTAGAGGTTTAGTGAATATATCTGCAAGTTGTTCATCCGTTGAAATATATTCAACACACACATCGCCTTTGAGCACATGATCCCAGATGAAGTGATGTTTAACTTCAATGTGTTTGGTCCTCGAATGCTGCACTAGATTTTTTGTTAAGTTGATAGCACTTGTATTGTTACATAATATAGGTACACAATTAAAATTAAGATTAAAATCTAGCAACGTATTCTTCATCCATAAGATTTGAGCACAACAACTCCCGTCTGCAATATATTCAGCCTTGGTGGTGGATAAAGGTACACAAGCCTGCTTTTTACTGTGCCATGACACAAGAGAGTATCCAAGAAATTGATAATGGCCACTAGTACTTTTTCTTTCAACGTTACACCCTACATAATCTGCATCAGTATATCCTATAAGATCAAAAGTATTAGTACGAGGCTACCATAATCCATAATCATATGTGCCAATCAAGTATCGAAGTATGCATTTAACTGCACATAAATGTGATTCCTTTGGACAAGATTGAATTCGAGCACAAAAACATACTGAAAACATGATATTTGGTTGGCTGGCAGTAAGATAGAGACACCCAATCATACCTCTATACTTGTGCTCATCTACTTTCTTACCCTTTTCATCATGATCAAGTTTAATGGATGTACTCGTAGGTGTGTTGATTTCTTTTGCTTCATTCATACTAAATCTTTTGAGCAACTCTTTGGCATACTCAGCTTGATTTATAAAGATACCATCCTTTATTTTGCTTAATTTGTAGTTCAAGGAAGAAGTTTAGTTCTCCTATCATACTTATCTCAAATTCTTGCTACATAGTCTTAGCAAACATCTTACATAAAAATTCACTAGTAGCACCGAAAATAATATCATCAACATAGATCTGAACAATCAGTAAATTATCAGGGTTTTCAGATTTGATGAACAAGGTATTATCAATCAAGCCTCTAGAGAATCCTTTCAAGATCAAGAATCCACCAAGTCTTTCATACCAAGCCCTCGGAGCTTGCTTTAATCCATAAAGAGCTTTAGAAAGTTTGAAAACGTGATTTGGAAAGTTCTCATGAATAAAGCCTGGAGGTTGTTCAACATACACTTCCTTCTCTATAAAGCCATTTAAAAATGCACTTTTGACATCCATTTGATAAAGCATGAAATTTTTTAAGGATGCAAAAGCAAGTAACGTTCGTATAGATTCCAGTCTAGCAACAGGTGCAAATGTTTCATCATAGGCAATACCTTCTTCTTGATTAAATCCTTGGGCAACCAATCTAGCTTTATTTCAAATTACAGCCCCACTTTCATCAAGCTTATTTCTAAAAACCCATTTTGTACCAATAACAGGCCGATCAAGAGGTCTAGGGACGAGTTTCCAAACTTGATTTCTTTCAAATTGATTTAACTCTTCTTGCATGGCAATAATCCAAAATTCATCATGTAAAGCAATATCAATGCAGGTAGGTTCAATGTTTGAAAGAAGAGCAAAGTTGTTAACGAAATACCGTCTATTTTTAACTCCATAGTTTGGATCTCCAATAATTTGTTCCTTTAGATGACCTGATTTGTATTTCCAATCTTTCGGCAGTTGATGATTTGCAGAATCTTCAGTTTGTTCTTTCTCATGTTCAATCTGCAATTCTTCAATCTCTTCTTCTTTTACATGAGTATCTAATGGTGGAGATTTAACATGATCTAATTTAACTTCATTTGAATTCCCTACATTATTGTCATCTCTTCTTGAAATATAAATGTTAGATTCATCAAATACAACAAGCACAGATTCTTCCACACAAAGTGTTCTTTTATTGTATACTTTCTAAGCCTTTTTGTTGGAAGAATATCCAAGAAATATGGCCTCATCGGACTTGCTATCAAATTTTCCAAGATTATCTCTTGTATTTAGAATAAAACATTTACATCCAAATAGTTTAAAATAAGAGATAGAAGGAGTTTTATCAAACATAAGTTCAAATGGAGTTTTTCTAAAAAAATGGTCTTAACATAACTCGGTTTATTATATAGCACGCTGTGTTAACAGCTTCCGCCCAAAAGTATTTTGAAAAAGCATTTTCACAAAGCATTGATCTAGCCATTTCTTGTAAAGTCCGATTTTTCCTTTCAACAACACCATTTTGTTGAGGGGTTTTAGCTGCTGAAAAATTATGAAAGACTCCATTTTCATCACAGAAGTGAGTAAATTCACTATTACAAAATTCTTTACTATTATCACTTCTAACAGAAACCAGTTTGTATCCATTCGAGTTTGCATCCATTATCAGTTTTGAAAATTCAGAAAAAACTTCATCCTTTTGTCAAAGAAATAAGGTCTAGGTAAATCTAGAGAAATCATCAACAAGTACATATGCATATTTCTTACCTCCAAGACTAGCAGTCCTCATGGATCCAAACAAATCTATATGAACTAATTTGAGTGGTTTTGAGGTAGAAATAATTTCTTTAGTTGAAAAGAGGTTTTGATTTACTTCCCAAAATGACATGCATCATAGATTTTATGTTTATTAAATTTCATTTTTGGCAATCCCTTAACAAGTTCTTTTGAGGACAGTTTGTTTAACAAATCAAATGATACATGACCTAATCTTCTATGCCAAAGATAACCATCATTGTCATGGACGGATAGGCATCTAATTCCATTAGCTACAAGGCCATTCAAATAGAACACATATACATTTCCCATACGTTTGGCAGTAATGATGATTTTGAGATTTCTACTGTCAAGTATAGAACAAGAATCTTTTTCAAAAATGACTTTGTAACTATTGTCACAAAGTTGGCTAATGCTGAGTAGATTATATTTCAAATCATCAATAAGTAAAATTTGCTTTATGATTGTTAAGGAACCTTTACCAATATTACCAATGCCGAGAATCTTTCCTTTCTTCTTGTCTGCAAAATGTAACAAATCCTTCATTTGTGGTCTAAATATCTTTTAACAAGGCTACATTTCCATTCATGTGTCTTGAACAACCACTGTCCAAGAACCACTTGGTAAAGCTTAAAGATCGTGCTTATACATGAAAAGGAGAAATGATTTTTGGTACCCACACTTTCTTGGGTCCATAAAGATTAGTAACATTTTCTTTGATTTTCTAGAATGTAACTTCACCTGTTTCAACTTTTCTTCTGATAAGGCATCTTGAAACTGTATGTCTTGGTTTTTCACAGTATGTGTATGCTTTGTATATGCTAAGAAAAGAAGTAGGTTTAACAAATTGAGACATGTTCTTTTTGTTTTTATTCTCATGTTTATATCCTAAGCCACTTCGATTTCCAACATAAACAAATCTGGGCTTGCAAATTTTGTCTTTATCCTCATGTTTATATCCTAAGCTACTTCGGTAACCAAAATAATGTTGAGTTCTGAGTAGCTTTTCTCGATTGCTTTTACCATTTGTGAATTTTTCTATGCAATTGGTAAGATCATTTACTCTAATTTTCATATCATCAAATGTGCTAACCATGCATTCAAGAGTTTGAATTTTATTACACAAGTTGTTTTTTTCCCAGATATGCATTTTGCAAGACAGTCATGATCACATCATTTTCAATTATAGCACACGTATGTATTTCAAGAGATATTTTATAGTCATTCAGCAAAGCTTCATTTTCTTTCACCAGATTTTTAACCTTCAATTTTAATTCTTTGTTTTCTCTGGATAATTTTTTTAATTCATAAAACGTAGCACATAACAGCTCATTAGGATTAACATGCTTTTCAGTCATAGATATAAGTGAATTAGACATGCTATCTGATGTTGAAAGGTTTACCTCATTTTCCAATGCCATGAAGCAAATATTGGCAGTTTCTTCCTCGGATTCCTCATCTTCAGACTCACTTCATTTAAGTCCCAAGCTCCCATTAATCATTTACCTTTCGTTACCTTTAAGTTTTTCTTTTTCTTAAATGTTTTCCTTCCTTACCTTTTGCAATTGGGCAGTTTGCAATGAAGTGATCTGTGCTTTTACATTCAAAGCATTGAGGTTTGAAGCCAGAGGTTTATCCTTTCTTTCTTATAAGCTTCCTTCCTCTTTTGTAGTTTCCTTTGTTGAATATCCTTCTGAATTTCTTTGCTATCATTGCTAAATTATCGTTGTCCATCTCCATGCTTTCACTGCTTTCCGAAAGACTTGTTTCTCCATCTTCATTTTCAGCCTTTAGCACAATTCCTTTTTTACCTCTATCATGATCATCAAATTCATGAAATCTTTTAAGCTTCATCTCATGAGTTAAAAGAGATCTGATCAACTCTTCAGTAGGTAAGGATTTTAAGTCGTTAGATTCTTCTACAACAAGAGTTTTAGGCTACCAACTTTTTGGTAAAGTATCAAGAATTTTCCAATTTTGTTCCCCAAGGGAATAAATCTTTCTAAAAGCTTTTAGACCATTTAAGATATTAGTAAATCTTATGAACATATCAGTCATGCTTTTATTTGGCCTCATAGTAAATAATTCATAGTCATGAATTAGAAGCCACAGTTTTGATTCTTTTACTTGGTTAGTCCCCTCATGGGTGACTTAAAGTAATCTCCACATATCATAGGCAAAATCACAATCACTAACACGGTTGTATTCAGTCGCATCTAGTGCACAACACAAAATGTTCATAGCTTGAAAATTTAGAGTCATTTTCGCATTGTCTTCCACACTATACTCATCATTCTGTTTAGGTATTTTTCTGCCATCAATCATCTTTGATGGAATAAAATGACCATTTTCTACTAAACTCCATAACTCGAAGTTAATAGAACACACATAAATTTTCATTCTATTTTTCCAGAAAGTATAGTTGCTTCCACTAAACAAAGGAGGACAATTTGTTTAAGACCCTTCAGCATATGGAAGGAAGGATGAGCTTGCCATTAAGATTTTTTCTACAAGGTTGTTAAACCAAGAGTATATAGACCAAACTCTATTACCAAATGAAAAACCTTAGAAGGGGGGTGAATAAGGTTTTTGGCAAGCAAAAATAATTTTTCCAGTTTGTCTAAAACGCTGAATAGTGATGATCACCAATACGCTTGGACTAACTTTATAGATGCATAGAAAGTTATCCAAACACTCATAGATATATATCCAGATTTAGTCAGTAAAAGAACATATAAAAAAAAAATAGTACACGAACCACTAAATAAAATAAGACAAGAGATGTATAGTGGTTCGATTAACTATGGTCTACATCCACTACCTACAGTTCCACACTTAAGGATTTTCAACCCTATTTCATTAACCTTACTTAATGAAACTGTTTCTCATACAAGAGAAGATCACTACACTAGGTTTTCCATAGCCTCTCAGTCATGCAAATACATCAAGGATCAACTCACTAGGTTTTACTCCACAACTTTGACACAAACACAAAACAAGGACCACCCCCAATGGGTTTTACTACACAACCTTGAACATAAATCAACACAAAGCTCACCGCTATGGGTTTTACACCACAATCTTGCACTACAACAAAGATTTGAATATCAATAGAAAAGAGATAAGCTCACTTACTTGAACAGATGTTCACTCGGATACAAAGCACAAATACTTTTATCTTTGATACACAAAGAACTCACTTTGAAGCTAGATAAAAAGAGATTTTTGAAAAATATTGAACAATAATATTTCTAAGATGAGTGTTTCAAAAATCTTACATCTAATCTTGCTTTATGGTCTATTTATAGAGCTAAAAAGTGGAGTGCCAATGGTCATAAATAAACGGTTATAAAATTTTCTATTTAAACTCATCCATGTTTTGGGCTTAGGTTTTGGATGAAGATGTATCAAAAAAGTAAGTCCAAAATGGCACTAACCAGACAAAAACTTCTTCAACCTAGTTTACAAGATTTTGGACGAACCTTTGGATTCAAACTGTTCCATCCAAAATTCTGTGAATTTAAAAAACTTTGAAAACATCTCCTTTGAAGTTTCAAGGTAAAGTCAAATGAACGAAAAGATAAGAAAACATAGGAATTAATAGATATACCTCAATAACACTTCCTAGTCTATCAATCTCATAAAGAACTTTTTTTTATATGTAACTCCACATACTTTAATCTTCTCTTTCGATCTTCTATTCTTTATTTCAACAAAAACGGAGTTGCCAACATATCATATCTGAAGACTTTTGAAGAAAAAAGGTCAAACATGCCCTATCACAATAGATTAACAAGTTAGTCCTTATCAACGTTTGTCATAAATCAAAACATAGAAGAAAGCCCTTAGGGTTAACATATGTCTTAGCATATTTGAATTTTAAAATATTTTATTTCATGAATTCTTTTTATTATCTTATAAAATGTTCTAAATTATTCTGGACTAGGAATTTAACTAAAATTCCAACATTTTTTGAACCTCTTGGCCAAAATCTTGGAAGGAAATAGGAGAGATAAAAATATTTGATTTCCAAAAATTAAATCACCAATTTTCTCTCCTAGGAAAACTTCATTTTTTTAGTATTCTTGTGTTTGGTGAAAAGCAAGAAATCTTTTGAGTTTCCTTGCTAGGTTAATCCAGAAATTTGGCAGCTTAGTACTATTTCTTTCTTTGAAAAACAAAACTCTTTTTGTGAGCAAAAATCTGGAAAATTCTTGGTGAGTTTTGGATCTCTCATAGCCTTTGCAAACCAGAAAAAAAAAAAAAAATTCCAGCAAGCTTGAAGATAATTTAACCAAGAAACCTTTAAACATTCAACACCAAGAACTAATTCTTTAATGGTTCTAGTTGTTAGCTAGGAAAAAACTCCCTTGGATGACCTTGAGATGCTTCTACTTTATAGCTACAAAATCAATTCAAAATACTTTGAATTTTGCTAACAACCACCTATGATTTTATCGCTTATTCTAACTAGGATAACCAAAATTTTACTCAGCCGGTTTCTTATAGTAAGCTCTTCTTTCTTATAATAACAGAACATTCTTTCTTCTACCTTCACCCTTAGCCATAAAAGCCCATTAACTCAAACTTCTCCTCACTTCTCTTCTTTCAAACTGCTTTAGGTTTGAAAATTAAATCCCATGCATTTCTCTATCAAACACTCACCAATCTAGCAACCAACTCCATCAGCTAAACTAGAAATTCTGCTCACCTTTGGAAGCCATTTTCGGCCAGCACTAAAGCTAGACCAATGTCTATTTTTCTTCTATATCATAAGCAAACCAAGTGAACCTCCATTGTAGAGCTAGAAACCTTCAAGAATAGAACACTATTATCAACAATCTACCTTAAGGATCTCTATTAATTCCTCAACCATTTTTCAAATTGAAAACTTGAATTACTCCTGGACTTTCTCTCTTCTAGCTAGACTGAATTACCACATCAAATGAGGCCATTCGGCCACTATCAATCCTAGAACACTTTCATCTTCTTCTAATTTTCTCTCTTGGTCTCGCAACACCAAGAACACAAATAACACACACTACTTTTCTTCAACCCTTTAGCCATTTCTAATCACACCAAACCACTCTAAAATCCCCAAATCAACTAGAGAACAACCTATTTTCTTATTTAGCACACTTTATAACGCTATATCAATCAAATTTCTTTCTTCACTCGGATCAAACAAATATTTTTTCTTTCAAGTTAAGAAGAACATAAAAAGGTAAAATCAAGTCTAAACGTCATGTCATATTCTCTCTTCTTCTCTTTTATTTTCTTTTCTCCTTATTCTTTTCTCAATCTCACTCTTGGCCAAATTTGTTGGTGGCCATGGATAGACCTCTTCAATCGTTGATCTTTCAAAGGGGTCGCTAAGGCAATCAAGTCTCCTTGATTGTCAAACATCGTCTTCAACTTAAAAAGATCATCAAGATAAGTATTTTGTTCTTACTTCCTTACTATTTTTGAACTCACGTTGTGTAGGATGATGTGAATATAGATGTGTTGATGCGATTTTTGATGATCTAGTAATGTTGATGAAGATATTTATGGTGTGAGTGATTTTATGATATAAAGGTTGAGACATGCATTAGGACTGCTGTATGAATTATATTTGGATCTTGGTTTTTAATATAGGATTATGACCAGTATGTTATGAGAAATGAGAATTGAGACCATATGTCATTAAAGCATGAGATGATTTTTGTTGTTGCTTTAATATTGATGATATAGCTATCAATAATTATTATTGTCTTGGTAGAAGTTGATGTTGTCATTAAAAAATACTACTTTTGGTGAATAAATGTTGTTGTCACCTCTACTTGTTTAACTATTACTTTATTTATTAACAACAAAATTATTACTACTCTTAATTGATAATAATAATATTATTATTGTTATTGATACTAAAATTAATGTCAGTTTTACTACTACTACTACTACTACTACTACTACTACTACTATTATTATAGTAATACCATTATTATTTTTACTAATAAACTTACCATTATTATTAATACTAGTATTATTATTGTTACTAACATTTTTGTTTTTAAATATTGTTAATATTATTATTACTATTAATAACGTTATTATTTTTAGTAGTAGTAATAGTAATAATAATAATAATAATAATAATAATAATAATAATAATATTATTATTATTATTATTATTATTGTTGTTGTTGTTGTTGTTGTTGTTGTTGTTGTTGTTGTGTTGTTGTTGTTGTTGTTGTTGTTGTTGTTGTTGTTGTTGTTGTTGTTGTTGTTGTTGTTGTTGTTGTTGTTGTTGTTATCGTTGCTATTATTTTTTAATATTATTACTATCTATAATATCATTATTTTGCTACACTTATTTATTACATATGTCACTTACTTATATTATATAAAACCAATTTATTCTTATACAAATATTAATACTAATTCTAGAATATTTTTATATCAATTAATTTTGGAACTTCTAAACCATTATTAGCATATTTGAGTATTGTTATTGTCTAGATAGACATGAATATTTGAAGTTTTGGGAGTTATTTGTTTCTATGCAACTTGTTTCTTAGTTGTGAACCAATAGTGACATATACCTGATGCTTACACTAGACGGGGCTAGGTTGCCATGAACAAAAGTCGGAAGATTATTTTGTCTATGTGATCAAGAGATCAAGTAAGTCCTTGCATAAAGCTGTTTGCTAAGCTAGAGCATTCCTATAAGTCAAATGTGTTGTTTACAATAAAGATGTACCTTGGAATTCAATATTATCTTTTCTACTAAAATAAAATATTTTTAAAGCAAGCAATCAGTTTTCCAAGCAAAATGCTAAATCTTCCCTTAAATCAATTTTTACAAGACTATCTAAATACCATAATTCTACTTCAAGGTAAAACACTTTAGTGATTTTACATTTTCCAAAGTAGGACAAACGTATGATTAAGTACTCAATAAGAGTAGACTACTAGGACTAGTCTTTGAAGGGTTAGGTTAAATCTCTCTATAGGTGGCCACATCTGAGGCGTGAACTCTGCCAGGACAAGACACCACTTCTGGTTGGTCAGGCCGGTCTGTGCTAGCAACACAGTTCAAGTGTACTATTTATTCCCAGAGTAGACAACTGACAAGTTTGGGCATAGAGATGGAGGATAATCTCACCCTGTGGGCCGATCACCCACTTGTAATACGATGCAAGATTTTGCAGTACACAGGTATGATGTAGTGTTTCATGGCCATGAATATGATCTAATAATCAAATATTCAGATTAGTTGATAATATTATTAGTTGAGAATTTTTTGAAAGATTCCTAGGAAATGGTTCATTAACAGCTAATTCGTGTCGAGTAGACCTTGTTATTGTGAGAATTCTTAATTCATGAGTTGTAGGGAGGGATTTATGTCACCACAAACAGAGACTAAAGCAAGTGTTGGATTCAAAGCTGGTGTTAAAGAGTACAAATTGACTTATTATACTCCTGAATACAAAACCAAAGATACAGATATCTTGGCAGCATTTCGAGTAACTCCAGTAGGGTTTCATAGTCAATTTTGTTTGAGTAGTTTATTTCTTTACCAGTTCTTCATTTTATTTTGCAAAAGCTGATAAAATACAACTCCATATTTAAAGATGAGTTTCTTGACTTGCAGACTTTTTATTGTGACTTATTTAAAATTTGCATACGTGAAAGGTTTTCTTAAATTGTCATAAGTACACGCAGGACTTACTAGGAAATATTTCTCAACACCCTTATATGCAATGTTTTCTTGTGTTGCCGTGAGTTTTGAAGATTCATTTCGATTGTATTTGTTTCTTGAAAGATTTTAGTTATCATTTAATTATTTTGAGACTAGTGCAAGTATTGTTTTCGGTTGTAATAAGTTTTAAACTTAAATTATTTCTTCTATCTTTTTATTTACCCTATTATAAAGACCCTTTTGTATTAAAGATGAGGCAATATCCTCGCCCCTTTTGGGGTACGTAAGTAGTGGGGTGTTACATTTATCTTTCGTTTCTTATTTCTTATATTGAGAATTGGATTATCCAAGTCTAGAACATATAAACCATTATCTAAAGTGGTAGAACCATAATAGATATCATCTAGTGAAAAAGAGTAAAATTTATTCTTAACAATTAAATGGAATCCATATAAGTCTAAACAAGCAATTGAGATAATATTTTTCAATAAAATCGGTACATAATAACAGTTTTGAAGTTCTAAAACTAATCTAGAAGGCAAGTGTAAGTCATTAGTCCCCACAGCAAGTGCATCAACCTTTGCTCTATTTGCAGCACGTAGGTCCACATCTTCCTTCTCAAGCCTTCTAGTGTCATTTAGTCCCTGCAAATTATTACACAAATAAGATCCACATCCGGTATCCAATACTTGTATCTCATTTCTAAAAGTAGTATTTATGTCAATCATAAACATGCCAGGAGTAGAAGTAGAAGTGCTCGTAGGCTTCTCCTTCTCCTTCTTGTCCTTTATGGTCTCCAGGTAGGCTTTGCAGTTGTGCCTGCAATGGTCTATCTTGCCACAGTGATGACATGGGCCTTTAGCAGCTGCTGCATTCTTCTTTATGCCACCTTTAGGTTTAGTGGGAGCTTTCTTCTTCTTAGAAACTATCTTCTTAGAAGAAGAAGATTCTACCAACATGAATGCTTTAGATTCCTTTTTTAGGAGAATTCCACAATCTTGAGAAGATTGATGAGCTTGGGTATTGTGGACTCAATGTTATTCATCTAGTAGTTAATCACAAATTGTAAAAAACTACTTAGCAAAGATTGCAAAATTAAGTCAATACTTAACTCATTGTACATTACAAACCTAAGAAACATAAGCTTTTCTATTAAGCCCAGCATCTTTAGCCCATGAGTGGCCACAGAAGTACCCTCAGCTATCTTAGAACAAAATAGTTGTTTTGAGATCTTATATCTCTTTGTTCTGGCTTGGGCATCGAACAGATCTCGAAGATGTAAAATGATCAAGTAAGCATCCATATACTCATACTATTTTTGTAGTTCAGGGGTCATTGATGCCAACATCACACAAGATGCTATGTCACTATCCTCTTTATGCTTTTTATGGATAGCATGCTTATCAACATGAGCATCTTGAGCTGGTGATGGCGGAATAGGAGCATCGAGTACGTAGAGCAATTTTTTCGAATTGAGAACTATTCTCAAGTTTCTATTCCAGTTCAAAAAGTTTGACTTGGTAAGTTTGTTGTTTCAAAGATACTACTAGGTTGGTTGACATGATGCTGATGATCTAGATGTAAAGACAGAGAAATTAGCTAACTATTTATGCATATGTAATGTAAATAATTAAGTCTTTAATTAAGAGCATAGTTATTCCATTGTTTTACTCAAACTAATAGCCCTCACTATTAATTTGAGAAAGCCTATTGGAATCTTTCTGATGTGTATAGATTTGGGTATAAAATTATATAAAAACTACGCACATTCCCAATCAAGTTTATATTAAAATGTTAACCCCAAATTATACATATAAGCAAGTGTACTCATCATTAACATAGCATATGGTTCAAATCAGTGCCAATCCTCTAGGAACAAGTACGCATTAATCACTTTTCTTTTATTGTTTAACCTACTCAATAAAGTGAAAATAAAATAAAATAAAATAAAATAAAAATAAAAATATATACATGTCAAGGATGGAGAAATATGTAACTCAAGCAATTATTGAGACAAACATAATCTTAAAGAACCCAACCATTATCATAACAAATCATTCTCTTGGTATCATGAAGGATGAAGGTAGATGCACTTCAATACTCAATCCACAAAATCACTATTCTCTAGATAAATTAGCATCACTTGGTCTGTCTCAACTAACTTACCCAAAAGACGCATTAAACACAATCTTTGATTAAATTTTCTTGGTCTGGAAAATTTAAAACATGAAATTAATCAATGAATCCTTGGTCTGGCAAATATTAATTAACCTTTAATTACTTAATCCTCAGTAATTAACCTTTTTGGTCTAGCAAGTTAACAACAAATAAATATGAAATAAATCAATTGAAACCACCATCAACCTCTTTGGTCTAGCAAGCTAATAAAAAGAAACAATCAATTAATTTCATAATACACCCAAGTAATTAAATACCAAGAAGAACAATCAAATAATCAAAAGATCAAATAACTCTAAATATCATGAATATCTACAATAATGTTGAATTATAATAAAACAATTAATATATCATTGTTCAAGAAAAAAGAAAACAAAGTAAAAGAAATCACTCATAGACAAGCCTCATTCTTCTTCCTTTGAAGACCTTCTTGCACAACCCTCCTTGAATTGAAGAATTTCTTCTTTGATTTGAGTGATTTTCTGTGATGATCAATGAATTCTCCCATTTTCCTTTATGTTTTCCAACTATTTATAGGCTTGGGAAGTGTCTAAACTTGTTGGTGTAATATTCTTGGCCGAGTAGAAGTTGGAAGATACTAAAACTCCACAGATTATCAAAAATCGCGTAGAAAAATCACAATCCCTCCTTTTCCTCAGAGCACAGCCAGCGCCGCCTTGGCTCTCAAAGCTAGCGCCGATTATGTTCTGGTTCTCTACTCATTTGCCAATTTTTTTTTTCGAATTCTGCACAATGTAGTCTAGAATGCAGCCGGTGCCGCCTTGGCTACTGGAGCCGGTGCTGGTTCCACTCTGTTCCGCTCTATTTTGACAATTTTTTGTTGTCTCAAAGTTCATGTCATCAGTGCATGGCTGGCGCCGGTTCCAGTGCCCTAGCCGGCACTGCCTTTCTTCTGTTTTGCGATGTTTTTACTTCGTTTTACCCCCAAAATCAGTAATAATGAACAAAATACCTTTTCAAGGGTAAAATCTCAAATATGAAGGAATATGACTAGTTATTGAACAAAATGTATCACAAAAGAACCTCAAATAACTAGGAAAAATGTGACTAATTTAGCCCCTATCATTTTCCTAGCAGACTAGTATCCAAATTGCTTAATAATGACTATAGGTTTGCCCAACAAACATCCTTAAGTTCAATTTTAGATATCAAATGCCAATTACATCGAATGTAATTACCTAATCATTCGGTGATTAACATCTTTTAATCTTAAAGCCTTTAAGTTAACCAAATCTTGCCTTTATTTTTATTTTTATTTTATTTTTATTTTTTTGCTCGAGTTAGCCCAACCATGAAGAAGTTAGTTAAACTCAACCCATTAATCAGGAATTTAAAATTTCATAGCTCGAATATAATCAATGTCAAGTAGGATTGGTTTAGCCTAACTCCTGATCTTGAAAAAGAGCTCTCGTTCTTGCTATATTAATGGAAGGCATTAGGTTTAATATTAATTTGAGGGTTTGTGATTATTAGTGATTTATACATTTAGTGTATAATATCAATATATTCATACATTGTAAAATAATAGCGTAGTTTGGTTATGCATTTCGCTATATTAATTTTCTTAAGCCATAAAAGACATTAATTTGGTTAATCCTAAGTGTTCATCCATGATCGATGAAGAAAGTCTTATCATCCTCCTTTTGGTCTTGGTCACCTTCTTCTTGACTTGTAATAAATTCTAATCCTATCTAACATATGTAATCTAATTACATAAAATTTGAATAAAGAAACTACGAGTTACATTCAAGGGGAGTTAGATGAGAATATAAATTATACAAGAAAAAAAGGGAAGACATGACACGTAGGCCCTATTTAACTCAAAACCAAAGCGAATAAATGCACGAACAATTTAATTGGGTCCATAGTACATAACCTAACCACCATGATAATTTTATGCTCAATATAAAATTAAACATAGCAAATAACTCCAAAATCACTATTTTAGAAAAATAGAATAAATTCTAAAATCAATATTTTTAGAAAATATATTAATTGCTAAAATCATATTTTAGGAATTGAATAATGTATAATCTAAAATATATATTTTAGAACATATATTAATTTCCAAAATCAAGTTTTGAAATACTCTGTTAGTCCTAAAAAAAGGGGGGGGGGTAACATTGCGTGCTTAATGAAAAGAAAAAAAAAAAAAGAACCCGTGGGCCATTTCGTGAAGTACCAGAAAATTGAAAACAAAAAAAAAACTAATAATAAAATACATCCATGCCTGGCATTTAATACGCCAACTGCGGATGGTAGTCTTTTACTATCCAAGCTAGCTGCGAATTATAAAAAGCCAACTGCGGCTTCGGTAATTTTTGTGCCTAAGCCAGGGCTATCTTCCAGTAAGCTGCCTGTAGCTTGGGCAAAAAAACTTTTTTTTTTAAATTTTCCATGCAAGTTTTCCGGTCGTCTTCTCTAGCTATTACAGAAGACAACTCCTCTATTCATTGCCAAAGAAAAATAATCTCTTCACTAGCATTTGGTTCTTTGTTTATTAGAAAATAAAACCAACCAAAATGAAGAATAATTTCTTTGCAGCAAACAAATCATAGAAAAAAAATTTTCCTTCTTCGTAAAACCTTTTTTTGGAAAACAAATTTTCTAGGATAAACATTGTAATCATTACATATATGTAATCCATAAATCCATAAACTACATGAAACAATTTCCAAAACCATTTTGAAAACGATTTTCATATACCAACAATCGGAGCGGTTTTCAACACCCAATCACCTCGTGCATTCAAAATACACAATGAAGCCTGGGTTCATGAAACAATTTCACAGAAGCATGCTTGAAACAATTTTTCATAGCACAATAACCTATTAAAACCACAAACTTGGAGGCTTTGATACCACTGTTAGGAACTCTAGTCATGTATAATCAGATTACACAACGGAAAAAAATTGAATTCCAATCCAAGACCGTATGCATGTGAATCAAAATGGGTAAATAGAAATGGACACAGGGTTACCTTTTCTGCATGAGGTTTCAAAAATCTTGTCTACGTTTATGGCATGACCAAACAAATCTAGTAACCAATGACCAAGTCCTTTTGTCTTGATGGTTCAAAACCGAACCACTACAATCCAAGAATAGGATTGTCGCTGATAGTAATCCACACAAGGTTTGAGCACTCACAAAACCTACTTAGTTCTATGCTAGCAGAATAATATAGTAGCTAGGGTTTTGATTGGAGAAGAAAAGGAAGACAACACACGCACATCGAGAACCGATTTCTGTGATATGTATATAAAGGAAAACATTTTTCCTATTTCCAATAGGTTTTAGGATTTTAACCAATTGCAACTAAGTCCTACATGATTTAATTACGCGCAATTAAATCTTTCAAGTTTGTATAATCAAAATTAGGCCCCATGAATTATAATAAACTTATAATTCACCCATAATATTTTTTTCTTCTCACAATCAACCTCATAATATTATCAAATAATACAATGAGTACTTAAACCTTTATTGTGTATAACCTATTAGGTTTCCTAGTCTATTGGTAGCAAATTATGAATTAATCTAAATATTTTTAGGATTAATAATGCTTGATAATTAGAATTAACCTATTGACGTGTTATTTATTTAGGTATAAAAATTAACATAAAAACAAAGCACATTCCAAATCAAGTTTACATTAAAATGTTAAATCCAAATTACAAATATGAGCAAGCATACTCATCATTAACATAGCATAGGGTTCAAACAAGTGTCTATCCTCCAGGAACAAGTATACACTGATCACTTTTCTTTCATTGTTTAACCGACTCCATAAAGTAAAAAAAAAAAATTGAAATAAAAAGAAAAGAAAAGAAAAGAAAATATATACATGTCAAGGATGTAGAATTATGTAACTTAAACCATTGTTTTGACAAACATGATCCTAAAGTACTTAATCATTATCATAACTAATTATTTCATTGGCATCAAGAAGGATAATATATATTTACTTCTTTGTCCAATCCATGAATCCCTATCTTCTAGGTAACTTAGCATCACATATCCTGTCTCAACCAGTCTTACCCAAAGGATGCATTAACCATAGTCAGTGATTTAATTCCCATTCCTGGTAAATTACACATGAAATTAACCAATGAATCCATATCCTGATAGACATTAATTAACATTGAATTACTTTGTCCCTACTCTTAACCCCTTTTCCAAGCAAGTTAAAAGCTAACAAATCTGAAACTACTGAATTGAAACCGCCATCAACCCCTTTGTCCAAGCAAGTTAATGGATAGACCCAACTAATTAATCTCGTAATAAGCACAAGTAATCAAATACCAAGAATAACAATGAATTAATCAAAAGATCAAATTACTCTAAAAATCATGACTATCTAAAACAATGTTAAATTACAATAAAATAATTAATACATTATTGTTAAGAAAAAGAAAATAAAGTAAAAGAAAACAATCATAATCAATCCTCATTCTTCTTCCTTTGAAAACCTTCTTGCACAACCCACCTTGAATTGAAGAATTCCTTCTTTGATTGAGTGATTTTCTGTGATGATCATTGAATTCTCCCCTTTTTTCCCTTGTCCCCTTGTGTTTTCCATCTATTTATAGGCTTGGGAGGTGCCAAAACTCGTTGGTACAATGTTCTTGGCCGAGTAGAAGTTAGAAGATTCTAAAACTCTACAAATTACCAAAAATTGCGTAGAAAAAATCAAGCACCGCCTTAACTTCAGGGCACAGCCGGCGTTGCCTAGACTCTCAGAGCCGGTGTCGATTGTGTTCTGGTTCTCCACACATTCGCCGATTTTTTCTGACTTCCACACAATGTACTCCAGAATGCAGCCGACACCGCCTTGGATACTGGAGCTGGCGCCGGTTCCTCTATCCTAGCCAGTGCCACCTCTAATCTGTTTTGCGACATTTTTGCTTCGTTTTACCCCAAAAATCTAAAATAATGAACAAAATACCTTTCCAAGGTTAAATTCTCAAATATGAAGGAATATGACTAGTTATTGAACAAAATGTATCACAAAAGAGCTTCGAATAACTAGGAAAAATATGACTAATTTAGCCCTTATCATACTTCCCCATGCTTAGCTCTTTGCTTGTCCTCAAGCAAAGTATCAAGAACAAGCAGGAAAACACAATGTTTAATCAATTACTCAATCAATTTCAAAACAATATTTTCAACGCCTCCTTCATTCAAGAACATAAAACACACGCTACTACATCTTTCATAATAAACGCAAGACTTGTGTAATTGAATAATGGCTTAGTAGAACCATCCTAATACTTTACAATACTCTTAAACCATTGGAAAGAATTTAGCTCAAAAAGATTATGCATTCCATAAGCTTACTTTTCATAACTCTATCTACTAATCCGAGACATGTCATGATTCTTCTTAGATCAAGTAGGAATTTTAAGCTTATAATGTAAGGCTAAAGGTTTGTAATATAGCTTATCAAACGAAGGATATAGGAGAATCAAATATCAAAGAAGCTGAGAGTTCGCAAGAAAAGGATAAACAAAATGAACTAATATTTTCCAACTCTTCTTGCTCTCCTATCCCAAAAATCAATCAAACCATAACCTTATTCATAAATTATAGCTCAACTTAAGCAAATCCTGCATTTTTTTCTCTTTCTTCTTTCTCATCTTTTTCATCAACTCTTCTCTATTTTTCACAAGATCACTCAACTTTTCAGCAAAGGTGTTAAGTACTTTATATGAGCTTAACTTTTACAACTCAATCACCATCCCTTTTGTGATCTTTCGTCTCCCTTTTCCTTTCAAAAATTTTTCTTTCCTTTCCTTTCTCCCTTCTTTTTACTCTTACTCCTGCCTTTCTTTTCTTTCCCTCTTTTCTAACAGCTATTTCTCTTCTTCTCTTATTGTCAATCTCTCTTCTCTTTTTCTTCTCTTTCTTTTCTTTCTTTTTTCCTCATTCCAGCTCAATTCACTATTGATACATGACAGAAAGTAACAAGTCATGATCTTTTTCGAGTATTCTTCCTCAACATTCTCTTACATATACTTTTATCCTTCAAGAGCATAAGGATTTGGAAAATTATTCAAACTCTTAAAAACAAGCAATGGACAAAGTATTGTGACGGGTTTTAAAGAAAGAAATCAGCAATTTATGCTCAAAATAGGCACTAGGGATAATATGAAAATAGATAGGCTTGAAAAGCTCAAACTATCCAAAGAAGGCCTATTACCGTCATCCCTAAGTTAAATCATGACTGTCTTTCTTATTTCGCCTCGAGAGATATTCAAGCAAGTTCTAAAATGCTCTATGAATTTTAGTAGAAAAATAGGTTTAAGAACAATGCAGAGCAGTAGATCAAGAACTACTTCGTCCAAGTGCGTGCAAAAAGTCATGCATAAGTCATAAATGATCTAGAACGTATGCTCTATAATCCATCATAAAGACATGCATTTAAAATACAGCTTGAAATATCAAAGAAAGTCAGTAAAATTTTAACAATTTTGTTTTCAGTTTTGTTTTTCAAAATGTTTGCTCCCAAAAAGGCTAAAGTATATGTATAGATGACTTGTCAATCAAATCACTCCCCCATACTTAAACTGGACATTGTCCTCAATGGCCAAATAAATATAACAAAGAATAAAACATACCATGGGACCAAAAATAAAAAGGAGAAGAGCTAAGAACGAAAATACTTCCATGCCGGAGTCGCTCCAATTTTCCAAACTTTGTGCTCAAAATAAAATTGATAAATGTTGGACAAAGTATATCACCAAACCACTCCCCCATACTTAAGTTGGATAATGTCCTCCTTGGCAAACAAAATAAACACAAGAAAGCATCTCCAAAGGGACCAAAAATAATAAAGGGGTAGAAAGTTTAAGTAATACTTCCCAAGTGCAATAATGCTCCAATAGATATCCAAATTTGAGGTAAAGAGAAGGGCTTGTCCAAGAGAGCTTTATTCCTGTAAAACAAAACACAAATAAAAGCACATGGAGAATAATAAAATAAAACCATACCTAAATAAAAGAAAACAAACTAAAGAAAAAGACTTAAAGAAAAAATATAAAACCAAAACTTTTCATACTCATCATGCTTCCTCATCAAATCTTTTAAAAAGAAATTAAAGCTCAAAATAAAAGATAGGCATGATGACTTTAGAATGAATGGAGGATTTGAAAAATGGAAGGTTCATGACAACAATTTATCTCAGCAAAGCAAAACACATAAACCTCATTCTCTAACATTCCTTTAGACGCATAAATATCTTTTTCAACATATGAGTGCACAGGGTACCTAAAGAATGCATCAAACTTGAAATCTCCTTTTGACCTTTCAAAAGATTTGTCACAATTGAAATGCCCCTTGAAACTTAGCAATTGAGTTCTTAAAGATGGGATCAAGAAAATCCTTACTTTTCAAGGCATGGTCTACAAAAATTAAGTTACCTCCTTGAAATTGGGGTGAAGGGTAGACATTACCACCATCCTCCAAGGACTTCTTATGATATAGTGTTGAAAGATCCAACCCCTCTCTTTCCACAGTAGATAATTGTCCCTCGTAGCATCTCTCCTCTCCTTGGAGATTCTTTGGTTCAATTGTATGGGCCAACATAAACTCATGAGTCTCCTCAACAATCGTAACTAATTGTTTTCTTTGATTGCATAATCATTGGGAAGCTTCTTCATGCCACTGAACAAATGAATTTGTATTGGCAACAAAAGAATTCACTAATGCTTCTAATGACATTTCACTAAAAACATTAATGTGAGTTTGTAATTTTGCCAATCGATACAATAATGCTTTTTATTTTTATTTTAATGCAACATGCAGTAATGATGAATCATGCAATTTAATTCATGAAGACATGATAAAAAGAACAAAACATAATGACGAAAATAAAAATTGTTCCAAACAGCAAAAATGACTTCACTGTTTTCCATGGCCTACACCTATAAAAGACAAGAAGAAAGTTAGATAACATAATGAAAAGAATAAAAAGTTAGTCAATAAAACAGGGTCAATGTTAGTAAATTAGCTTACAAAGGGATACAAACGATACACAAGATACAAAAGACGGCACTTTCTTGCGAAAAGAACAATTGTACATATTTACATATTCACATATTTACCTATTTACATATTTACATGGTTAAATCAACAAAATCCAAGCTTTCATGCTATTGTTCCCCGACAACAGCGCCAACAACTTGATGTGTTATTTATTTGGGTATAAAAATCACATAAAAACTAAGCACATTTCAAATCAAGTTTACATTAAAATGTTAAACCCAAATTACACATATGAGTAAGCGCACTCATCATTAACATAGCATGGGGTTCAAATGAGTGTTGATACTCCAGGAATAAGTAAACACTAATCACCTTTCTTTCATTCTTTAACCGACTCCATAAAGTAAAAAAAATGAAATAAAAATAAAATAAAATAAAATAAAATAAAATAAAATAAAATAAAATATATACATGTTAAGGATGTAGAATTATGTAACATAAACCATTGTTTTAACAAACATGATCTTAAAGTACTTAATCATTATCATAACTAATTATTCCCTTGGCATCATGAAGGATAATATAGATTTACTTCTTTGTCCAATCCATGAATCCCTACCTTCTAGGTAACTTAGCATCACATATCATATCTCAACTAGTCTTACCCAAAAGATGCATTAACCATAGTCCTTGATTTAATTCCCATTCCTAGTAAATTACACATGAAGTTAACCAATGAATCCATATCCTGGTAGACATTAATTAACCTTGAATTACTTTGTCCCTACTCTTAACCCCTTTGTCCAAGTAAGTTAAAAGCTAACAAATGCGAAACTAATAAATTGAAACCGCTATCAACCCCTTTGTCAAAACAAGTTAACGGATAGACCCAACCAATTAATCTCGTAATAAGCACAAATAATCAAATACCAAGAATAACAATCAATTAATCAAAAGATCAAATAACTCTAAAAATTATGACTATCTAAAACAATGTCAAATTACAATAAAACAATTAATGAATTATTGTCAAGAAAAAGAAAACAAAGTAAAAGAAAGCACTCATAGACAAGTCTCATTCTTCTTCCTTTGAAGACCTTCTTGCACAACCCTCCTTGAATTGAAGAATACCTCATTTGACTGAGTGATTTTCTGTGATGATCAACGAATTCTCCCATTTTTCCCCTTGCCCCCTTATGTTTTCCATCTATTTATAGGCTTGGGAGGTGCCTAAACTTGTTGGTACAATGTTCTTGGCCGAGTAGAAGTTGAAAGATATTAAAACTCCACAAATTACCAAAAACCGTGTAGAAAAAATCAAGCACCACCTTAACTTCGGGGCACAGCCGGCACCGCCTAGGCTTTCGGAGCCGGCGCCGGTTGTGTTCTGGTTTTCCACTCATTTGCCTATTTTTTCCGAATTCCGCACAATGTACTCCAGAATACAGCCGGCACTGCCGTCGCTACTGGAGCCACCTCAAATTCCACTCTGTTCCGTCTTGTTTCACTAATTTTTTGTCGCATCAAAGTTCATGCAAACAGTGCATGGCCAGCGCTGGTTCCTCTATCCTAGCCAGTGCCGCCTCTAATCTATTTTGCAACGTTTTTGCTTCGTTTTACCCCAATAATCTGAAATAATGAATAAAATACATTTCTAAAGATAAAATCTCAACTATGAAGGAATATGACTAGTAATTGAACAAAATCTATCACAAAAGAGCCTTAAATAACTAGGAAAAATATGACTAATTTAGCCCCTATCACTTATTAATTCTAATTAGGATAAATTTATTAATTCTCTAATAAGTAAATCCGTATTCGACAGATCATGAGCAGCATCTAGCAATACTTCATGATCATCCAAAAGTCCAAAAAGTCAAGTGGCTTGACATGAACCTTTCAATAGCAAACAATAGTGCAGTAAACTCCTTTTGCCATACAATATCTCATTCGGTTTACAGTACGAAATTAGTGCCAACTCCTTCTAGAATATTATTTAATTTTGGTCTGAATATTTTAGTACTTATTTCCAGAATCCATTACTCATCTTGTATATCAATTGAAACTATTTCCAATACACAGTCACCTTGGCCATCGAGTGGTGATTCCTACAAGTAGCCGTGAGATATTTGCCCCTACTATCATGAGTGGGGAATCCTTTATTGAGCTTCTCAACTACTTTCGTTTACATCACATTGTACCTAATACATATCTTATCGGCGGCCCTTGATTAAACTCCCAAGATTAGAATCAAAGTACAATACTTAACAAACAAAGTACATTGGAGATATTAAATCTAAGGATACTTGCACGTTTGCAATAACAAAATTTTATCACTGGCACTAAATAGTTATCCACGTGATTATCACATAGGTAGGTCATCCAATGTTCTTGTTCTAGTAACAAGCATCCAAGTGTAAATTCTGAGTATCACAATACTCATGGATGTAAGAACCACCGTTTGATCAAATCAAGAAGTATAACACGTGCTAGTCTTGACGTATTAATAATTTCCTATCTCATTAATACTATCATTAGGGATGATTTAAGTACGAATACTATTTAGTATAATAGAAATCTCACATCATGATCTCTATCATAATATTTGTAAAACAGTGTGGCACTTGAGATTATCTAATAATTATATATTCACATAAAATATAAATAAAACAAGCTGAAGGATAAAGAATACCTTACATTGTAAAATAAATATACAATATGCAAAATACACATGATTGCCTCTGAGGCATAACACTAACAATGCCTAGGGTTAATAACTAGAAAAAATGGTTCTTTTACTAATAAAAATATAATATTTGCGATTGTATAGATCCCTCCTGGCTTTTTTATATGCACGTGGAGTTACAGGCACTTTTAATTTATTGTTAATTACTTTCATAGAATTCGTGTGCATCTCATCTTGAAAGATAAGGGCAATTGGTTTATATTTAAATTTAATTTACTCAAATTTATGTAACAATATTAGTGTCAGATCAATACTGGAAAAAATCCCTGAAGAGAAGCTAGAGGAAATTCAAAAAGGAGGAAAATTGTAGAAGTTTGAAATAGAAGCAAGCTATGGCTAGTTTAGTTAAAGAAAGCCTAAGCTACGGCTGGCTTGTGGGATTTCACTTCCACAAGCCATGACCAGATAATTCCAAACCAAGGCTGGATTGGCATTCTACAGGCTGCGGCCGGTTTCTTCATTAGCCACGCCTATGCTTAGTGATTTGTTCACTATAGGCTGTGATTGGCTTTGAGGAAGCCAGGCTCGACTTACACTGATGGCATTTCAATTCAAGTTAGACTTGGCAATTTGGGTTGTAGTTTTCGGTTTTGATTCGGGTTTTCTCCTAAATAGCTTGAAATTTTGTTTTTCCAATTTATCCTTGTAATTTCTTATTCTTTTAGGGTTCTATATCACACATGGTTATTTTTTTGTAGTGGTTTATTTATGGTATTAAACCCATTTTGCATGAAAATGGTTAATAAAAGAGGAACCACCTTAGGATCAAACAAGATCATTTTTATTTTATTATTATGCTGTTTAATCCATTATTTGGTCACATAAGAATCAAATGATAGAAATGGCATCTAAAATTTGTATTTTTGTAGCGTGGCTATTTTATTGAATTTTGTGATCAAATGCACAAGTTTTTTGAGAAATTAATTTTTCTCTAGTTAAAAAAAAATTAAGAAAAATACTTTAAAAAGAGAACTAGGAAATTTAAAATAAAATTCATTATTTATTCTTCCAAAGGGTATATTATCTTTTACATGAAAGATATATTAAATTTAAATATTTTAAATTTTGTTTATAGAAAACGAATTTAACATATGTAGAAAAATAAAATTCATGGTTTATTCTCTTAAAGTGATTAATCCTTGACATAGAGAATAATGGTTGAATTTTTTAGAATTTCACTAAAGTTAATGAAAACTAAATGTATTTTAAACAACGTTTTTTTTTTATATAAAAAAACGTTTTTTTTATAAAAAAAAAAACCTCCATTTTTTCTTCAAAGATTAAGTAGGAGAGGTGTTTTGACGACTCCACAGCTTCTATCAAGGAATCTTGTTAGCAATTGTTGTTATCCCGTGTCATTCTTAGCATGTACCCCTATATGAGTGATTTTTACGAGAATCTAGAACTAATGGAGGATTTATAACTAAATCCATCGATATATGTTAGTATCAGCCAGCCTATATTGGTAGTGTTAACATTATATTATCTGTAGGTAATATGAGTAGTGGTTGATATGGCCTAAATTTACCTACATTTCTCTAGTTATTTGAGGTTATTTTGTGATGCCTGTGATTCAATAACAAGCCAATTCCCCTCCTGTTTTAATACTTTGCCTGTGGAAAGTGTTTTTGGTGATTTTATGTAGAAATTGATGAAATTGTAGACTAATGGTAGAATTCTAGTCGATACCCAGCAACGGGCCAAAGAAGAAGAACCAACGCTGGCCCTGCTGTGGAATTTTAGGGCAAAACAGGAGGAAATGCAGAGAAAATGTGGTTTTCCAGTAGAGACCCGATGCCAGCCCAAAAGAGGTGATCCGACAATGGCCCTTGTTAGTCCAGAGGTGAATTGGAAATTTCCTAAGAAGTCTTGTAGTTTCCAACTTTTACTCGGCCTAGAACTTCTATGAAATGCTTTTTAGCAACCAAGAGGCCTATATAAATAGGAAGAGTTGATGAAAAACATATGAATTCAAGGATCAAAGTTGAAATCATTTATTAGAAGAGGAATTCATCACTCAAGGGGTGTTATTTCAAGCAAGGCTTCAAGAAAGAAAGAAGAGGGTTTATCTATGAGCTCTTTCTGAAACCTTTGGTTTTTTTTTTTTTTTTTAACAATGATGAGATCAATGTTTTTATTGTACTTGGATACTATTTTTGGATTTGTGATGTTAAATTAGTTTAGTCTATTGTTCAATTAATTACTATTCTTGGTATTTGGTTACTTATTTTTAGCGATGAATTGATGAGATTGGGTCATTCTTCTAACTAACTTGAGAGAGAGGTTAGGAGATAGTTTTAATTACTCTAGAATAATTTAATTTTCTTAACTACCTTGGGAGAGATGCAAAGTCGAGAATTTCAGTAATCAAAGGTTGTTAATTTTACCTAGAAAAGGTGAATGAATTTCATGCCTTTATTGCCTTTAGATAGGGATAATTATCAAGGATATGTGTTCTATGCATCTTTTAGTTGTTTTAGTGAGACAGAGATGTTCATTAAATTAACTAAGAGATAGTGAAACCATAACTCGAGAAAGAATGGATTCTACATTATTCTTTCATGATGCCACGATAATAATTAATTGTGATAATTGTTAAATGATTCATTATCATGTTTTCAAGAGTATCTATCTAATTACATGTGTTTTAAGTCCTACAGTTGTGTATATTTTTATCTTTATTGTTACCTTTAGTCTTTATTACTTTATTTGGTCGGTCAAACAATAATTGAAAAGTAACTAATGGTAGTTGTTCCTTAAGGATTAACACTCGTTAATTCCCTCTACTATGCTTAATTATGACTATACTTGCTCATATATATGATTTAGGGATTAATATTTTAGTTCAAACTTGATTGGGAATGGACTTAAAATTACATGATTTTTATAACCAAAATCTGATGCATCAGTGGCCATTTTATTGATAAAACTATCTCAAGGTCATTAATTATTAAGGACGTTTAATTTGTGATTGTTATACACTTAACTTAAAAAATTATTAACCGTCCTATGAAACTCTATCAATGTTTCTAAAACCTAAATTTTTATAATGGTTTTAATAGGCTAACCATATCGTGGATATAATATGATATTCAAATGTGCATTTCTTGTATGTTTTATAAAATAAACATTTTTTTGAATGAAGTTTTTTTTTTTCTAATCAACATGTCTGGTTTCATCTTTTTGTCTATTAGTCCCAAGAAGAATAAGTTAACTAGACCTAACTATGTGCACTAGAAAACGAATATGAATATAGTACTCACTATCGAGGAGTACAAGTATGTTTTGACCGAACCCTATCATGAGAATGGTTCCATTAACCAAGATCTTAAGGCTGAGAAGGCATGGAGAAAAACTGATGAGATGGCTAGATGCTATATGTTGTCTTCCATATCCAACATGAGAAGCTCTTTAGGTATCCAACATGCTATTTGTTCATGTTCTTCAGTCTAAGCATGAGAACATATATATTGCATAAATATCGATGTATCATTCCACACTATATTTATTGACAAGAGCAGGCTCGCATGGCAGGAAGCTCTTTAGGTAATTATGAATACTAGAATGGCGAGAGCATTTGTTCGCCATTATATGCTCAAGATAATTGCTTATTTTGAGGAAGCTAAGGTCCTAGAGGCAACAATCGATCCTAAGAGCAAAATTGACGTGGTTCTTGAGACTTTGCCAAATTTATATTGTCAATTTAGGTTAAACTAGAACATGAACAAATTGAATATGTCTTTAACTGAGTTAATAAAAGAACTTCAGGCTACTGAGAAAATCATTACTACTATGTCAAAGGCTTTGGTTACTCATTCCGGTTCATCTTCTAGAACAAGGTCCTAACCTAAGAAGTTCAAGAAAAAGAAGGCCTAGAGTAACGCAGAGGCCCAACCTAAAGTATCTAAGCCTGGTCTATCCAAGCCCAACACAAAAACCAACGGTAAGTGTTTCAAGTGTGGCAAAAAGATGTACTTTAGGAAAGATTGTCTGGACTTTTTGGCCAAGTTCTCTTCAGGAGTTGCTCTTTACTTAGAGTGTATTTTGATAATTTGGTCATCTTCCACTTGGATTATTAGTTTTGGAGCCACTAACCTAGTATGTAACTCCTTGCTGGTGTTCAGTAAGATAAGGTGATTCAGTCGAAGAGAGCAAGGACTTAGAGTGGGCAACGAAGCACAAGTATGGGCCGAAAGAGTGGGAGACTTGGAACTTTTATTTGATTGTAATCGGATTTTAGTTTTGAAAGATATTTGATACGTTTTTAGTTTTAAATAGAATTTAATTTAATTTCAAGATTGATTAATCAAGGATATTATGTTTTTTTCCCTTCAGGTATTTCAATTAGTAGAGATAGAAAAATTATTTGTTTTGGAAACAAGTACGATAATCTTTTCTATGTTAATCCTATTAGTCGTGAAATAAATAATAGTTAAACGAAACCTAATAATAAGAAGAGAAAGGCCACGTCAAATAACTCATATTTATGAAACTTAAGATTAAGACATATAAATCCTAATCGGATTCAGAGATTAATCCAAAATGGATTCTTGGACTTATAGAAATTAGAGGAATGACCTCAGTGTGAATCTTATCCTATGGACAAAATGACCAAAAGGACCTTTACTCAAAAGCTAGAAAGGGCCAAGAAAATATTAGAGTTGGTTCATAGTAATGTTTGTGGTCATGTGTTTATATCTGCTAGAGGAGGTTATAAATACTTTATCACATTCACGGATAATCGCATGTATTTTCGTAACATTTACCGGATGAGGCATAAGTCTTACTCTTTTGATCAATTTAAGAAGTTTAAGGCTGAGTTGGAGCGTCAAATAGGTAAACTAATCAAGAAACTAAGATCTGATTATAGTGGAGCATATTTCTAATATGAATTGTCCAAGGTATCAAGTCTACATCGAAGAGAGGAGAGAGAGGTCCAAGCCACCACTCATGGCTCTTTGGGTGAGATTCTTCTTTAAGAGGCCATAAGGCAAATTTCAAGGAGGATTTAGAGCCATCCCAGCTAACCCACCAAAATTCAGGGGATATGTGAAAAAAAGGATACTAAAGAGATAATCAAAAGAAGTTAAAATCACCTAACAACTGGTGTGAATGACCAAAGGAGCACAAGTAAAAGATGAAGGCATGCGAAGAAGGCTGGCTGCTGAAATTACAAGGACTAGCCAGCGCCAGCCTAGCTTGGTAATTGGCATAAGGTCTTCTAAACCTATTGGTCGTTCTAGACAGAACACCGCTGGCACTAGCTTCTCCAGTATAACAGGTGCCAACTTACTTCGGGCAATGCCTTCTTTTGCTGTTTTTAATTTGTTTTTCTTTGTTCTATTTCTAATTAAATTTCTGCAAGTTATATTATAATACGAATATTTTAAGCTTAGTTAAGAGATGAATGGTTGAGATTTAATCTCCCATTTGCTAGGTAAAGATGGCTAATATGTGCCATTATAGAACTTTCATTTTGGTAGATTTTAGAGTTAAATATTTTTTGTTGAGAAACCAAATCCTCTCTAGAGGAGAGTGTGTAAGGGGTGATTCACATTTCATGGCCAAATCAAATGGCTTACTCCCATTATTTGGTTAATGTCTCTAAACTATAAAGGGATAATCTAAATCTCTTTCTCTATTCTTAGGTGCAAGAAATCTCCTAGTGTTCTTAATAGGTTGAGTTTTGGGTGCCTTCAAATCCTATCTTTTTTTTTTTAATCGCTTAATAGATTATGGTATTTATGTATTTTAGAGTAGGCTAGGTTCACTAAATCTCATTGGGTTATTTGCATTTGCATTTAGTTTATTATGTGTATGAATTTGGTTGGTAGTTGGGTGACCAACTCTAGGTTAATGGTTTTTCCAAAATTCAACATGTTTCCGTGCTCGTATCAAAGTATTATAAGAGAAAACTTGTGTTGATTTTAATGAATACAACTTTCTTTCAGCAAAAAGGTATAAACTTCTTCAACAACTTGTTGAAATATTTTGAATTTTTGTCACTTATTTTGGGGCTATCTCTAACTGCCTAGAACTCAATATTGTGCCATGGACTTGATGTGAAATTAAATTTAATGTTGGGTGGATGATTAGGTAGCTATTTGCAACTTAAAATTGTTGAAAATTTGAAGTTATTTAAGTTAATTGGCTACACAAAATTCTGCACATAAGAAATCCCGTAACTAAATTTCTTGAAATTTTTGTAGGTTGAAAACTTAAATTTGTGCCATGGGAATGTTGTGAATTTGATCCTATATGATATATTGATGTTTGGGAAGTGATGTAGTGTCAAAATTTGTTGCTTTTAGGCTAAAACTATGCTGAAATTTACCATACAAAATTGAGCTACAAGATTACACTTAAGGTTGTCGATGATTGCATCATAGATTTGTGACTGCTCATATATGATGCAAGCTTCCATTCATGAACTAAATTATCTCCTAACGTAGTAGATTTTTCTTAGTGAGGTAAACCTTTCTTGCAGCAACTACAAAGTTTGTTTCTCTTTAAATTAGTCTTGAGCTTGGAAATCATTTGTGTATGTTTGAATTCCTACTATGAATTTCTTGAATTTGCCATCGTTTAGAATTCATAGCCTTTATTGAATGTCAAATAGTGTTTCTTGATATTGTTGTAGCATCAACTTGCCTAGAATTCCTTGGTTCCTTGAATTTTCTTTGATGCCTACCAAGTGATTGATAAATTGCTTCTAAACATCCTTCTTTCTTATTTCTTAGAGTTTAGTTGACTTTATCAAGAAAAGCTAAATCCTTTGAATTGTGAAGAGTTGGGAAGCACTTGAGTGAATTAAAAAAGGTAAGAGAGTGAGCTCATTGTCATAAAAGCCAAAGAAGAGTGTAGACACGAGATTTGAGTGACATTATTGAGTGCTAAACACATGAGGGAGTGAAGTAAGGAGCTTTTCTTGTCTGTTTTCTACTCAACATTCTCTTGAAAAAAAATAGCTTATGAGAGTTTATATGATTCAAGTTTATACTTTAGTCTAAGAAAATTATTTCACCCTTCAAGCCAAGACATAGATAATACAAATCATATAAGTCAAGCCCTCTAACCAATTCAAGATTCCTAGAAACTAATTTACATGACTCTAAGTAGTGAATAAAGAGACACTCAAATTTTTTTTTGCCCTCATTTTTTTTCAAGATAACTTAGGGAATTAAGCCTCAAGAAAGTGGATTTCACTTCACTAACCATATTGATCCCCATTTTGTCATCAACATTTTTTTCAGCATTTTTTTTTTCTTTCTTCCTTACCTTCGGGATAGCTTCAAGAGAGTGCACAGCTTCAAGAAAGTGCACCGAACAATACTTGCTATTTCTCTCCATATTAACCACCTTTTCAGCAAAAGATTTTCCAAATTAAAATAAAGGCATTTTTTTTCTTCATCATTTTTCAATATCTCAAAAAAATGATTTATTTTTCCACTCAATTTATTTATTTATTTATTTTTGTTTCTCATATTCCTTATTCACAACCTCAAGCTGAATAAAATTAGAAAACCATGAATCAAAAATTAATCAAGAAAACCATGAATCTAGAATTAATCAACAGCTTTTTCTATATTTCATCACATCATCCATATCCAAATGAGAAGAGTAAAATAAAATTCAAATACTAAAATATAACCAAGATTAACTTAAATTGCCAAGACTTAACATATTCAACTTAATACAAAATTTGACTCCAATAAAATCTAACCAATGGAATGACAAAATCATATCCAAAGAGAAAAAGAAAATCATAACCTTATGATAGGCCAAAAACAATTTCATACCAATTGTCTGGAATTTGCCTTGGAGTCTTCAGAAAAGAACAACACTTGAGAAAGTATTTAATCCCTCATGCCACACTTAAATTAGACATTGTCCTCAATGGCATAAAATATCACAGTAAAAACATATCCAATGGACAAAAAATGTAAAGTCCCCAAAAAAGTGAATTTCATCCTTCAAGAAGTTGAAAGAATTATTGTCAGCGAAAGAAGGGTGAATTATAAACCTACTAAAATAAAAACAAACACACCAAGTAAAAGTATAAAAAGAAATTAAAAGAAAATTAACAAAAGAAACTAAAACAAAATAAAACCAAACAAAATGAAAAAGAAAACTAGAAAAATAAACACAACACTAAAAAACCCCCTAATGTAGAGCCTCCAAATGGGCTTTTACGTCCTCCATGTCAATCTCAAAAATGGCGCCAATGATCACTTCATCTTGATTTAGCTTGATATAGCACAAAATTACATCGTGCTGTTACTTGTTGGTCATACATAGTTTTGCTCAATAGCAACAACAAACATGGCTCATAATAATGAAATTTGCAATGAAGCTCGAGAACACCACCTCAAAAGAATTTCTAAAACACTTAGTCTAAAAAAAAAATAAAAATGATCCCACAATAATTTCTTTCCCAAATCCATTCCATAATTTCAATAGCATAATTCTAATCCACAATTTCATCAACTCCAACAACACTATTAAACACAAAGATAATATCATAGTAAGCTCGCAAATTAGCCAAAATCATCATGAAGTTAAAAATTTCAGAAAAATGCATAGGCAGTAAAAGCTCACCAAAAAAAAAAAAAAAAAAAATATCAACAACTACATTTCTAGGACGAGATTTTTTTTTCAAAATAAAGTATAAAAAAATCCAAAAATTCAAACAGGCATAGAAAAATTAAAGAAGACAACTAGTGAAGAGGAGCAAAGAAGAAGAAAAGGGGAAGGAAAAGAAAACGGAAATTGTGAACAAAAAACGAAGGTTCGACTTCCGTTTTATTAGCGGCTAGCCAAATACAAAGAATTTCCATTTTTAAAAAAAATAACATCACAAAACAAAGTCTGGTGGGGCTTTCATCATGTCCCACCCATCCATGACACAAAAATAAATAAAACCGAGCATGGCTTTAAGAAAGATGTGCCTGGCTAAATATATATTTTTTCTTTTTTATTTATATATTTCTTTTGAAAAAAAGATAAGAATAACTTTTTGTTTTTTTTAAATATCACAATTAATTACTATTTTAGTTCCATGAAGGATTTAAAATAGACCTACTTCATTTGCAATCCATGGAATCACTATCTCTTATTTAAATTAGTGAACATATTCTGTCTCAACCAATTTACCCAAAAGATGCATTAAAATTAATCCTCACATAAATCCCTATGTTCTAGGTGATTTAAAGTATGAAAATTATCAATAAATCCATATTCTATTAATCATCAACTAATCTTTGATTACACAACTTCTTAACAATTAACCATCTTTTCAAGTAAGTTAAGAGATAATAAATATGAAATTAATTAAATTAAAAACATTATCAACCTCTTTTTCAAGAAAGTTAATAAGAAGAATCAATCAATTAATTCTTTAATAAAAATAAGTAATCAAATACCAAGAATAATAATTAATTGATCAAAGAACTAAATTAACTCGAAACCATAAATCTAAGAATAACATCTAAGTAGAATTAAATAATTAAACTCATAATTGTTCAAGAAAAAGAAAACAAAGGAAAGAGATAGATACTTATAGACAGGCCCTTCAACGTCCAGTAAATATTCCTGCTAAATCAGTGCTCCTTGAGTGCTAAATTTCTATAAAGAAAGTATTACATGAGTGCACTCTAAATATTTGTGTAACTCTCCATATTGTGAACACCCTTTCTAACTATGAATGAGAAGTATTTATAGCTACAAGAACTTCCTTAAAATCCTACCCAAAGAAGAAGTGCTTTCCTAATCTAAAATAGCTTCTGAAATTCTTGTATAAATCCTGCTGAAGTCCACCGCCTTAAAACTAACACGTGACCCAATTTCTAGCCATCACAAGCCATTTATCCATTATTTTGTTTAAAGCCATGAAGCTAAGCCACTGAAACCCAAACCATATCTTCCTTTCCTTTTATTCCCTTTATTAAGCAAAAACCCGAGTCCAATTATTTCTTTTTTCTTGAAGTCGACTGACCCAAGCCGCACAGCTAAGCTGAGCTACGACAGCTTCTTCCTTTGTCCTTGCTGAGCCGACTTGATACCACCGAGCTACCTTCTTTTGCTTAGTCATCTACTTGGGTCGTTAAGCCGATGAAATTTTTTAATTTCTTCCACTTTTTGCTGAGACACGACTTTTCCTTGTTGAGGCTCCTGCGGATCACATTAATCCTCTCGAGGTTTTCTTTTTGTTTTTTTTCTTTTTCCAATTTCAATTTTCTCAATTTTGTTTTGTTTTCCCATCCTTAGGCCGGTGTCAGATAAGTTTTCTTGGGCTGGTGCCAGGTCTCCACTTGGACTTCTTCAATTTTACTCCAAAGTCACCTATTTTCACATAAAATATCATAAAAACATTTATATAAGTGAAATATCAAGTAGATAGAAATATAACTAGTTATTGTATCAAAAGTATCACAAAATATCCTCAAATAACTAGGAAAATGTATGTAAATTTAGACCCTATCAACTAGAAATAGATAAATTAGTTGATCATAAATAAACTCAATATATAGTCATAACTTCAAATCATTCTTCTAAAATACAATTAAAACTAATAAAATCAACATTATCTAGAAAAGAAAAATAAAGGAAAAAGATAGAAACTCATAGACAAGCACTTATTCTTTTCCAATGAAGAACTCCTTTAACACAATGCTCCTCTTAATGCATTCACTTTTTTCTTCAATAATGTTTAATGTAGCTTACTGAATTTAGTTTTATAACCTGTTTTTCTACACACACACACACACACACACACACACACACACACATATATGTATATGCATACATATACATATATATATATACATCTATATATACACATATATATATAGATATATACATATACATATATATATATATATATATATATATCTAACCTTCTTAGTCGTTAAATTCATCTGAAGATGTCATTTTCCAGCTACAAACTTATTTCGAAAAGAATTCTACAGCAACATCCAAATCCAGCTTGAAAATGATGGCAAACTGACATTGGAGTAGAGCACAGCCAACACTGGCTCAATACTGTCTAGAATGAGATTTTATTATGCTTTTGCTCTGTTTTTGCAGTAAGAAGCAAGTGGGGATTCCTAGGTATAATTCAATTACGACCTTATTCTGTCTAACGTCCAAGTTTTGTTCAATTTCTGCAATTTCATCCTAAAATCTAAGGAAAACCACCACACAACAAAATATTATCAAAAGAACATAAAATAGAGGAATTAAACAACCATTTCTTCCAAAAACCACAAAATTTCTTCTCAAATAGCTATCAAAATATTCATCAATTTAACCCCTATCAGCAATTTAATATTAGCAAAAGATAATGTAAAAATTTCAATCAAATATAATGTTTTTCAAGGATCGCAAGAAACTTAAAATATAGCGAAAACAAGCTATCAAAAAATTAATTTCCTATTTATAACCTAGGAAAACTTACTTTTGTGGTATATAGGGTGAACTACCAGCAGTAAGGTTCGGTTTGATAGAGCTTTCTGGATTGGAACAATTTTTTGTTATACTAGCCAAGCATTAGCTTATTCGCATCAAACACGCACTAAGAAATCACCTTTTACCCTTCCAAAATATTCTCGAACCTATCTACTCATAAAAGTAGAATTAAGGATGTAGAATAATGGAAAAGCTTTGGAAGAGCTTGTGTGAGAAAGAGAAAATAGTGGCGTCACTGCAAGAATGTGGTTTTCTATTTTTTGCGTGAATAGTGGCAGGTACCTTAACCCGCATAAAAAAACCACACTTACAGTCACTTATCTTTTCTTTTATAAGTTGCTATCGCAAGGTTTCCAAACCCTGATTGTCGTCCTTTCTATAATCTGGTGGGTTGCGGCTAGGTTCACCTTTTAAATATGTCCAATAATTATATTTAGTTTTTTTATTCATTAATTGATCCTCTTCGGCTACATATAAAATTACCAAAGACAGTTGACTAATAAACCAATTTAATTAATTTGGTCTAATATATTATTCTAACCCAAATAAATAATTATTGGACTCTTAGAGAATTTCTTATAATATTAATGTCATCCAGAAAGCTCAATTTGTAAATAAATTAGGAAGGTTAATTGGGCTACTTTGGAACTAAAAGACATTACTGTTAGTTATTACAATGATTAAAATACCCCTACTAATAAATAGTTATATTTTATTATTTTAAACAATTTATTTATCACCATATAGAAATATTGACCACAATAACAATATTGCAAATATAGTCTCTTTGACCCACAGGTGTAATAACGAAAATACCCCTCTACATAACACCCATCATTGAGATAAGAAAAATGTAGTAATACCTTGACATATACTATCCTTAGATATCTAGTTCGATAATCCATGACTTCTATTATGTATCCGTTTATCTCTGGGAGCTACTTAAAAGTATAGAATACTAAGTTAGGTTCCCAAAGCTTTGGATTATTTAGATTATCCTAGACAATTACAAGAGAGAGATTTATCTTCAGTAAGTGAAGTATAACAACTTTATTATATAAGTCTATCTTAATTAAGCAGAGTCATACACTCAATACACAAGGTTATTGATCTCACATTAGGACCTCACCCATCGTACATCAAAGCACATAAGTCCAGCTTCAATAGATTACCAACTTATACTTAACTTTTAAGGTACTCTTTTGTGCTATAGCATTAATAGTTTGATTTCTTTTAAATATAGTACTTTATTAGAAACCATTACTAAATGTCCTATTCAATATATTCTAAATATGCCTAAGCTAATGGTTTGTGAGAACTACTCATTGGTTCAAAGTAAACAATTCCTCATTTAGAATCCAAATCTTAATGATTTTACCTTAATGAAATGTCCAATTTCATCAAATGATCAAAAACAATATATTTCTTGTGTGTTAAATATCCCTGACGTATACCTTACTGTGAAGAATGACCAATACTTAGGTCAATAATTTAGCATATTTGGACCCTGATTTGCAAATATATGTGTACAAATAATCATCAATGAAAGAAATATTTTATTGCAAATTGGGACACAGAAATACATAGTCTATTTTATACATACATTCTAATAATCTCTTACTTGTACTAAAGAGACTATGAATGTCCATATGTGTCCACCGCTATGACATTTAAGTGTCTTTAAAAGACCTTTTATGTTAAAAGCTTGGTAAAAGGATCCACTAGATTGTTTGCAGAGAAAATCTGATAAACCATTATCACATGTTTCTAGTTGAACTCCTGGGTTAGGTGATACTTTTTCTTGATGTGTTTCCCTTTCTTTGATTCCTTGGTTCCTTATATTGTGACACGCCTCTAAAATTATCACAATATATGGTAATGGACTTGTCTATTTGTGGCACTACTCCAAGTTCTATTAACAACTTTTGAAGCCAAACAGTTTTCGAAGCTTTTGAAGCTACCACATACTCAGCTTCTATGTTAGGATCAGTAATGCAAGATTGCTTGATACTTCTCTATGAAAAAGCTCTTCTAGACAAAGTGAAGACATATTCAGTAGTGATTTTTCTTTTATCTTTATCTGTCTAGAAGTCTGAGTCAATGTAAGCAATAGGAATCAAATAATTAGTCCTGTAGACTAGCATATAATCACCTGTCCCTTTTAGGTACTTGAGTATATGTTTTACAACTTGCCAGTATGCTTCCACTATATATAATTGATATCTTCTAACCATACCCATGGCAAAGTAGATATCTGGCCTACTATAGAGCATGTTATACATGAGACTTCCCACATCTAAAGTATAAGGAATCCAACTCATTCCATCATTTTCTTCCTATATCTGAGGATACTGCTTGAAAGATAAATTTAATCCATGCATAAATAGTATGATAGCCCATTTGCACTGATCCATGCTAAACTTAACCAATATCTTGTCAATATAAATAGATTGAAATAAGCCTAACATTCTTTACTTGTTATATCTAAAAAGCCTTATCCTAAGATTATAGCCAGCTTCTCCTATATCTTTCATACTAAATTAACTTGATAGCTAATTTTTTATAGGTGATAATGTCCTTACATTATTTACAATTAGTAGAATGTTATCTACATAAAGTACAAAAAAGGACACACCATTCCCATCTCACTACGAAAAAAAAGATTAAAAATAATAGCTATAAAGCTGTCGTTTATATAAGAAAAGTGTCGTATTTGTCATACACGACAGTTCAATGACAACTAAGAGGCTATCGTTAATATGTCCATCATTTTTATCATACAACGGATGTTAAACTATCATATTTGTTTAAAATGACGGTAATTTATAAAGGTCAGAACAAAGTGTCGCATGAGTACATCCTGGAAATAAGAAAATGGTGGTGGATAAAGGCATCTTATATATACAAAAAACTCTCTTATTCGTGGACCAAAAACAACGGTTCCAACCTTTGTATATTGTTAAAGAAATGTGATGGTTTAAGATTGTCGTTAATATGTTCCGTAGAAGCGATGGTGTCTGGCCGTCGTTTATGTTTTTACAACAATGATGGTCACAACCGTCTTACTATGTTTGGTTAATTGCGACGGTTGAAATTATCAGGCGTATTTCTTTAATTAATAAGATGCCTAACTCGTCGTATTTATTTAATCAATTAGAACGGTCCTTGACTGTCGTAATAAGTCTTTTAATAATAATAATAATAATAATAATAATAATAATAATAATAATAATAATGTTAGAGCTATGCTCTAGAACCAATTATTTGTACAATGTATTTTTCACATTTATTAATAAAAATATTATTTATCTTTCAATTTAATTATTCATTTTGTATATACATATTAAATTGATAGATAAAGTCCCAATCACATAGTATAGTTATCTATGTGATTATCTCATGAATATTGTGAACAAGTTTGTTAGATGACCTAACTATGAGATAATTACATAGATAACTATTTAGTGCTAGTGATAGAATCTTATTATAACAATTGTGCAAGTATCCATAGATTTGAGATCTCCAAAGTATTTTGTTAACTAAGCGTTTGTATTTTGAATATAATCTTTGGAGTCTCCTCGGGACTACCTATAAGATGGATATTGGGTACAACGTCAAATAAACGAATGTAGTTAAGAGGGTCAATAAAGGATTCATCACGGCTACTAATATGAAATAATTACTCAAGAGGTACTAGACCAAGGCGACTTGTGAAACCCCAGCTAAAACCAACCTTAGAGTAAGGGGGTTGGGATGCATATCATATTTTATTGCATGTTTAAATTTATTTTTATATGATTTTATGTGCATTGAATTTGTGTTTTATAGTCTAGAGGGCTTAATTATGATTATTGAGTGAAAAGGGCAAAATGGTAATTTTTGCCTGAGGTGAAAATATGGAGATAGCTTGAGAAATAAATAGGAAAAGAATTTTAGAAAGGAAATAAGAACAAGAGTTGTTGTGGTGTAGTGGTTAGAGCTTTGGAATTAATTCTTGAGGTCTTGGGTTCGAATTCCATCATAGAAGTTTTAGCTAGATTAAATTTTATTTTTGCTTAGTGGAGGAAATTTCGGTCTTATGAGCTTAGAGTAAGGTAGGGATGATGGTCCTAAGAGAGACATGTTAGGAGTATTCTCATTCCACTCCTTTACTCTACTCGAATTTCTCAAAGGGAATTCGTTTTCCCTTGATCCTTAATTTTCCTCAATTTTCAACTCCTTGGTTTGATCAAGATGTTCTATCCATTTTCTTTCCAGAAATTTCAGTAAAATGATGTAATCTTGTGAGATCAAAATATCCTAGTAAAAGGCTTCTCATGGTCTGAAAAATTTGGAAGAATGGTAGGAAATTCCAAGGGGAAAAATCCTCTAATAAGCTTGCTGAAATTTCACTCTAGACTAGTTCATCTTACTTCTTAGAATGAGCTGAAATTTTTCAGCTTGTTGTACCTTCAAATTGTCGAGCTTCTTAGCTGACTTTCCATCCCTAATTCTGCCAGAAAAATGGCCTTAAGATCAGTTTGAAACATGAATTATTTCTGCCATTTTCAGGTTGCACAAAGGCTGTGCAAAACCAGTGAAAATTCTGGGCAAAATCGCTACTTTGGAGGTCCAAAACCAAGCTGATTTCTTCTAGATTTTGTGCAGCACCTTAGCCATGTTTTTCCTCCATGAAGAAGGTTGGAAACCAGCCTTGAATACCCCCAAAATTCCCCTTCAAACTCTCTGCAAGTTGACTGAAAATGGCAGCCAAAAATCTGCCCAGAAAATTGCTGTTCAGCGAAAAACTGTGCAGGAAAATTTTCCAGCTTTGGTTCCTATTTCTCTTCTAGCCGAAACACCAACCTTATTCTGCAAAAACCTTCCCTAAATCTCCAAAAACAGAGCTCCATTATTTCCCTTATGCTTCTGCATGAAAATCCAGCCATGGCTGCCTAAAAGATTTCCAAAAAAATTCTGCAATCATTCCTTGATTTGGATACCAAAATTCCAGCTACCATGATTTAACAACTTTCTATAAAATATACCTCAAACAACCAGACCTTCTCTCCACCATTATACTCCATAATTTCGGCCACCCTAAGCCTCCTTCAACCAGCTTTCATTCAACCAAAACACTGCCCAGAAATTCGTCCATGGCAGATCTCCAAAAGCTCTCCAATAATCAAAGATATTCTTGTTGTGATATCTAGTTTCCAAATTTGCTTCCCAAAAATATTCTTCAAGGATTTTAACAACTAGCCTTTCCTTTTTCCTTCCAAACCATAAAAACCATCTTCCTAAACCCTACAAACAGTTTGGCAGCCCTAATCTCTTCAGAATTTCGGCAGCCTCCATCCAAGAACTCTCTATTCACTTCAACCTTCAAGAACACATAGTATACCAAGAACACCTACTTCCTTCTTTTAACTAATACCCCTCCAAACCACTTCAAACATTCTCTAAAATCTCTAGATTTGACCTACTCACTGCCGTGAGTCCATCAACACTATTCTTAACATCAAACTCCACAAATCAACTCGCTACTTCGGATCAAAACCAGAAAATTCTGTAAAGGTTCAAGAACACCTTCAAGGTAGGTTTGTTCTAACAACTTCATCTTCTCCAATCTTGATCTCTAGTGGGAATATATGTGATCAAACATGCTAATGGTCTCTATTCTCTCTCTCTCTCTCTCTCTCTCTCTCTCTCTCTCTCTCATGGCTGAAACTCTCTTTCTTGGCCGGATGGCTTCATCTTCCATGGTCATGCTATCTCCATCTTCCTTGGACAAATATAGGCATCTAGGAGTTGAGATCCATTCTAAACTCCTTCAAGGCGTTCATCAACCAAGTAAGTACCATCAACCCTTCTTTTAAACTCTAAAAGCATATCTCTAGGGTGATATTGATAATAGGTGGATGGTGATAGGATTGGAGTATATATATATATATATATATATATATATATATATATATTCTTGAGATTGAAGTATGAATATATGTATGTTTGTGAAGGAGATGGGACTTATGCATGGAAGGATTATCTTGGTTGATTGCATGTTGATTTGAGGTTTGATGCATGTCATAGGTAGTATTTGTGATGAAGTATGCTAGAGATTATGTCACCTTTGGTGAATGGGATTTATATTCATGTTGGATTATTGAAGCCATTATCATATTTATGCTAGTAGGGGTTAGATCATGTTTTGATAAATTGAGATATATGCTTGTATGCATGATTTGGATGATTTGATGAATTGAAGGGTTGTATATGTTCATGAATGTGGTTAGCTATAGGAATATGATCATGATCTAGTTGTCCCTAAGCTAAATTTTATTTCATTAATAAAATATTTAATAATATGATTTTTCTAGTAAAATTTTGAAAACCATGAGAAAATGTGGATTTGGTCTTTTATATAAAATAGTGATATTTTAGTCAAATAAATAATAGTTTTTGCTAGAAAATATATATATATATATATTATTTAAAATAATAAAATCAATTAAAGCCTTTTATAGAAATAATTATAATTAATAGAATATTTATTATTAAAAAGTTAATTATTATCTTTTAATCAAAACCCATTAAGGATTTGGTTATTATTTTTCAAGCAAGACTCATTAAATTTATTTTCAACAAATTTTAGCTATCAATTATTTTCTAACAACTAAATTATTAATAAATCATTGTTTTACCTAATACCACCTTGGACCCTTTTTCAAATAAACCATAATTTATTTTTAGCAAGATTTAAACCTTCAACTTTTTGTACCTATTTCCCAAACTTTAGTTATTTTAATATCAAACTAGATTTATTTTATAAACCCTTTTTATTTATTATTGAGCCTTAAAGCTTGGGACACTAGGGATATGATTGTAGTAAGTTGAGTTGGTTTTATTTGTGAAAGTGAATATTTGGCTTGAGTTTGATTGTGGTTTGTATTTACCCCATGCGGGTTTAGGTCAGCTGTTGGAGACCTTTGTTGTGAGCAAGGATCAGGTAAGCTCCTGCATAAAACCTGTTTGATAAAAAATGATTTTTTTTATGGCAAGCCAAATGCAGAGTGCATGGTCACTCATTTTTGTAAAGGCAATTGAGGATTATTTCCATTCTCATTTCAGACAAATAAATTATTTGTAAATCAAGTGGCGGTTTTACTCAAAACCTAAAATTCTTTCTAAAACCAATTTTGCCCCAAACTTTGGAAAACCTGAAATGCCATTTTCAAGAGGAACTATATTTTGTTCATTTTCTTCCCAAGTGGGATATGTTACGTTGAGTACTCAATGGGGGTAGACTGGTAGTACTAGTTTTGAAGAGCAAGAGTGAGTCTTCTGGCAGAAGGCCTCCTCCAGAAGATGAACTCAACTTAGAGAAACGCCAGTACTACTTAGTTATGCCGGTCTGAGCTAGCAGTTTTTATTTTAGTCAACTGATTGTGTTTTACCGGAATGGACACCCGGTTGTTGTTTAGGTATAGAGAAAGAGGAGTATCTTGCCCGGTAGGCCGATCACCTACCTTTAGTCAGTCTGCACAAAGTGTTGGCATTCTGACCGGCAGTATGCACAAAGTGTCAGCATACTGACCATCCGGTTATGGGGCCCAACGTGTGGTAACCCATAATCCTTTCTTTCGAGTGGTTGATCTTATAAATTATGTATGGCTGGAAAAGCCAAAACAACACTCTTGCTTTTGACTAATGTTTATTGCTTGCCAATATTTCTCTTATAAAGTTTTTATACTCTGCATCCACGAACTATTTCCACTGAACACCCAAAGCACACGCGGACTTACTGAGATTTCTGTCTCATCACCTTTTCACCATAATTTCAGGCCGATCCTGCTGTGGGGATGAGTAGCTTTGTGTTATCTGCCTTGAAAGAGAATGTTGTCTTTTATTTTTATGTATTGATTTGGGGAGTTGAGAGTGGATGATTTTATTTATGGATTTGTATTTCTTTTGGGAATTCATGGTTTTATTCGTGGATTTATTCTTGGTTTGTAATAAATTTTAGGTTAAATTATTATTTTCATTTCGCTATTTTATTGTGTGACCTAGTTATAAAGACCCATTGTCCTTTGGACGGGGCGACATCCCCGGCCCTGGCGGGCCTAGGTAGCGGGGTGTTACACGACTACATGTTGAAAATAATTCTTAAATGATACACATGTTAAGTATTAATAATTTTGGGTTAGAATTAATTATATTCTAGTGGGAGTTAGCACTAATTCCACACTTTAAAACAAATGAGATATAGTATGATGAAAGGAGTTTATTGTACTGATATTTTACTATTGAAAGGTTCACATCAAGCCACTTGACTTTCTGGACTTTTGGGTGGTTATGATGCATTACTAGATATGGCTCTTGATATACTAAATATTTATTTATTAATTAGAGAATTAATAAATAAATCATAATTACAATTAATAAGTAAATTCCAATTATTCAGGATTATTAATTCTATAGCGATTAGAATTAATTCAGAATATGCTACCAATAGACCAAAAAACCTAATAGGTCACACAATAGAAGAACTGGTACTTAATATATATTATTTGATAATATCACGGCGTTAATTTATGAGAAGGAAAAATTTTTGGGCAAATTATAAGTAGTTATAATTTGTTAGGGTCCAATTGTGATTATTAAAAGATTACAAGCTTGATTGTAAAATTAGAAAAACCAAGGCCCATTGCAAATTAAAGAAAAGATTTGTGTCCTAAAAGTTTAGGAAAATTAGAAAAAGATTATATTAGTTTTCCTAAAAGGTTCAAAAATGAAAAATACTTGATTTCTAAAGTTGTTTAGGAAACATATTGCAATCAGCCTTCCTAGGAAAGCCTTCCTAGGCTGCCGAGGGAGTTGCCCTAGGCATCCCAGGCAGCTACTAGGCAGCCTAGGACTTTCCTAGGCTACCCAAGGAGGATCCTAAGTAGCCTAGGGTATAATTTTTTTTTTGTTTTAATCCACAAGAAGTTTTCTTTTCAAAATAAACCCAAATACTTTCCAACATAGGATTTTGGGTCTATTGTTTATTCTGTTCCAAAATAATGATTTTGGAATTTATATTTCAAGTGTATTTATTTTTCTTACATGTTTTAAGCATATTTTGGCATGTTGTCTTGGTTATAGATGTTGACTAATTAATTTTGATTAATTAATATTGTGCCATACATTTTTATTACTTTGTTTTCAATAAATATGGTATATGTGTCTTGCCATGTCTATTATTCTTGTGTAATTTATCTTCTTATATAACTCCCCTCGAATGTAATTTGAGATTTTTTTTATTAGAAGAATTATGTAATTAGATTACATAGGATTAGAAATTATTTTTCAAGCTCATGGAGATGGTGACCGAGGGCAAAACGAGACGTAATACTTTCGTCTCAAAACATGCATGAACACATAGCTTTGGCCAAAATTAATTTCCAACTTGGCTTAAGGAAATTAATCTAAAAAAGTTAATAACTAAGCCATATAATTGAGTCTATCACAATATTGTCAATGTGTTGATGATTATGCATGCCTAATGATGAGACCACTAATTAAATAATTAAATCCCTTAAATAATATTCAATCTAAAGCTTTCCTTTAAGATAGAAAGAGTGAGAGGTCTTTTTGAGATTAAGTTATTAGGCACATCCAAACTTACTTGACAATGAGCATGTTCAAGCTATGGAATATGATTTCGGATTAATGGGTTGGATTTAACTAATATCTTTATCCAAGTTGGGCATACCAAAGTATAAAAATATTAGAGGCTAAGTTGCGATAACACTAAATGCTTTGAAATTAAAATATATTTACCACCCAATGATCTAATAGTTATATTTGGTATAATTAGTATTGGATACCTACCATGGAACTTAAGACCAGTTTATTGTACACAATCAAAGTCATTCTTAAGGAATTTGAATACCGGTACACTAGAAAAGCTTTTAATGGTCTTTTCAGAGTCAATAGTGTTACAGTTCTGTTAGAATGTATGCCCAAAATAGCTATGTATTTTTGTATTTTAGAAATTAATAAAATTATTTCATTTTATGGGTTTTTGATTATATATATATTTGCACATTAAAGTTCTATGTGTGTTAGTAAGTAATTTACGTGATTGTAACATGCTTTCATAGTAGGGTGTAGATTATGGGCTACTAACGCATAACAAAAAATTTATTCTTGATCGATTGATGAAGCTAGGCACTTTATTAAGGTCTAGATCATTACACTATGGTTTCCAAATGGGGAATGGTTTACCTTTTATCAATGAGTAGTCTACTTATACCAATGGTGCAAGCGTATTTTGGAATATGTATAGCTAGACCACGCGATAATAATCTTTATAAAAGTAAAAAAACAAATAAAGATTGGTATATCACAGCTACTATGTGCTCAAGTACCCTAAGACTTGAGTGTAAGTTGGTGGTCTGGTGAAGTTGGACTTACACACTTCGATGTGTATTGGGTGAGGTCTTATTACAAGGCCAAAAACCTTGCATGTTGGGAATATAACTCTAGTTAATCAAAATAGACATATACAATAAAGTTTCTATACTTCATTATAAGAAGAAATCACCCTCTTAGGATTGTCCAAGGTAATCCAATAATCCATGGCTCTGGGAAACATCACTAAGTATGTATGCTTTACGGGTAGCTTCCTGAGATAAGCTAGTATATATTAGAAGTCATGGATTATCATACTAGCTATCAAAGGATGGTAGATGATATTGAGAAAATGCGTTAGTACTATTTTCCTATTTTAATGACGGGTGTTACGAAGAGGGATATTTTCATCGTTACACCTGTAGGTCGAAGATACTGCACTTGTAATATTATTCTCGGGGTCAATATTTTCATACGATGATAAATAAAATATTTAAAATGATAAAAATACAGCTATGTGTTAGCAGAAGTATTTTGGTCATTTTAGTAGCCAAGAATAATCTGTCTTTTGGTCCCTAGAGTAGCTCAAATAACTTTAGTTAATTTTTTTATTATATGGCTTATTGGGTGAATTTATTATTGAAAGAATTATTCTAGGAGTCCAATTAATTATTATTTGAGCTAGAATAATTAATTGGGGTAGTTTAATTAATTTATTATCTCGGGCAATTTTATATTGGGTCTAGGTAGATTAATTAATTAATAAAAGAGCTAATTTAATTAATTAGTTATTAATTAATTATCTTGGAAAAGTTTATATTGGGTCCAAGTGGATTAATTAATTAATATAAGTGATATTTAATTAGTCATGGGCTAATTAATTGAAACACTAGCCCACCATGGTAAATTGAGACGGCAATGTTTCTTTAGGAAACCTTGTAGCCGCCTCAAAGAAAAAAGAAAACGAAATTAAAAAGGACAAGGAAATGAAATAAGATAAAAAGGGAAAATGTAAGGAAGCTTCAGTTTTGGAAAAGGAAAAGGAAGGTACTATTTATATATTTGTATAGTTTTGTACTGTACAAAAGTTAACCGATTTTTATGAGGCAGAAATTGTTTCGGCTTTTCCTTGAACAAAATGAAGTCACCGTTTTCTCGTCGTTTTTCCATTAGCATCTAGCTCTTCCATTTTTCTTCCAATTTTCTTCACCCTAATTCTACTTTCATTGATAGAGGTTTGTAGAGGTTAGAGAATACTTTGAAAGGTCAGGAGCTAGCAAACGTAGTAAGTGTTTGATGCGAAAGAGCCAACGGTTTGCTGGTGTCCCTGTGGAACAAATAGATGATCCTATTCAAGAAACGCTGTCAAATTCAAATCTAACTCCAGTTATTCAAATAAAGCACCCTGTAAGTAAGTACTCCTAGACTTTAGCTTAGGAAAGAAATTAATTTGCAGTCTTCCACTGCGTATTTTTTTCCCCATAGTCCTTCAAGTGGTATCAGATCCAAGTTATAATCTATGAGTATGCTTTGGGTTAATAACCAGAAAGGTAGTTCCTTTACTAATAAAAATTATAATCTTTGTGATTGTATGCATCTCTCGTGGTGTTTGATATGGGTAGATTTTCTGTATGTCTCGTGTATGGAGGCATAGACACACGTAATTTATTGTTAATCACTTTTGTAGAATTCGTGTACGCCTTGTTTTCAAAGGCAGAGGTGTTTGAAATTATATTTCAATTTTTTTACAAATTCTTGTAACAAAATGGTGCCTAGATGAATGCTTGAAGAAAACCCCTGAAGTTATATGGAAAGTGGAAGAAAAACGGAGACTGGACGAAGAGCCCCACCCATGACATGATGCTCTTGTTAGAATGTATGCCTTCTAGACTAGGTTTTTGATGCAATTATCGAATTTCTTAATAAAAGAATTTATTCTCAAAAATTTGTTTGTATATTTACATTTTATATATGCATGACTTAAGTTTGGAAAGCACCTATTGTGTTTAAGTATGTAATCCATGTGAATGGTGGTCTTTCATAGTAAGGTATAGATCACAAGTTACTTAACACATAAACATTTGTTTTTAACCGATTGGTGAGAATAGAAATCTCATCATGTTAAGGTTATTGTGTTATGAATTCCAAATGGAGAATGGCTTATCTTTAGCCAGTAAGTAGTCCACTCACTTTATAGCAAGAGTGTATTTTGAATACATAGAATAGGACCCAAAATAGTGGTTTGTAAATGTACTATTAGGAAGAAAGCCAGACTATTACTGCTATAGTATGGACTAATACTCTACCACTTGAGTATGAGTTGGTGGTCTGATGAAGCTGGAAGCATGTACTTTGATATGCTGTAGTTGAGGTTCTATCATAGAGTCGATATACTTATATGTTGGGTATATGTGACTAGTTAGTTAAGACAGACTTATACGAGATAATTTCTGCGCTATATCGCTACTTGTGACTGTTCGAATGATCTATATATCCAGGGCCCTAGGGAACCTGACTTGGATGTTTGCTTTAGGGTAGCTGCCTTTGGAAAGTTGAAACATTCCATGAGTCATGGATCATTGGACTAGAGGTCTAAGGATGGTAGATGTCTTTTAGAGAGGTGTTAGTACACTCTTGCTCTTTAAAATGTAGAGGGATGTGTAGAGGGGTATTTTAGTTATTACACCTATAGGTTGGAGACTTTGCTAACGCAACATTGTCCTTGGAATCAATATTTCCTTATGGTGATATTAGGAAATATTTAAAATGCAAAATACAGCTATTTCTATAACAGGGGTATTTTGGCCATTTTTGTAGCCAAGACAATGTGTCTTTTGGTCATCGGAATAGCCCATAATTCCTCATAGTTTTGGGTTGAGGGATTGGTCATATATTAAACGGGTTTTATTTTATTCGAGTAGCCTGGTTTATTTATTGGGCTAGAATAAAATAAAAGATCTAAAAAGACAGAATTATATATTGGCCTATTTGCGTTATTTAATTAATTTAATTATTGGGCTTGTATTAGTCCAGGAATAATTAAATAAAATTAAAGGCTGAACCCAATAAACTAGGCCAAGGCTTAAGATTTATATTGGTCTATTGTGTTATTTAATTAATTGAATTATTGGGTGTCTATTAGTCCTTGAATAATTAAATTAAATTAAAGGCTTAACCCAATGAATTGGGCCATAAGTCCAAAAGCTTATTCAATGGCTTAATAGACGTGGGCCATAGGGCTTTTGTTTGATTTTTGAATTCCTGGATAATAGCCTATTATGAACGCAGTTGGGATTCAATTGAATAGGGGAGTCTTTTACAGAGGCACGGTTGTTTTTCCTCAAGCCTTATGTCTTCCCTCTCGTGTGTGTTCTCGATGATTTGTAAAGAGTAAGAACAGAGATGCGAAATCTATCTGATTAATACTTGATAGCATTCAGTTGGAATAGGAAGATCATCGTCTTCATCCATAGCCTTCACCAGGCTTTTAGGCGCGGTTATATTCTGAAAGATAAAGGAGTTGCATTGATGCCTAGAAGAAGCTGACAGCTTGCGGGACAACAACCTTAAGAACTAATCTCAGGACCAGAAGTGGTTTAGACCAAGTCACAACCAACACCCCCTAGACTAGTGAAAATGCACAGAGGTACAAAAAAGTTTCTTCCACTGCTCTTCTGCATGTGTTCTGTTTCATGAACATGCTACTATGTTTTTTTCGTTTTGCCATGTTTTGCCTTCAAGTGGTACCATAGCACAGCTTATATGGCAATATAGGTTGCATGTTAGTGAATAAAAATGGTCAGGTGATTAAAAGCAGTGATCCTTCGTGTTTTCTAGTATGGGTAGATTCCTCTGTAAGTCTCATGGTTGAGATATAGGAACATTGTAAATGTTTTTTTTTTTTTTTGAAGCTTTCATAGTGTTCGTGTATGTATAAAATTAAAGGTATAGGCATTTGTGGATTGTTTTGGATTATTTTTGGATGAAATCCATGTAAAAAGCCGACACCCAAAACGCCTAAAATGCATAGAAGGTTTTGGAGAAGATGGTCACTGCAGCAGCCGAGCCGTAAAGCGGAGTTGTCGAAGTCGAGCTGCGCTGCATAATGTGAGAGGGGCCGAAGCCATCCAAGCCAGCCTCAGCCGGGCCCAAGTTGGCCTCAGCTCTGCACTGCACATGAGGAATCTTCCCATGGGCCATGATCTAGCATGGAGGGTGCACTAGACAAGCGGGAATATTTTTTTTTTTTTTGGTTTTTGGTCCCATGCCAGACGAAGTTAGTTTTATTACAATAGTTAATATTCTTTGAATATTTTGAATGAAAAATAATAGTAAAGGAATTTAGGATTAAAGAAGACCATTAATTAATTAATTTGTTTAATTATATTATGTGGACACTTAGGTTAAAAGAATAGACAAGCATGAAAATGTTTATAGTTTTCTAGCATGCTTATTTCTTTTATACCCTATGTGTGCGTTTTCTCAAAGACCAAAGTCTTTGGGAAATTTTTGACAAGAAAAATATTTTTCAAATTTAAGAAAATGGTTATTTTTAACTTAGATAAAAATTAATCATTGGATATTTTCTCAAAGGATTTAATCCTTGACATAGAAAATATTTTGAATTTAGAAATTTTTGTAAGTTAAAATAGAAAGCTATTTTTGTTTTCTTTTTACACTAGAAAAATTATTTTTGTTAAATTAAACTTGAGACCAAAGTCTCTAGAAAGTGTAAAAGAAAACTTTTTGAAATCTTTAAGGTCTTAACTATGTAAAATAAATTAATGTAAAATCTCTTAAACGATTTTACCTTGACATAGAGCTTTATGAATTTAGATATTTTACAAAGAGTTAAGGGATACTTCATGGGATATTTTCAAAAGGATATTTTCTTTAAAAACCCTTATTTTAAAAGATTAAGTGGGAGAAGGGTCCTAACGGCCCCACGGCTTCCATCACGATTTGCATTAGAGATCGTGGGTCCCCTCACTTCACTCTGGGAGTGAACCCGTATAGGATGGGGATACCACAAGGATCTAAAACTAATGGATGGATATAATTAATAACCTGGGACATGTTCTATGATTGGCCAGCCCACATTGGAGGTTATAGTGCAATGAATGTCCATAGGAAATGAGAAGAAATGATCATCCCATCGATGGAGTTATCCTTCTAGATCATTACCTAAAAGGGAAATTAATTTGCAGTGGTTAATACACTTAGCTTCAAAAACTGTTAATCTTCACAAGAAGCTATGTCAATTTTTTTTTAATAGCCAAATTAATCATATTAAACATAATAGTGATATGGTTAACTATTATTGGATTTAATATGAGGATAAAGTGCACAAATTATTTTTGTTTTTTCACAAACTGACTTTTCGGTTAATTTTAGATTTTTCAAAAATGGTCGGTGGAGGTTCTTTTAGTCATTTGGCCATTATTCTCCGAGAGAAAAAGTTAACGGATCTAAACTATGTGGACTGGAAAAGGAACTTTAACATAATACTCACTACCGAGGAGTATAAGTATGTCCTCTAGGAAACCTACCCTGTTATTGGGGAAGGTTCATCCGATGTTGAGCATGAGGCTAAGAAGGCATGGAAGAAGGCTGACGAGATGGCTCGTTGCTACATGTTGGCCTCTATATCTAATGTGCTTCAGTCCAAACACGAGCACATGGCTACTGTGTATGACATAAGCCAGTCACAATCCACAATGTTCATCAATAAGAGTCGGCCTGCATGGCAGGAAGCTCTTAGGATGATCATAAACATTAAGGTGGCTGAGAAAGCATTAGTTAGGAAGTATATGGTCAAAATGATTGCTGCTCTTGAGGAAGCAGAAGTCTTAGAGGGTGTTATTGACCCCAAGAGCTAAGTGGTCATAGTTCTCGAATCTCTGCTGGGCACTTTTACTCAGTTCAAGTTGAACTACAACATGAGTTTAACTGAGTTAATGAAAGAGCTCCTGATAGCAGAGAAGGTCATGAAGTCACAGTCCAAGGCTATGATTGCTAGGGCTTCTTCTTCTAGAACTGGGCCCAAGCCCAAGAAGTTCAAGAGGAAGAAAGGAAATGCAGTAGCCCAGCCCAAGAACCAGCCCAATAAGCCAAAGGGTAAATACTTCAAGTGCGGGTAGAAGGGACACTGGAAAAAGGAGTGTCCAGAGCTTTAGGACAAGAAAAACCCTATAGGTATTGTTCTTAATCTAGAGTCAATTTCAATGGTTGGATCAACTTCCGCTTGGATTGTTGATTCTAGAGCTATTAAACGTATCTGTAACTCTTTGCAGGGGTTTAGGAAGATAAGAAGACTCCAGAAGGGTGAGCATGGACTATGAGTAGGAAATAGAGCACAAGTATGGGCCCTTACAGTAAGAGAGCTAGATCTCATTTTTATTGTAATAGAGTAGTTATTTTGAAAGATATTTTATATGTACCTGGATTTAGACAGAATTTATTTTCAGTTGCAAAACTTATAAATCAGGGATATTCTATTTCTTTCCATTCTAGTATTACCATCAATAGAAATAGAGAAGTTCTTTGTTCTGGGCACGTGTATGGAAACTTTTTCTTCTTAAATCCTATAAACAATCAAATAAATAACACTCAATTTGAACCTTTAAGTAAGAAGAGAAAGACCAATGTTAATGACTCATATCTTTTGCATCTAAGGTTGGGTCGTATTAACTAAACTAGGATTGAGAGGCTAATCTTTAATGGGCCCTTGGCTCATTGAGATTGCAAAGTTAGCCTCAATGTGAATCCTGTCTTATGGGGAAAATAATCAAAAGGTCATTTACCCAAAAAGCTAATAGAGCTAAAGAGATAATGGGCCTTGTTCACACTGATGTGTGTGGTCTTTTGTCTATACCAACTAGAGGGGTTTTTAATTAATTCATCACTTTCACGGATGATTGTACAAGGTTTGGTTTTATCTACTTGATGAGGTGCAAGTTTGACTCTTTTGATAAGTTCAAAGAGTTTAAGGCTGAAGTGGAGCGTCAGACGGGTAAACTGATCAAAACCTTATGATCAGAACGTGGTGGAGAGTACCTCCTCAATGAATTCAAAAATTACATGGTACATCATAGGATAGTATCCCAGCTCTTTATGTTGGGGACACCCCAGCAGAATGGAGTAGCCAAGAGAAAGAATAGGATATTGATGGAAATGGTCCGAAATATGATGTCTTATGCTACTCTTCCGGTCTCTTTTTAGGGATATGCCCTGGAAACAGCGATATACATTTTGAAATTGGTGACTTCCTCGTCAGTACCTAGGACACCCTATGAGATATGGACTGGGCATAAGCTAAGTCTAAATCATCTCAGGATATAGGGCTGTCCAGCTTATGTATTGATCGTGCTAATAATATCCACCATTCAATTAATAAAAACTTGAAATGAATGGCCAAGATTGAAGGTTGAATGGTGGTGAGAATGGGCTGTTATACTGACAAAATTTCGGCTGCCATGAAGGAGAAAAACCAAGAGAAAAAGGAATTAAACAAGAGAGAGAAAAAGGCTAGTGTGTGTTCTTGCTGTTCTAGGTGAGTTTTGAGAGTTCTTGGAGCAAAATCACTTTAAACAGCCTCAAATACATGGTAAAACCCTACCTTGCTTGAATTAAAATTACTGTTGGGTGAATGATGATTATGTTGATGTGAATTGTAACATGAAAATATGATTTTCATGTCTTGATTTTAGATAAAAGCTAAGGTTTGTGACTTTTTGTGTATGAACCTTGTATATGTTTGCATGTGTGCTGGCTGCTCAGGGATTTTTGAATGATGCTTTATGTGAGAAAGAATTGAATAATTATAGTGACTTGAAGAGTTGTTTTTAGTTGAGGGGATAATGATTAAAGTAGAGTAAAAATAGAATTTACTTGGTTGGAAGAATAGATTATACTTGCTTTTAATTAGAAAGATGAATTTGTGTTAAATAAGTGTGACTCTTGTGAGCTATTGAAATTTGGAAATTTTAGAATTAAAGATGATTTGAAGGAGAATTGAATGAATTAATGGTTCCAAGGTGTTAAATAATAAAGGAGAACAAAGGAAAGCATGAATAGTGGAATTGAGGCAAAAACTACTGGGACAGTTTTTGCCTTGTAGTATGTCACAGGAAAAAGAACTCTAAGAAGTGCCAATGCCAAATTAAAGTTAAGAGTCTTACGTTCGTTTTTATAGATCATAAAGCTAAATCAGAGTTGTAGATTGAAAGTTGTGCCCAAAATAAAATCATATGTCAAAGTAGCAAAATTACTGAATTTTGCTTAGAAAATGGATGAATTTAATGATGATTAATTGTGTGATTTTGGATGAAATAAATGGAAAATTTGAATTGAATCCCTTGTATATGAAAGGAGAAATGACGTGGAAAAAGGAAAACGAAAGAATCTAACAAACAACAAAAATACGACGTGAACGAAAGTTGAACGTTTTCCTTAACCATCTGCTCCATCGGCTAACTGTCGGCCCAGTTGGCTGGACGTCGATGAACCGTCAGCTATTTTTCGGGCATACACGATTTGACCCGAAAACGAAGTTTTGTTGTAGGTTTATCGGTAAATGGCCAACGAAACATTAAAAACAGGAGAAATGGTGGCTGAACGGCCGTAAACGAAAAGAGTTTAGTTAGGACACGAGGTGAGTCCCTTAAATTTCTAAAACCTTTTGAAAGCTAGTGTGCTTTGTTTTTTTTGTCCCTAAAATGCTATGTTTTATACCATATTGAAAAGGCTAAATATACCTAAGGTTTATCTGAGCAATATTTGTTTTTATTCCATTTTTAGCTTGAATGAACTTCATAATTGGCTTGAAAACCTTAATAGATTATTAAAGTATGAATTTGTAAGTTTAGTCCTTTTTGGATTAAATACTTAGGATTTTTGAAAAATGGTAATTTTGGAATCTGGTATTCATAAATTGTCTAGAAAGCCCTTATTGTAGTATTTTTATTGAAATGTGCTTGTAAACATAGAATTTAATCCTCTTTTGGGACTAGAATTTTGGATTTCTTGAAATGAGTTCCTTTTGGAATCGGATATTTGAAAAATGAGCCAAATATCCTTATTGGAATGTTTTATGAAAACCTTAGGAATTGGATATACGGTAAATGACTAAAATATGCTTATTGGAAATCTTATGAATACTTTTCAAATTGGGTAAGGGTAAAATGACACAAATACCCTTGGAAATGACTTTTATGATCGAGTATGGGAAAAATGACCAGAATACTCTTGGAAACTAGTTTTGATGTGTGAAAAAAATCCCTTTAACATGTTTTGACATGGTTTATGGAAAATGATCTCTCGTGATGAGATTGACCTTCGAAAAACTAAATTTTGATCCCAGAAATATTTTTATTAGCCTGATGTGCCTATGGAATGAATTGATTGGCCCTACGAAGCCTTTGGGAATTATGGTCTGACTTGTGAGTTAGAAGGACCAAATTTTGGAAATTGTTATTTTGCCCCAAAAATATTTGTTTTGAAAGTCCTATGGGATCATATAACTTTCTAGCCCGATCAGTCAGATGGGGGGTTGGTATTGGTGACGTTGAGTATTCAGCAAGGACTTTGATCTTTGTACTAACTTATTGATAGCGTCTAAATTAGTCATATTTTTTCTAGTTATTTTAGGCTCTTTTGTGATATGTTTTGTTTAATAACTAGTCATATTCCTTCATATTTGAGATTTTACCCTTAGAAAGGTATTTTGTTCATTATTACAGATTTTTGGGGTAAAACGAATCAAAAACGTCACAAAATAGAAGAGAGGCGGCGCTGGCCAGGACAGAGGAAATAGCGTTGGCCATGCACTGATGACACAAGCTTTAAGGTGATGAAAAATTGCCAAAACAGATCGGAATAGAGTGGAACCAGCACCGGCTCCAAGAGCCAAGCTAGAGTCGGCTGTATGCTGGACTACATTGTGTGAAATTCTAGAAAAAAAAAAAGCGTCGAACGAGTAGAGAACCAGAACACAACCGGCGTCAGCTCTGAGAGCCAAGGCCGCGCCATCTGTGCTTTGAGGAAAAGGCGGGATTGTGATTTTTCTGCGCAGTTTTTGATAATTTGTAGAGTTTTAGTATCTTCCAACTTCTGCTTGGCCAAGAATATTACACCAACGAGTTTAGGTGCTTTCCAAGCCTATAAATAGATAAAAAAAACTCAAGGGAAAATGAGAGAATTCATTGATTATCACAAAAAATCATTCAATCAAATGAGGAATTCTTCAATTTCAGGAGGGTTGTATAAGAAGGTCTTCAAATAAAGAAGAAGGCGGCTTGTCTATGAGTGCTTTCTTTTACTTCATTTCTTTTTGTTGACAATGATGTATTAATTGTTTTATTATAATTTGACATTGTTTTAAATATTCATAATTTTGAGAGTAGTTTGATTTTTTGATTAATTGGTTGTTAGTCTTAGTGTTGAATTACTTGTGTTTATTCCGAGATTAATTGGTTGGTTCTTTCCATGAACTTGCTTGGACAAAGGGGTTGATGGTAGTTTCAATTCATTAGTTTCGCATTTGTTGGATTTTAACTTTCTTGGACAAAGGGGTTAAGAGTAGGGACAAAGTAGTTAAATGTTAATTAATGTCTGCCCGGATATGGATTCATTGGTTAATTTCGTGTGTAAATTTTCCAGGAATGAAAATTTAATCAAATGATTGTGGTTAATGTATCTTTTAGGTGAATTAGTTGAGATAAGATATGTGATATTAATTTGTCTAGAAGATAGGGATTCATGGATTGGACAAAAAAGTGAATCTATGTTATCGTTCATGATGCCAAGGGAATAAATAGTTATGATAATGATTAAGTACTTTAGGATCATGTTAGTTAAAACAATGGTTTAAGTTACATAATTCTACATTCCTGATATGTACATATTATTTTATTTTATTTTCCTTTTTATTTCATTTTAACTTTATCGAGTCGGTTAAACAATGAAAGAAAAGTGATTAATGCATACTTGTTCCTTGAGAATCGACACTCATTTGAATCCTATGCTATGTTAATGATGAGCACGCTTGCTCATATGTGTAATTTGGAGTTAACATTTTAATTTAAACTTGGTTAGAAATGGGCTTATTTTTATATGATTTTTATGCCTAAATGCAAACGCTTCAAGTTTTTGGTGCCGTTGCTGGGGAACAATATCATGAAAGCTTTGATTTTGTTGATTTAACCATGTGAATATGTAAATATGTAAATATGTAAATTTGTACAATTGTTCCTTTCGTAAAAAGGTGCCATCTTTTATCTCTTTTGTCTCTTGTAATCTAATTTGCTAACTTTGACGTAATTGACTAACATACTTCATGTTGTATTCTAAATACCACTAACTTTTTTGTTTAGGTAGTTTGTGATTATATCTAATGTGTGTGTTTTTCTTTTCTCTAATTTTTCAATTCTTTGCTTTTACCTTTTTTTTTTTTCTTTTCTTTGTTTTTCTATTATTCTTATTTGTTTTTCTCTTTTTTTGATTTTTGTGCGTGGTTGATATCATCATGGACAACTATTTTTGGGCACAAAATCAGAGGAGTTACAATGATGCTAGATTGGCAAGATTACAAGCTCGCATTGATGTTCTTAGTGAGACATCATTAATAACATTGGTGAATTCTTTTGTTGCCAATACAAATTCATTTGTTCAGTGGCATAAAGAAGCTTTGCAATGATTGGGCGATCAAAGGAAACAATTAGTTAAGATTGTTGAGGAGTCTCATAAGTTCATGCTAGCCCAGATAATTGACCATGAAAAAAAAAAAAAAGCGACTATGAGGGACAATTACATGATGTGGCAAGAGCGAACAATGGTCCCAATAATGATGTATGGAGTTCAACATAACTTAAGAAGTTGGATTTATCATTCATTCTAAGAAACCCTTTGAGGATGTTGACAAATTCTACCATTCACCGCAATCTCAGGGAGGTAACTTGGTATTTGTAGAAGTATTGAAAAGTAAGGATTTCCCAATTCCATCTTTAAGAACTCAAACACTAAGTTTAAAGGGGTATTTTAAATTGTAAAAATTCTTTTGAAGGGTTAATCGGTGATTTCAAAGTTGATGCATCCGTTAGATACCATGTGCACTTATATGTTGAAAATGATATTTATGTGTCTAAAAGAATGTTAGAGAAGGAGGTTTATGTGTTTGGCTTTGCTGAGACAAATCGTTTTCATGAACCCTCCATTCTTCATTCTACATTCATCATGCAATCTTCTATTTTGCGCTTTAATTTCTTTTCAAAAGATTGGATGAGGAAGCATGATGGGTGTAGAGAGTTTTTGTTTTATTTTTATTTTTTTTGTTATTATTTTAGTCTTTTTCTTTAGTTTGTTTTCTATTATTTAGGTTTGTTTTTATTGTACTATTATTTTCTTTGTGCTTTTCTTTGTGTTTTGTTTTATAGGAATAAAGTCCTCTTGGACAAGCCCTTCTCTTTACATCAAGTTTGGATTTCCATTGGAGCATTATTGCACTTAGGAAGTATTACTTAAACTTTCTCACCCATTATTATTTTTAGTCCCTTTGGAGATGCTTTCTTGTGTTTATTTTTTGCTAATGAGGATATTGTCTAATTTAAGTGTGGGGGAGTGATTTGGTGATATACTTTCTCCACGTTTTTATCAATTATCTTGGTGTTTTCTTAGCATTGAGCTACTTTGAAATATTTTGAAATTGAGAAATAATTTTATTTTGAGCACAAAGTATGGGAGTATTTTCTTTCTTCTCTTTTCCCCTTTTATTTTTGGTCCTATTGCAATAGTTCCTTGCTCTATTTGTTTTGCCATTGAGGACAATGTCCAGTTTAAGTGTGGGAGAGTGATTAGAATAGGAATTCTTGTATGTTTTATTTATCTTGACATTCTTCTTTGAACCTTTTGAGAAGATTTTTCAAAAATTTTTCGGACTTCCTTTGAGATTTCAAGTTGTATTTTTAATGCATGTCTTTGTACTAGATCATAAAGCATATGTTCTATATTATTTATAGCTTATGCATGACTTTATGCACGCACTTAGACAAAGTAGTTCTTGATCAAATGCTTCGCATTGTTCTTAAACCTATTTTTCTACTAAAATTCATGGAGCATTCTAAAACTTACTTGAATATCTCTCGAGGTGAAATAAAAAAGACAATCATGATTTAACTTAGGGATGACAGTAATAGGACTTCTTTGGATAGTTTGAGCTTTTCAAGCCTACCTATTTTTATATTATCCCTAGTGCCTATTTTGAGCCTAAATTGTTGATTTTTTTCTTTAAAACCTGTTATCATACTTTGTCCATTGCTTGTTTTTGAGAGTTGGAATAATTTTTCAAATCTTTATGCTCTTGATGGATAAAAGTATATGTAGGAGCATGTTGAGAAAGAATATTTGAAAAAGATCATGACTTGTTACTTTTAGTCATGTAGTTGTAGTGAGCAAGAAAAAGAAAAGAGGAATTGAAAACAAGAAAAGAAAAATAGAAAGCTGTTAGAAAGAATGGAAAGAGAAAAAAAAAAGTGAGAAAGAAAAGATGAAAGAAGAAAGATCATAAGAAGAATGGTGATTGAGCTGTAAAAGTTGAGTTCATATCAAATCTTTGACATCATTGCTGAAAAGTCGAGTGATCTTGTGAAAAATAGAGAAGAATTGAAGAAGAAAGTAAAAAGATGAGAAGAAGAAGAGGAAAAAAAAGAAAAATGCAGGATTTTCTTCAGTTGAGTTGTAATTGCTGAATAAGGTTATGGTTTGATTGATTTCTGGAATAGGAGAGCAAGAAGAGTTTGGAAATTATTGATTCATTTTGTTTATCCTTTTCTTGTGAACTTTCAGCTTCTTTGATATTTGATTCTCCTATATCCTTCGTTTTACAAGCTATATTGCAAACCTTTAGCCTTATATTACAAGTTTGAAAGTCCTACTTGACCTAAGTAAAATCATGATATGTCTCGGATAACTGGAGAGAGTGTATGAAAGGTAAGCCTATGGAATGCATATTCTTTTTGAGCTAAATTCTTTCCAACGGTTTGAGAATATTGTGAAATCTTGAGATGGTTCTACTAAGTCATTTATCACTTACGCAAGTCTTGCATTTGTTGTAAAAGATGTAGTAGCATGTGTTTTATGTTCTTGAATGAAGAAAGCGTTGAGGAAATTATTTTGAAATTGATTGAGTGGATGATTAAACCTTATGTTTTCCTACTTGTCTTTGATACTTTGCTTGAGGACAAGCAAAGAGCTAAGTGTAGGGGAATATGATAGGGGCTAAATTAGTCATATTTTTCCTAGTTAGTTGACGCTCGTTTTGTGATACGTTTTGTTCAATAACTAGTCATATTCCTTCATATTTGAGATTTTATCATTGGAAAGGTATTTTGTTCATTATTACAGATTTTTGGGGTAAAACGAAGCAAAAACGTTGCAAAACAGAAGAGAGATGACACCGGCCAAGATAGAGGAACCGGCGCCAGCCATGCACTAATGACATGGACTTCGAGGCGACAAAAAATTGTCAAAATAGATCAGAATAGAGTGGAACTGGCACTGGCTGCATGCTAGACTACATTGTGCGAAATTCTAGAAAAAAACCGTCGGACGAGTAGAGAACCAGAACACAACCGGCGTCAGCTCCGAGAGCCAAGGCTGCACCATCTGTACTTTGAGGAAAAAGCGGGATTGTGATTTTTCTACGCAGTTTTTGATAATTTGTGGAGTTTTAGTATCTTCCAACTTCTGCTTGGCCAAGAACATTACACCAACGAGTTCAGGTGCTTTCCAAGCCTATAAATAGATAAAAAAAACATAAGGGAAAATGAGAGAATTCATTGATTGTCATAGAAAATCACTCAATCAAAGGAGGAATTCTTCAATTCAAGGAGGGTTGTATAAGAAGGTCTTCAAACGAAGAAGAAGGCGGCTTGTCTATGTGTGCTTTCTTTTACTTTATTTTCTTTTTCTTGACAATGATGTATTAATTGTTTTATTATAATTTGACATTGTTTTAGATATTAATGATTTTGAGAGTTATTTGATCTTTTGATTAATTGGTTGTTAGTCTTAGTGTTGAATTACTTGTGTTTATTCCGAGATTAATTGGTTGGTTCTTTCCATGAACTTGCTTGGACAAAGGGGTTGATGACAGTTTCAATTCATTAGTTTCACATTTGTTAGATTTTAACTTTCTTGGACAAATGGGTTAAGAGTAGGGACAAAGTAGTTAAATGTTAATTGATGTCTGCCAAGATATGGATTCATTGGTTAATTTTATGTGTAAATTTTCCAGGAATGAAAATTTAATCAAAGGAATGTGGTTAATGCATCTTTTAGGTGAATTAGTTTAGATAAGATATATGATATTAATTTGTCTAAAAGATAGGGATTCTTGGATTTGACAAAGAAGTGAATCTATGTTATCGTTCATGATGCCAAGGGAATAAATAGTTATGATAATGATTAAGTACTTTAGGATCATGTTAGTCAAAACAATGGTTTAAGTTACATAATTCTACATCCTTGATATGTACATGTTATTTTATTTTATTTTATTTTCCTTTTTATTTCATTTTAACTTTATTGAGTCGGTTAAACAATGAAAGAAAAGTGATTAATGCATACTAGTTCTTGGAGGATCGACACTCGTTTGAACCCTATGCAATGTTAATAATTAGTATGCTTGCTCATATGTGTAATTTGGGGTTAACGTTTAAATTTAAACCTGATTAGGAATGAGCTTATTTTTATGTGATTTTTATACCCAAATCCAAACACATCACTGATGTTAGAGATAGACAACCCCGAGTAACCTAGCTAATTTTGGGGATTGTCTTTCTCTAAATAGGGAGACAAAACATTGGGATAAGTCATCCTGGTTAGCCATCTAGTACTTGGCACCTGTCATGCCTTGTGTGTACTTTGTGATTTGGGTTGTTCACGGGCTAGGCTGGACTGAACACCTGGTGTTGTTCAAACCTCTTGCTACCTCGATGTAGATTGACGTCACGATTTGGACTCTTGGCTTACGGTAGTAAGTAAAAGATTGTGCGCTATGAGCACTTATTGATTGTAGTACACTAACGTGTACTTAATTTCTGGTGACACACATATTGAGTGCTGGAGGTGGTGGTCTCAGTACAATGAAACGTGGCACCGAAGGCAAGGACTATGGGAATTCCATATAGGTCGATCTTCTATTAGAAAAGTGCTGTGATTTGGAAATTGGGGCATGCTTTGAATGTAAAATATAGTTTTTCAAAAATGATTAAATTCTAGATAAACTCTTATTTAGGGAATTTTAGAATTGTTTCCAGTGAATAAATGATATGCTATCCCACAAAAGTTTTACGTACTCTGTTCTTTCATAAAACACTAGCACACAAGGAACTCACTGGGTGATTTGTCACTCACACGTGTCTTTATCTTACCTTTTTGTAGGATCTTGAGCTGAGCAGACCTACGGATAGAAAGACAATACCATAGTGTCGACAATATTAGTCTAGACGGTTTCCTTTTTGGTTATTTACTTTATTCTGTTGTAGTTAGAGATGGCATGTACGAGATTCTCTGATATATGTATATGTGTGGCCATTAGTATGGAAAATTGTTGAGTTTGGACCTTATATATTTACTCTGTTGATTCGTTCTAAAGGCCTTTTGTCCAAGAAACTGGACGAGGCGATACACATAGTCTTATAGAACTGTGATATCATCATAGGAATTAATATAACTCTTTTATTGAGTAGGTATGACGGATAGGAGTGATAAGGGCAAGTGCCTGATGGACGAACGCAGTAATCAAGGGAAGAAAGAGATAGGTGAGAGCTCGGGTGTGAAGAAATCTGGAAAGATTAGGAGATCTACCAAGCGGGTATGCTAGGATATTTTCTTGCAACAGGACCTGGTCCTAGCTACCGTCATGCATCCCGTCTCGCCGGGAGCTCATTTGACCCAACGGTACCCATTGTTACTCCAATTGTGCGAGACCTTGATGTGGAGAGGATACCTACCCCTAAGAGGACACCATCATCACAGGTGGAGGCAGGTGGCGACTCTGATGAGGTTGATGGTGGTATTTTTCTGCACCATTAGAATGATGATAAGGAGGAGGATAGTATCCCCAATGGTACAGTGTTGTCTGAGGATAATGAGGAGGTGTTTACTGGGGATGTACCGGGAGTACTTGAGGAGGAGATGCCAAGTTTGGAGGTTGTTGACGCGGGAGAGGATCAGGAGGTACTCGAGGTTAAGGTACCTATGGTTGAGGAGCCTGAAGAGGATTTAGAGATAGATCCAGAGCAATAGTCTTGGTTACACCCGATGCGAATAGAGATGGGGAGGTTGATGCAGCGGAGTCTTACATAGTTTCCACAAATTTAGGAACTCCCATCACAGACAACGATGATAACAAGTAGGAAGATGGGATATAGATATATAGTATGATATGTACAATTCGTCTTGCGTATATGTCTCAGCACGCAAATTTTGTACTAACTTTGTGATAAATGAAAATGAAATGAAAATATGTTATGTTTTTCTATATGCACTGTGCCCATTTTTATAATTGTTTTTGAGCTGTGATACATTGTTATATCGGTTAAATCTTACGAACTTTATAGATGCTTCCTAAGAGAATTACTCAAAATAACCCTGAGCCGATAGTGGAGGAGTCGTAGGTGGAAGGTCCCCACCTTGCAACTTTGGATGACCCATGTTCTATACCTTACAAAAGATGGCAGATACTATCCAACAGTTATCTAAGACTATTACTAGAATCAATGAGAATATGAGCAGGAGAGATCGAAATGGATTTTAGGATATGAGTCAGAAAGAGCTGAAAGGCCCTGATGGCAGAAGAAAGGGAAGATGCAAATGAGGGGAGGCACAGCTAAAGGATGGCTCCCTTTAAATGCTTTAATTGTGGAAAAGAAGGGCACAAGAGTTTCCGTTACCCTCACCCTTGAAGTATACGAGGATGGAGTCGATCGAGAAGAAACTATCAAGGACAAAAATCAGGACTAGGAAAATGGAACTTAGGACAAGCTTCTACCTCTAGAGCTGGACCCATCAAACCCCTAAATGAATGCTTGAGTAGTGACATTGGAGAAGACAGACAACCAGGTTGCAGTGGTAGAAGGTACGCTTCTTATTTTTTATTATAATGCTAAAGTATTGGTAGATCCTGGATCTATGCATTCTTTTTTTGCCAATTTATTCTTGATTCTATGGGAATAAAAGGGGAAGAAACTTCATATGAAATGATTGTCAGTACCTCACTGGGAAAGTAAATGAATAGTAAAAAATACATAGGAATTGTAAGATCTTGGTAGGAGATGAAATATTAGGAGGAGATTTGATATGTTTGCCCATAGAGGATTATTATACTATATTGGGTATGTATTGGCTATCCCATAACTATTCTCAAGATGATTGTAGACATGAGGTAGTACATTTTCATCAGCCTAGGAAACCTATATTGGAATTTGTAGGTGAGATTAGAAGGAAAAGTAATGCTTTTGTATAGGGACATAAGGCCTAAAAGATGATTTGGAAAAGGTGCGTAGGATACTTGGCTTATGTAATTAATAAACCAGGAGAGGTTAAGAAGCCTGAAGATGTTCTTGTTTTAAATGAGTATTTAGATGGTTTTCCAATAGAATTGAAGAAGTTACCACTAGAGAGAGAAGTAGACTTTTCCATTGATCTAGTGTCATCGGCAGAACCAATTTTAAGGACTCCTTATAGAATGGCACCCACAAAGTTACATGAGCTCAAGAAATAACTACAGAAATTAATGGAGCAATGATTCATTTGGCCAAGTGCTTCACTGTGGAGAGCACCTATATTGTTTGTTAAGAAGAAAAATGAGTCATTACAGATGTGTATAGAATTGTGAGGGTTAAATTCATTAACGGTAAAAAGTAAATATCCATTGCCCATGATTGATGAATTGTTTGATCAATTACAAAGAACAAGATTATTCTCAAAGTTAGACTTGAGGCAAGGATATTTATCAAGTTTAGATTCGAAAAGAGAATATATCGGGAACTGCATTTAACATACGATAAGGACATTTTGAGTTTGTAGTGATGCTCTTTGGTGTTACTAGTACCCTTTTATTTTCATAGACCCAATGCACCGTACATAAGTAATTTTGTGATTATATTCATAGATGACATTCCAATATACTCCAATGATCCCCAAGAACATGAATAGCACATTTGGAAAGTCTTAAGGAAGTTAAGTGAGGCCAAATTGTATGCAAAATTCAGTTAGTGTGAGTCTTGGCCACAAGAAAATTCATTTTTTAGACGTGTGATATTCAAAGATGAGATTACAGTAGACCCTGCAAAAGTCAAAGCGGTGGCAAATTGGAAACGTCTTGAGACTCCAACTAAAATATGAAGTTTATTGGGATTAGCAGGATATTATTGGAGATTTATTGAGGGATTTTCTAAGATAGCTTCACCTTTAACTCGACTCACTCAAAAGAAAATTCCTTATGTTTGAATCGAGAGGTGTAAGAAATGTTTTTAGGAATTGAAGAAGAGGTAAGGTTCTACTACTATTTTACCTTCCCAAAGATGGATAAACCTTATAAGATGTACATGGATATGTCAAAGGAAGGATTGGGAAGAGTAATGATGCAAGAAGGAAATATGTGAAACCCCAGTTGAAACCAACCTTAGAGTAAGGGGGTTGGGATACATATCATATTTTATTTCATGTTTAAATATATTTTAATATGGTTTTATGTGCATTGAATTTGTGTTTTATAGTCTAGAGGGCTTGATTGTGATTATTGAGTATGAAGGGCAAAATGGTAATTTTTACCTAAGGTGGAAAAAGGGAGATAACTAGAGGATTGAATAGGAAAATATTTTTAGAGAGAAAATAAGAACAAGAGTTGTTGTGGTGTAGTGGTTAGAGCCTTAGAATTGATTCTTGAGGCCTTGGGTTCAAATTCCATTATTAGAGCTATAGCATAATTAAATTTTATTTTTGCTTGGGAAGTGTCATTGTCGGCCTTAGTGGTTTTTGGAGTAGGGTAGAGATGTTGTCCTATGAGAGACATGATAGGAATCTTCAAATCCTACTCTTTTGCTCTACAAAAAATTTCTAAGGGGAATTCATTTCCTCTTCATCCTTAGTTTTTCCTAATTCTCAATTCATTAGTTTGTTCATTGTGTTCAAGCTAATTTTATTCTAGAAAAATTCCTGCAATGTGTTGTGGCTTTGAAGGTTCAAAATGTCTTAGTAAAAGACATCATATGGACCGAAACAATGGATGAGGGCGAAAGATTTCAAGTGAATTAAATTCCTTAGTGAACTTTCTAAAAATTCACTCTAGCTAGGCTCATTTCCCTTTGTACATAGAACTGAAATTTTTCCAGCTTTGTGTGCCTTCAAGGTGTAGAAATTCTTGACCATTATTCCCTCCCAAATGCTGCCAGAAAATGGCCCTTTTGATCAGCTTAGAATCCGGATTTTTATGGCTATTTTCGGACTGCACAAAGATGGTGCAAAACCAGAAAAAAATCATGTACAAATCGCAGCTTTGGAGGTCCAAAACCAAGTTGTTTTCTTCCAGTTTTTATACAGCACCCTAGCCATGTTTTTCCTCCATGAAGTAGGCTAGAAACCAGCCTTGAAAACCCCAGAAATTCCCCTTCAAAGCCTCTGGAAATAGCTTGGAAAAGGGCAGCCGAAAACTGCCCAAAAAATTCTAGCCTTGCGAAAATCTGTGCAGTGGTTTTTTTTTTCCAACTTTGTTTCCTAATTTTCTCCTAGCCGAAACACCAACCTATTTCTGCAAAAACCTTTCTTAAACCTCCATTAACAGAGCTCCATTGTTCCCCTCAAGCTTCTGCACGAAATTTAGCAATGGCTGTCCGAAAATCTCTCCAACAAATCCTTGCAATTTAGCTTGATTGGTTTCCAAAATTCCAGCCACCCTTGTCTAGCAACCTTCCATAATATATCACTCAATTGACCAGACCTCTTCTTCATCATTGTGCACCTTAATTTCAGCCACCATAAACCCCCTTGAACCAGCTTTAATCCCACAGAAATTCTACTCAAATAGTCGACCATGGCAGACTTCCAAAGCTGTCCAACAATCAAAATATTCTTAGAATATTTAGTTTCCAAATTCACTTCCTAAAAATATTCTTCAAGGATTGTAACAACTAACCTTTCATTTTCCCTTCCAAATCAGAGAATCAACCTCCTAAACCCTACAGAAATTCATCCAACTCTATCTCTCACAAAAATTCAGCAGCTGCACATTACCATCTCTCAATTTTCTTCAACCTCCAAGAACACACACACACTACACCAAGAACACCTACCTCTTCCCTACACCTAATACCCCTCAAAACCATCTCAAACCCTCTATAAAACTTCCAGATTTGACCTACTTACTGCCGTGATTCCATAACACCATTCTTAACATCAAACTCCACAAATCATCTTGCTACTTCGGATCAAAACCAGAAATTTCTGTTCAGGTCAAGAACACCTTCAAGATAAATTTATTCTAACAACTTCATCTTCTCCAATCTTGATCTCTAGTGAGAGCCTATGTGAATAAACATGCTAATGGTCTCTCTCTCTCTCTCTCTCTCTCTCTCTCTCTCTCTCTCTCTCATGGCCGAAAATTCCCCTCTCTTGGCCGGATGACTTTTTCTCCCATGAACATGCTTTCGCCATCTTCCATGGACAAAGTAAGACATCTAGGAGTTGAGATATACTCTAAACTCCTTCAAGGCATTCATCAACCAAGTAAGTACCTTCAATCTTCCTTTTTAAACTCTAGATTCATATCTCTAGGATGATGATGATAGTAGGTGGATGGCGATAGGATTTAAGTATATATATATATATATATATATATATATATATATCGTTGAGATTGAAGCATGAATATATGTATGATTGTGAAGGAGATGGGATTTATGCATGGAAGGATTATCTTGGATGATTATATGATGATTTGAGGTTGATGCATGTCATAGGTAGTATTTGTGATGAAGTATGCTAGAGATTATGTCACCTTTGGAGAATAGGATTTATATTCATGTTAGATGATTGAAGCCATGATCATATTTATGCTAGTAAAGGTTAGATCATATTTTGATAAATTGAGATCTATGCTTGTATGCATGATTTGGACGATTTGATGAATTGAAGGGTTGTATATGATTATGATTGTGGTTGGCTATAGGAATATGATCATGATCTAGTTGTCCCTAAGCTAAATTTTATTTCGTTAATAAAATATTTAATAATATGATTTTTCTAGTAAAATTTTGAAAACCAAGGGAAAATGTGGATTTGGTCTTTTATATAAAATAGTGATATTTTAGTCAAATAAATAATAGTTTTTGCTACAAAAATAAAATTTATAGATATTATAATATCAAATAAAGCCTTTTGTGAAAATAATCATAATAGGTAAAATATTTATTATTAAAATTTAATTATTATCTTTTAATCAAACTTATTAAAATTTATTTATTATTTTTCAAGCAAGACTCATTAAAATTTATTCTCAACTAATTCTAACTATCAATTATTTTCTAGCAATTAATTATTAATAATTATTATTTTACCTAGTACCACCTAGGACTTTTCATCAAATAAACTCTAAATTATTTTAGCAAGATTTAAACCTTCAACATATTGTACCTAATTTTCCAAACTCTAGTTATTTTAATATCAAACTGGATTTATTTTATAAACCCTTTTATTTATTATCGAGCCTTAAAGCTTGGGACACTAAGGACATGATTGTAGTAAGTTGAGTTAGTTTTATGTGTGAAAGTGAATCTTGGCTTGAGTTTAATTGTGGTTTGTATTTACCCTATGTGGGGTTAGGTCAGCTATTGGAGACCTTTGTTGTGGGCAAGGATCAGGTAAGCTCCTGCATAAAACCTGTTTGATGAAAAATGATTCTTTTTATGGCAAGCCAAATGTAGAGTGCATGGTCACTCATTTCTGTAAAGGTAATTGAGGATTATTTCCATTCTCATTTCAGACAAATAAATTATTTGTAAATCAAGGGGCGGTTTTACTCAAAACCTAAAACTCTTTCTAAAACCAATTTTGCCCCAAACTTTGGAAATCCTTAATTGCCATTTTCAAGTGGAACTGTGTTTTGTTCATTTTCTTCCCAAGTGGGATATGTTACGTTGAGTACTCAATGGGGGTAGACTGGTAGTACTAGTTTTGAAGAGCAAGAGTGAGTCTTCTGGCAGGAGGCCTCCTCCAGAAGATGAACTCAACTTAGAGAAACGTCAGTACTACTTAGTCATGCCGGTCCGAGCTAGCAGTTTTTATTTCAATCAAGTGACTGTGTTTTGCTGGAATGGCCACCCGGTTGTTATTTGGGTATAGAGAATGAGGAGTATTTTGCCCGGTAGGCCGATCACCTACCTTTAGTCAGTCTGCACAAAGTGTCGGCATACTGACCATCCGGTTATGGGGCCCAACGTGTGGTAACCCATAATCCTTTTTTTCGAGTGGTTGATCTTATAAATTATGTATGGCTGGAAAAGCCAAAACGCCACTCTTGCTTTTGACTAATGTTTATTACTTGCCAATATTTCTCTTATAAAGTTTTTATACTCTGCATCCACGAACTATTTCCCCCGAACACCCAAAGCACATACGGACTTACTGAGATTTCTGTCTCATCACCTTTTTACCATGATTTCAGGCCGATCCTGCTGTGGGGATGAGTAGCTTGTGTTATCTGCCTTAGAAGAGAATGTTATCTTTTATTTTTATGTATTGCTTTGGGGAGTTGAGAGTGGATGATTTTATTTATGGATTTGTTTTTCTTTTGGTCATTCAAGATTTTATTCATGGATTTATTCTTGGGTTGTAATAAATTTTAAGTTAAATTATTATTTTCATTTCGCTATTTTAATTGTGTGACCTAGTTATAAAGACCCCTTGTCCTTTGGACGGGGCGACATCCCCGACCCTGGCGGGCCTAGGTAGCGGGGTGTTACAAAAGGTGATAGCCAATATCTCTAGGAAATTAAAACTTCATGAGGAGAATTATCCTACACATGACCTACAGGTGGCAGTTATTGTATTTGCTTTTAAGAAGTGGAGACATTATTTGTATGGAGCTAAGTTTGAGGTTTTCACCGAGCACAAAAGTTTAAATATGTTTTTAGCCAGAAGGATTTGAATATGAGACAACGTCGGTGAATAGAATTTTTGGAAGAATTTCAATGTCCAATTAAGTATTATCCTGGGAAGGCACACAAAATAGCATATGCCCTTTGTAGGAAGGTGAACTTATCAGCTATTTGGATGTTACAAATCCTAGAATTGGAAACATTTACAGTAGATGGAGAAATAAGGCTAAGTAATATTTCCATTCATCCTACTTTCCTACAACAGATGAAAGAAGAGCAAGATAAAGATGAAAAGCTACCAAGGATTGGTGTAAAAGGAGGTGAAGAAAGGAGGAGATGAGTTTCGAAGAGATAATGATGGAATTATTTGTTACCGTGATCGGTATTGTATTTCAATGTAATCTGCAATGAGACAGGATATTTTTATAGAGGCATATTAGAGTAAGTATACCATCTATCCAGGAGTCGTAAAGATGTTTTAGGACTTAAAATGACATTATTGGTGCATCGGTATGAAAAAGGATATTTCAGACTCTGTAGCTCGATGTTTAACTTGTTAACAAGTGAAAGCCAATGAAAAATGACCTGGAGGGTTACTACAGCTATTACCTACTCTATCATGGAAATAGGATGAAATTACTATAAATTTCAATACGAGATTTCCCATGGCAATAGGACAGCGAGGTACTATATGGGTGATAGTGGATCGACTGACTAAGTCTGCTCATTTCATCCCTATTACTCAACGGGGTTCTTTAGAAAAGTTAAGTAAAATATATGCGGAGAAAGTGATCAGACTTCATGGAATACCCTCTAACATTGTGTTGGATAACGATTCTAGATTTACCTCAGAGTTTTGGATTAAATTACAGCAAAGATATAGGACAATCTTAAAGTTTAGTACAGCAGTGCACCCCCAACCAGATGGGCAGACTAAATGAGTGAACAGGGTTTTTGGAGATATGTTATGGGCTTACGCTTTAGATTTTGGAACTAAGCAGATTGATAATTTAATATATGCAGAATTTGCATACGAATTGGAGTGGCCCCATTTAAATATCTATATAAAAGGAAATGTAGTCTAGGACAAATGGTGGGTGAATAAGATGCCCTCGATCTCGAAAAGTTTGACAGGCTGTGAAGATGATGAAAATCAAGTCGGAGATGGCTCAGAGTAGACAAAAAAGAAAAAAAAAGTTATGCGAATCGACGTAAGAGAGATTTGAAATTTGTAGAATGAGATAATGTAATCTTGAAGCTAACTCCACAGCGACAATTGGGAATCAATTGGGAATCAAGGAACAAGAAAAGAAATTGGCATTTAGGTTTGTAGGACCATTCCCTATTGTCGAGAGGATTGAGAAGGTAGCTTACTGGTTGGAGTTACCCATAGAGCTTCAAGGTATTCACACGTGTTCCATGTATCCCAACTTCGGAAGTATGTGGCTAATCCTGCTCACATTTTGAATGAAGATCCCATTAAGATTACTCCAAGCTAGAAGTGTAAGGAAAAGCCTATTAAGACCTTGGAAAATGCTGAAAAGGAATTGCAGAATAAGAAAATTTCTCTTGTACAAGTATTGTAGAATCATCATCCTGTGCAAGATGCAACTTGCGAAATGAAAGCAAAGATGTTGAAAAAGTATCCAGATTTATTTCAGGTGTAGGCCAATTTCGAGGACAAAATTTTTTGTAAGGGGGGGCGGGAGAATGTAATACCCCACACCTTTATCTTCGATTAGCTACTAATTGTAATATGATGATAATTTGTATCAATGGCTAGAGCACAAGTTGGTCAGTGTAATGAGACAAATATTTTGTTGAGACCTGGATGTAATTATTGGATTTGTTCTACCAGTACCCAAAATCTTCGAAAGGATACTATTATTAATAAAATAAGAATTTGAGGATACGCTGAGAAGAGAAATTGATCAGTGCGGTTATGTGGTATCGGAGGCATTTTTATCATTTTGACAACGCCCGAGACTTTAACAACAAATTTCATCAAACTATAAAGGAATTGAAGAATTTAAGTATTACCAATGGATTCAGTGAAATTTTTGGAGTTGAATGGTGAAATAAAATATTTTTCCGTTTCGAATTTTGGTCATTTCTAAAGAAATAGGAAATCGCAGTTAAAGCGGTGCGTGTGGCATTTTGTGATTGGTAGCCTATGGACATGTGTCAATTTAAGAGAGGTTGCAAAGAAGGGTTTACGTAAGATGCATGGAATTAAAGGATAACAAAATAAATAAAGAATGATGTGTAATTTTGTAATTAGAAAACATCACTTGTGGGCCCGTTTGATTAAAGTCTTGTGCAATTTGATTAGCTAATGTTTAGGCCTTGAGAACAAAAACGAATGGCTGAAAATTGGCCAAGAAATTGGTACCCATGCAAGATGAAATGAAAGGAAATGGTGAGGAGCAAAATAAGTGGTTGGTGTGTAAAAATTTCATTGGAACATACCTAACTATATCCACCATTAAATTAATAAAAAGTAGAAATGAATGGCCAAGATTGAAGGGTGAAAGGTGGTGAGAAGGGGCTGTTTACGGCCAGAATTTCAGCAGCCATGAAGGAGAAAAACCAAGAGAAAAAAGGAATTAAACAAAAGAGAGAAAAAGGCTAGTTTGTGTTCTTGGTGTTCTAGGTAAGTTTTGTGAGTTCTTGGAGCAAAATCACTTCAAATAGACTTAAATACAAGGAAAAACCCTACCTTACCTGAATCAAAGCTGTTGTTGGGTGAATGATGATTATGTTGATGTGAATTTTAACATGAAAATATGATTTTCATGTCTTGATTTTGGATTAAAGCTAGGGTTTGTGACCATTTGTGTATGCTTATATGTGTGCCAGCTGCCTAAGGGTTTTTGAATGATGTTTTGTGTGAGGAAGAATTGAATAATTATAGTAGCTTGAAGGGTTGTTTATGGTTGAGGGGATGGTGATCAAAGTAGACTAAAAATGAAATTTACTTGGTTAGAAAAAATGGATTATACTAGCTTTTGACTAGAATGATGAATTTGTGTTGAATAAGTGTGACTCTTATGAGTTATTAGAATTTGGAAATTATAGAATTAAAGATTAGTGGAAGGATAATTGAATGAATTAATGGTTCCAAGGTGTTAAAGACTAAAGGAGAGCAAAGGAAGGCATGAATAGTGGAATTGAGCTAAAAACTATTGGGAATGTGTTTTACCCTATTACATGTCACAAGAACTAGAACTCTAGAAAGGGCTAATTTCAAATTAAATTTAAAAGTCTTATAATCATTTTGGTATATCATAGAGTGAAATCGGAGTTGAGGATTGAAAGTTATGCCCAAAACAAAATCGTGTATCAAAGCAGCAAAATTTAAAAATTTTGTTTAGAAAATGGATGAACTTAAGGAAGACAAATTGTGTGATTTTTGATGAAATAAATGGGAAATATGAAGTGAATCCCTTGTATATTAAGGGATAAAGGATGTGGAAAAAGTAAAATAAAAGAATCAAACAAATGACAAAAAAACGACATGAATGAACAGTTGAAAGTTTTCCTTAACCGTCGGTTACCCGTCGGCCCTGTCGGCTAAATGTCAATTGCACGTTGGCTACCCGTCGGGCACATCAGCTGGATGTTAGCTAACCATTAGTTATTTTTCGTCCAAACACAGTTTGACCCGAAAATGATGTTTGGTGTAGGTTTATCGGTAAACAGGCAACGGAAACAATGGTGGGTGAACGTCCATAAACAAAAAGAGTTTAGTTAGGACACTAAATGAGTCTCTTGGATTTCTAAAACCTTTTAAAAGCTAGTGTGCTTTGTTTTTTTCCATGAAATACTATGTTTTATACCATTTTGGAAAACCGTTTATATACTTAAAGTTTTTCTTAGCAAGATTTGTTTTTATCCTATTTTGAGCTTGAATGAACTTCATAATTGGCTTGGAAACCTTGACGGGTGATTATAGTATACATTTGTGAGTTTAGTCCTTTTTAGATTAAATACTTGAGATTTTTGAAAAATGGTAATTTTTGGAATCGAATAATCATAAATTGACTAGAAAGCCCTTATTGGAGTATTTTATGGAAATGTGTTTGGAAACTTTGAATTTAATCCTCATTTGGGATTAGAATTCTAGATTTCTTGAAATGAGTTCCTTTTGGAATCGAGTATTCGGAAAATAAGCCAAATATCCTTATTGCAATGTTTTATGAAAACCTTTGGAATCAGATATTTGGTAAATGACTGGAATACCCTTATTGGAACTCTTGTGAACACTTTTCAAATTGGGTAAGGACAAAATGACTCGAATAACCTTGAAAAATCTTTTGGAATCGGCTATGGGTAAAATGACCTGAATACCCTTGGAAATGACTTTTGTGATTGAGTACGGGAAAAATGACCTGAATACTCTTGGAAACTGATTTTGATGTGTGAAAAGAATTTTTTAACCTGTTTTAACATGGTTTTTGAAAAATGATCTCTCATGATGAGATTGATTTTTTGAAAATGACATTTTGATCCCGAAAATTATTTTATTAGCCTGATATGCCTATGGAATGAATTCATTGGACTTATGAGTCAGTAGGATCAAATTCTGAAAAATGTTATTTTTCTCTACAAATGTTTGTTTTGAAAAACTTACGAAATCAGATAACCTTCTGTCCTGATCAGTTAGAGAGGGGGTTAGTATTAGTGACGTTGAGTACTTAGTAAGGACTTTGATTTTTTTACTAGCTCATGTTAGAGATAGACAACCCTAAGTAGCCTAGCTAGTTCTCGGGATTGTCTTACTCCAAATTGGACGATAGAACGTTGGGATAAGTCATCCTGGCTAGCCGTCTAGTACCTGAAAATTGCCATGCCTTGTGTGCACATTATTGTTTGGGTTGTTCACGAGCTAGTCCGAACACCTGGCATTGTTCAAACCCCTTGCTACCTCGATGGTGATTGACGTCAGGATTGGGACCCCTGGTTTACGATAGCAAGTAAAAGATTGTGTGCTATGGGCACTTGTGGATTATAGTATGCTACGGTGTACTTATTTTTCAGCGATGTACGGATTGAGTGCTAGAGGCGGCGGTCTCAGTACAATGTTACGTGGCGCCGAAGGCAAGGTCTAGGGAAATTCCATACATGTCGACCTTCTATTAGAGAAGTGCCTATGATTTGGAAATTTAGGCAATACTTTGAAAGTAAAATACAGTTTTCCAATAATGATTAAGTTCGGGATAAACACTTCTTTAGAGAATTTTAGAATTGTTTCTAGTGAACAAATGATATGCTATCCCATAAAAGTTTTATGTATTCTATTCTTTCATAAAGCACTAGCACACATGGGATTCACTAGGTGATTCATCATTCAGACGTGTCATTATAAAGACCCCTTATCTAGAAAACTAGACGGAGTGACACCTGGTGTTGATATGCTTTTAGTGCTATCTTTAGTAGGGGTGTTACATAGGAGCCACTGACCATATCCGTAACTTTGTGCGGGGGTTCACCCTGATAAGGAAACTCAGTAGAGGTGAGCATAGACTTAGAGTGGACAATGGAGCATAAGTGTAGGCCGAAGCAGTGGGAGACTTGGAACTTTTATTTGATTGTAATAGGATTTTAGTTTTAAAAGATATTTTATATGTTTCAAGTTTTAAACAAAATTTTATTTCAGTTTCAAGATTGATTATCAAGGTTATTCTGTTTCATTCCATTATGGTATTTCAATAAGTAAAAATGGAAAAATTATTTGCACTGGAAACGTGCAAGGCAATCTTTTTTACTTTAATCCTATAACTCATCAATAAATAGTATTCAGACGTAACCTAATAATAAGATGAGAAAGACCACATCAAATAACTTATATTTGTGGCACTTAATATTAGGATATATAAATATTAATCAAATTTAGAGGTTAATCTAAAATGCGTCCTTGGACTAATTGAAAATGGAGGAATGGCCTCAGTGTGAATCTTATTTTATGGGTAAAATGACCAAAAGATCATTCACTCAAAAGGCGAAAGGGGCCAAGGAAATATTAGAGTTAGTTCATACTGATATTTGTGGTCCTATGCCTTTACCAGCTAGAGGAGGTTAAAATTACTTTGTTACATTCACAGATGATCACTCACATTTTGTTTATGTTTACTTGATAAGGCACAAGTCTAATTCCTTTTATATATTTAAGGAGTTTAAAACTGAGGTGAAGCATCAAACAGGTAAACTAATAAAAAATCTAAAATCGAATCATGGTGGAGAGTATCTCCTTCATAAATTAAAGAACTACTTGGCAAATCAAGGTAAAGTATCTCAGCTAACTACACTGGGACTCCCTAGCAGAATGGAATAACTGAGAGAAGAAATAGAACGTTGATGGAAATGGTCAGGCGCATGGTTAGCCATGCTATGCTTCCTATTTCTTTTTAGAAATATGCCCTGAAAATAGTAGCATATATTCTGAACTTGGTGCCTTCCAAGTCAATGCCTAGAATACCCGATGAGATGTGGACTGGACGAAAGTTAAGTATGAATCATCACAAGGTATATTATTGTCCAACTTATGTACTGACTAAAGGAAGTAAGCTAGACTTAAGATCATAATAGTGCTACTTTGTATGGTATCTAAAAGGAACAAGGGGTGGATACTTTTATCATTCTCCAAGATCAAAAAGTACTTATAAGTACTCATGCTAGGTACTTAGAGGATGAACTGAGTATATCTACTAAGGTTGCGAGTAAGGTGGAATTGGAAGAGAAGTTGAGTGGCGCTTCAATTTCTAGTACCCCAGATGAGATGCCAAAAGAGATACAACCAGATGTTCCTATACAGACTATCTAGGGTTCCTGAGAGATGGACTGGAGAGGCCTTTGAGATGGTCTCCGACCATCAGGAACAAGATTCCATTAGATATGATGAGGCCATTGTTAATGTTGATGCGTAAAAATGGAAAATTGCAATGGTTACCGAGATTTGAGTTTATGTATCTTAACTAAGTTTGGGATCTTATTAGTGCACCTAAAGAGATTAAACCCATATAAATGGTGGATGAAATATGTATGTATATGAAGTCGGATGGGAATAATGTGTCATTTTTTGTACTTTATGGATATGAAAATCTACTCATTGGAAATGATGTCGGGATATTGTCATCTATAAAGATTTGGCTATCAAGTCAATAAAGTATAAAGGATATGGGAGAAGCTAGCTACATTGTTGGTATTAATTTTCTTAGAGATAGGAAACATAGAATGTTAGGCCTATCCCAACTACTTATATTTACAAGATATTGGCTAGGTTTAGCGTGGATCAGTGCAAAGGGAAAATCTTACCATTTAAGCACAGATTGACCTTATTTTCCAAGCAGTGTCGTAAGGTACAAGAAGAAAATGAGAGGATAAGTAGGATCCCCTATGCTTCAGTAATGGGAAGTATCATATATGCCATGCTTTGTACTAAGTCAGATATCTGCTTTACAGTAGGCATGGTTAGTAGGTATCAATCAAACCCTAGGGAAGAACATTGGTAAGCTGTGAAGTATATACTGAAGTATCTTAAGGCAAGGAGGAATTATATGTTTGTCTATAGAGCTGATGATTTGATTCCTACTGGTTACACTGACTCAGATTTTTAAGCGGATAAGGAGGAAAGGAAATTCACTAGTGGATATATTTTCACTTTGTTTAGAGGGACTATTTCATATAGGAGTGTTAAGCAATCTTTTATTGTTAATTCCACCATGGAAGTAGAGTATGTGGTAGCTTCAGAAGCTTTAAAAGAAGCATTTTGGCTCTGGAAGTTTCTTACAGAGCTTTAAGTTGTGCCACAAATGGACAAGCCTATTGCCATGTATTGTGACAATTCTAGAGCCATATCACAATGTAAGGAACTAAGGAACTATAGGAAGGGCAAACATATTAAAAGGAAGTTTCACCTAATCCAAAAGTCCATCCAAAGATGGGAGATCGTGGTTGATCAGATTTTCGCTACAATTAATCTGGCGGACCCATTTACCAAGCCTTTAATGAAGTAAGTGTTGAAAAGACATTTGGACATCATTAAGGTAGGCACATATAGATTATCATAGTCTATTTAGTGCAAGTGGGAGACTTTTGGAATACATGCCCAAAATAGTTATGTATTTCTATATTTTGGAAATTAATAAAATTATTTCATTCACAGTTGTTTGTTTACATATATTCCTACATTAAAAGTCTATATATGTTAGTCAGTAATCTATGTGATTATGTCATGCTTTCACAATAAGGTATAAATTATAGGCTACTAACACATAAGCGAAAAATTATTATTGATTTATTGATGAAGCTAGACATATTATCAAAGTTTAGATCGTTACACTATAGTTTTTAAATGGGGAATGGTTTATTATTAACTAGTGAGTAGTCCACTCAAACTAATAGTGAAAGTGCATTTTGGAATTGATGTGTCCGGACTTGGGTATAAAAATCATACAAAAACTAAGCACATTCTCAATCAAGTTTAAATTAAAACGTTAAACCCATATTACACATATGAGCAAGCGTACTCATCATTAACTAAGCATATGGTTCAAACGAGTGTCGATCCTCAAGGAACAAGTAGACATTAATTACCTTTCTTTCATTGTTTAACCGACTCGATAAAACAAAATCGAAATAAAATAAAACAAAATAAAATAAAAATAAAAATATATACATGTCAAGGATGTAGATTTATGTAATTCAAACCATTGATTAGACAACCATGATCTTAAAGTACCCAACCTCTATCATAACTAATTATTCTCTTGGCATCATGAAGAATTAAAATAGACTCGCTTCTTTCTCAATCCATGAATCCCTATCTTCTAGGTAACTTAGTATCACATACTCTGTCTCAACCAGTCTTACCTAAAAGATGCATTAAACACAATTCTTCGATTAAATCCCATTCTCAGGCAAACTTAACCCAAGAAATTAACCAATTGAATCCATATTCTGGCAGACATCAATTAACCTTTAATTACTCTGTTCTTGCAATTAACCCCATTTTTAGGCAAGTTAAAAGGAAACAAATATGAAATCAATCAATTTAAACCATTAACCCTATTCTCAAGCAAGTTAACGGCACAATCAATTTGCAATCAACCCAAGTAATTAAATACCAAGAATAACAATCAATTAATCAAAAGATCAAATAACTCTAAATACCATGAACGTCTAAACCAATGTCAAATTACAATAAAATAATTAAAGCATCATTGTCAAGAAAAGAAAACAAAGTAAAAGAAAGCACTCATAGACAAGCCTCATTCTTCTTCCTTTGAAGACCTTCTTGTACAACCCTCCTTGAATTGAAGAATACTCCTTAGATTGAGTGATTTTCTATGATGAATAATGAATTCTCCCATTTTCCCTTGTGTTTTTCATCTATTTATAGGCTTAAGAAGTACCTAAACTCGTAGGTACAAAGTTCTTGGCCGAGTACAAGTTGGAAGATACTAAAACTCCTCAGGTTTCCAAAAACGTGTAGAAAAATCGCAGTACCGCCTCAAGGACAGAACACAGCCGGCACCGCCTTGGTCATTCGGAGCCGGCACCGCCTGTGTTATGCTTTTCTACTTGTTTGCCGATTTTTCTCCAAATTTTGCGCATAAGTTCCAGAATTCAGCCGGCGCCGGTTCCAGCCTTACAGCCGGCGCCGCCTCTACTCTGTTTTGCAACGGTTTTGCTTCATTTTATCCAAAAATCTGAAATAATAAACAAAATACGTTTCCAAGGGTAAAATCTCAAATATGAAAGAATATGACTAGTCATTGCACAAAATGTATTACAAAAGAGCCTCAAATAACTAGGCAAAGTATGACAAATTTAGCCCCTATCAGGAATACGTAAAACTAGACCATGCAAAAATAATCTTCATCAAAGTACTAAAATAAATAAAGATTGATTTATCGCTACTACTGCATGGGCGAGTACCCTAAGACTTAAGTATAAGTTGGTTGTCTGGTAATGCTAGACTTATGCACTTTAATGAATATTAGATTATATCTTATTGCGAGGCCAATAACATTATACGTTGATTGTATGACTCTAGTTTTTTGAGACAAACTTATCAAATAGAGTTTATATGCTTCATTACGTGCAGAAATCACCCCCTTGTGATTACCTGAGATAATCTAATAATCTAGGACACTGGGAAACGAGATTAAGTATGTATGCTTTATGGGCAACTCCTTCAGATAAGTTGTTACTACTGGAAGTCATGGATTATCGGACTAGCTATCAAAAGATGGTAAATGTTACTGAGAAAGGTGTTGTACTATTTTCCTATCTCAATGATGAGTGTTACATAGAGGGGTATTTTCATCATTACACATGTAGGTGCAAGACACTGCACTTGCAATATTATTCTCGGGGTCAATATTTCCATATGGTGAAAAATAGAATATTTAAAAAGATAAAAATACTACTATTTGTTGACAGGGGTATTTTGGTCATCTTAGTAGCTAAGAATAAAAAGTCTTTTGGTCCCCAGAGAAGCTCAAATAACCTTAGTAAATTAATTTACTATATGGGCTTATATGGTGAATTTATTATTGGAAGAATTATTCTAGGAGTCTAATTAATTATTTATTTGAGCTAGAATAATTAATTTAGCTAGTTTAATTAATTATTTTATTAATTAATTTTCTTAGATAATTTTATATTGGGTCCAAGTGGATTAATTAATTAATTAAAGTATTAATTTAATTAATTTAATTAATTAATTATCTTGAAAATTTTTATATTTGATCTAAGTGGATTAATTAATTAATATAAGAGTCATTTAATTAGTTATAGGCTAATTAGTTGAAGCTCTAGCCCACCAGAGTAAATCAGCAAAAGTTTCTTTAAGAAACCTTGTAGCCACCTCAAAGAAAAAGGAAAACAAAATTAAAAAGGAAAAGAAAACGAAATAAGAAAAAAAAGGGAAAAATGCATGGACGCTTTAGTTTTGGAAAAGGAAAAGGAAGCTACTGTTTATCTATTTGTATGGTTTTGTACTGTATAGAGGTTGACCAATTTTCGTGAGACAGAAACAGTTTCGGCTTTTCCTTGAACAAAACGAAATCACCGTTATCTTGTTGCTTTTCCATTAAAGTCTAGCTCTTCCATTTTTCCCCCCAATTGTCTTCACCATAATTCTACTTTAACTTGTAAGGATCCATACAGGTGAGACAATACTCTGGAAGGTCAGGAACTAGCAAATATAGTAAGTGTTCGATGCGAAGGAGCCAACGGCTAGCTGGTGTCCCCGCGGAACAAATAGACAGTCCTGTTCGCGAAGCGCCGTCAAATTAAAATCCAACTTTGGTTATTCAAATAAAATTCCCTAAAAGTAATTACTTCTAGACTTTGGCTCGGGGAAGAAATTAATTTGTTGTCTTCCGCTGCATATTTATTTTTTTCGCAGTCCTTCAAGTTGTACTGTAAAGTTAATTATTTGTACAATGTATTTTGCACATTTAATAATAAAATACATTATTTTATCTTTCTGTTTAACTAATAATTTTGCAAATATATGTATAAAACTGCTAGATAATGTCCCAAGCACATTGTATAGTGTTAAGACAATTATGATAAAGATCAAAATATGCGATTCCTACTACAGTATATTGTACTTGTGCTTAAATTATCCCTAGTCATAGTATTAGTGAGTTATGACATAATTTATGCGCAAAGACTAGCACATGCAATAATACTTCTTGATTTGATCAAGTGGTGTTTCTCATATTCGTGAGTATTGTAATACTTAAAATTAACACACAGATTCTTGTTAAGTGAACAAGTTCATTGGATGACCGAAATATAAGATAATTACATGGCTAACTATATTGAGCCAATGATAGAATCTCATTATAGTTGTTGGAATGTATTACCAAAGTGGCCTATGTATTTCTGTATTTTGAAAACTAATAAAAGTTCCATTTATTAATGGTTGTTTGTTTACATGTAGTGCACATTAAAGGTCTAAATGTGTTGGTAAGTAATCTACGTGATTGGGTCGTCCTTTTGCAGTAAGGTTTAGATTATAGATTACTAATACATAAGCAGAAAAAATTAATCTCGATTGATTGATAGAGCTGGGCAATTTATCATGGTTTAGATTATTACACTATTATTTTTAAATGAGGAATGGTTTACCTTTAACCAGTGAGTAATACACTCACACCAATAGTGTAAGGGTGTTCGAAATTTGTATAACTAGACCAAGCGATAATAATCCTTATAAAAGTACTAAAGTAAACAAAGATTAGTTTATCGCAGCTACTGCGTGGATGAATACTCTAAGACTTGAGTATAAGTTAGTGGACTGGTGAAGTTGGACCTATACACTTTGATGTATGTTAGGCGAAGTTTTATCGCAAGGCCAATAACCTTGTACATTGGGTGTATGATTCTAGTTAATCAAGATGGACTTATACAATAGAGTTTTTAAGCTTCGTTACATGAAGAAATCACCCCCTTTTGATTCTCCAAGATAATCTAAATACTGTAGGGCCTTGGGAAACATGGCTATGTACACTTTTGGGTAGTTCCTTACGATAAGTGGATACATACTGGAAGTCATTGATCATTATACTGGCTATCAAAGGATGATAGATGTCAGTGAGAAAGATGTTAGTGCATTTTTCTTTCTCAATGTCTGGTGTTACGTAGAGGGGTATTTTTGTCATTACACTTGCAAGTCAAGGACACTGCATTTTGAATATTATTCTTGGGGTCAATATTTTTATATGGTGATAGATAGAATATTTTAAATGATGAAAATAATGCTATTTGTTAGCAGGAGTATTTTGGTCATTTTAGTAGCCAAGAATGATATGTCTTTTGGTCCCCAGAGTAGTTCACATAACCATAATAAAATTATTTACTATATGGGCTTATTGGAAGAATTATTTTAATAGTTAAATTAATTATTTATTTGGGCTAGAATAACTGATTGAGCCAATTTAATTCATTGGTTTATTAATTACTTATCTTGGATAATTTTATATTTAGCCCAATTGGATTAATTAATAAATAAAAGAATTAATTTAATTAATTTATTTTTAATTAATTATCTTTGGTAATTTTATATTAGGTCCAAGCGGGTTAATTAATTAATAAGAGAGATAATTAATTAGTTTTGGAGTAATTAATAAAATCCCTGGCCCACTAGGTTTTGTATGTAGCGGCTAATAGGTTTTTGGAAACCTAGGATAGCCACCAATGTATAGAAAAAAAAAATAAAGGAAAAGGAAACTAAAAGAAAAGGAAGTTGTTAGTTTAGAAGGCATTATGTGTGCCTCAGATTTTGGTTGACCAAAAGTCCATAAGATTATGAAGGAAAAGATTATCTTTCAGATTTCCTTAGATACAAAAGCAAGGCGTCGTTTTCCTAGCCTTTTTCCTTCGTTTTTCCTTAACGTTTTAACTCTCCCGTTTTTCTTCCAATCCTTTTCACTTTTGTTCTACTTTCATCAGTAGAGATCTATAGGGTTAGAGAATACTCTAGAAGGTCAAGATCTAGCAAATGTAGTAAGCGTTTGATGCAATGGAGCCAGTAGTTAGCTGGTATACCTGCGAAACAAGTAGACATTCCAGTTGAGGATGTGCCGTTAAACACGAATCCAACACCGGTTGTTCAAGTAAAATGCCCTAGAAATAGGTTTTCCTAAACTTTGGCTCGAAAAAAATTTATCATTTGATGTCTTCTGCTACGTATTTACTTTTCCAGCGACCCTTCAAGTGGTATCAGAGCCACGGTTAAATCTACGAGTATGCTTTATGTTAATAAAAATATGATCTTTGTGATTTTATGCATCCCTCGTAGTTTTTTATATAGGTAGATTTTATATACACCTCGTGCGTGGAGACATAAACTCTTGTAATTTATTATTAATCACTTTCCAAAGAATTTGTGTATGCCTTATTTTGAATAGCATAGGCGTTTGAAATTTTATTTCAATTTGGTTTTACGAATTCTTGTACAAGAACTAGTGCTTGGATTAACTTACAAAAATCCTTAAGGGAAAACTTGAAGAAAATTGCAGAAAATAGAAAACAAAAGAAGATGAGGCCTAGGGGAAAAGCCCAGCCGTAGATGGTTTCCTCTAAGTCATGGCTGGCTTATGAGTGTAAATACTCACAAGCCGCGGCTGGAAGGCTAAAAGCTGTGGCTGGTTGCCAGTTTTTTGGAGTGAGAAGCTGCGACTAGCGTCAGACAACCCATGGCCCGCTTTCATTTTGGTCGACTCAGAAGCGGCGACCGGTCCAAGTGAAGCCGTACCTAGTTTCTTTGACACAATGGACTGGTTTTTGCAGTAGTTGTCGATTCGAGTCGTGTGTTTTGGTTCGGTTTTTTCTAGAGTTTTTCCTGTTTTATTTTTCTTGTAATTTCTTTCTCTTTTGGGGCCCGTATTACATGAGGTTATTTTCTTGCTATGGTTTATTTATGAATTTAAATAATTTTTCATGAAAATGGTTAGTAAAGGTACAACCACTTTAGGATTAAACATGATCATTTTTGTTCTGTTATTATTGTGATGTTTAATCCATTATTTGGTCACATAAGAATTAATGGTAAGAAACAGCTTGTAAAAAGTTTATTTTTTGAGCTTGCCTATTGTATTTAATTTTGTGATCAAATGCACAAAAGGCCTTTGAGAAATTAATATTTCTCCAGAAAAACAATTAATGAAAATTTTTTAAAATGGAACTAAGTAATTTAAAATAAATTCATGGTTTATTCTTCCAAAGGGTTTTATCCTTGACATGGAGAATAATTTTGAATTTAAGCATTTTAAATTTAGTTCCTAGAAAATAATTTTAACTTAGGTAGTGAAATAAAAAAAAAAATCATAGTTTATTCTCTAAAGGGTTTTATCCTTGACATAGAGAATAATGGTTGAATTTTTGGGTTTTTTACTAAAGTTAATAAAAACTAATTAATTTTAGAGAAATATTTTTTTTTTTCCTAAAAACCTATTTTTCTCAAAAGATTGTAGAAGAGAGGTTCCAACAGTCCCATGGCTTTCATCAAGGATTCTAGAGATTGTGGATTTCCATACGTCATTCTGAGCATGACCCCCTATAGGATAGATTTTCACGAGAATCTAGAGTTAATAGAGAAATTATAATTAAAGCATTGGATAAATGTTATTATCAGCCAGTCTATCATTAGCCACATTAATGTTGGATTATCCATAGGTCGTGAGAGTAGTGACCATCCTATAGATGGAACTATTCTTGGGATCATTACTTATTAAGGAAGTTTAATTTCTGATGGTTACACACCTAACATAGAAAAATGTTAACCTTCCTATAAAGCTTTGTAAATTTTTCTAAGAGTAAATTCTTTCATATCTTAGATAATGGTTTTAATAGGTTAACCATGTCATGGAAATAATATGATGTTTTAAATGAAGGGATTAAAGGGGGAAGCAAAGCACGTAGCGGAAGCAAAAAACTAAAAAACTAAAGAACAGGAAAAACGCAAACCGGGGCTGGCGCCGGTCACAGTCTAGAAGGACTTTGAGGCGAAAATTTTTTTACCTCCTTTTCTCGTTCTCAGAATTTTTTACTTCATCCGTGCATGTATATCAATGCCAACCTCTCGATCTTCTAGTATATGGCCTACCTAATCCTATTTGGTGAATAACTCAGAGGGCTAGGGAATATTTTTGACAGAGAAGAGGGGCTGTCACGGTTTTTCCTTTTCACCAGAGAAGAAGCAATGAAAACAACATTGTAAAACAACCCTAGGTCTTTGTTCTCCTATATAACCTAAATGAAACCCTAGGTTAAACTGGATTAGACCATTAGACTCTTAGTTTAGCCTTTTAGACTAAATTAATTATTCTATTTAGAACCAAATAAATGGCCCAATAAATAATTAATTTTCCAGCCCAAATATACTAGTCTAACTAACAAGCCTATGTTAGTTCAGTCCTAGACCAATCTTTAATTATTCAAACTGGGCCAAAGCCCTGAACAATTAATTAACCCGCTAAACTAATTTAATTAATTTTCTCTCTCCATGGACCTTTATTTTATTCTAACCCAATAATTAAAGCATACTAATTAAATAAAATAAATTTTATTTAATTTAATTTAAGACCAATTCCTTAGCCTGTATATAATTAGGACTCACAGTCTATACTGGGGGCCAAAAGACATACTACCTTGGCTACTAAAATGACCAAAATACCTTTGTCGTACAAATAGTTATATTTTGCATTTTAATTATTTCCTAATATCACCATAAGAAAATATTAACCCCAAGGACAATACTGCGTTAGCAAAGTCTCTGACCTATTAGTGAAATGACTAAACTACTCCTCTATACATCTCTGATCTCTTAAAATGACATCTACCATCCTTAGGCTTCTAGTCCAATGATCCACGACTTCCTGGATTGTTTCCGCTTTCCAAGAGAGTTACCCTAAAGCAAACATCCAAGTCACATTTCCCAAGGCCCTAGATATTTAGAGCATTCAAAAAATCACAAGGGGCGATATAGTATAGAAACTATCTTGTATAAGTCTGTTTTAACTAACTAGTCGTACATACCTAACATGCAAGTATACTGGCCCTATGATAGAACCTTAACTATGGCATATCAAAGTACATGCTTTTAGTTTTGTCAAACTACCAACTCATATTCAAGTCGTAGAGTACTAGTTCATGCTGTAGCAGTAGTAGTTTAGGTTTCTAGCATATAGTACTTTAAGAAATCACTACTATAGGTCCTGTCCTATGTATTCGAAATACGCTTATATTATGAAGTGAGTGGACTACTTACTGGCTAAAGGTAAGCCATTTCTCATTTGGAATTCACAACATAATAACCTAAACATGATGATATTCCTATTCTCATTAATCGATTAAGAATAAACGTTTATGTGTTAAGTAACCCGTGATCCATACTTTATTGTGAAAGACCACCAATTACATAGACCACTTACTTAAATACAACGGGTCTTTTCCAAACATAATTGTGCATAAATAAAAATATAAATTCACAAACAATTTCTAAAAATAAATTCTTTTATTAAAATATTCGATGTTTACATCAGAAACCTAGTCTAAGAGGGCATATTTCCCAACAATCTCCCACTTGCACTCTAAGACTAAGTAAGTCCGTAGGTGCCCACCCTAATGGCGTCTAAGTGTCTTTTGAAGACTCTCTCAGCCAAAGGCTTGGTGAATGGATCTACTAGATTGTTCTCTGAGGTAATTTGTTCCACCACAACTTCCCGTTTATAGATGAAATTTCGAATCAGGTGGTACTTCCTCTTAATATGCTTTCCCTTCTTATGGTTCTTGGATTCTTTGGATTGTGATACTACTCCAGTGTTGTCGCAATACATCACAATCGCCCTGTCCATATATGGCATGACTTTAAGTTCTGAAAGGAACTTCTGGAGCCAGACTGCTTCCTTGGATGCCTTCGAAGCTACCACATACTCAGTTTCCATAGTTAAGTTAGCAGTGCAAGATTGCTTAATACTCCTCCAAGAAATGGCTCCTCTAGACAAGGTGAGGATATATCCACTAGTTGATTTTCTCTCATCCTTATCTGCCTAGAAGTCTAAGTCTGTGTATCCTGTAGGAACCATATCATCAGTCTTGTAAACCAGTATATAATCTCTCGTTCTCTTGAGGTACTTGATAATATGCTTTACAGCTTGCCAATTAACCTCCCCAAGGTTTGACTGATATCTGCTAACCAAGACAATGGGAAAGCAAATATCTGGCCTAGTACATAGCATGATGTACATGAGACTTCCTATAGTCGAAGCATAGGGAATCCTACTCATTCTGTCATTTTGTCATTTTCTTCTTGAGACTTAAGACAGTCCCTTAAAGAAAATGACAACATATGTCTGCAAGAAATTAGATCTCTCTTGCATGAGTCCATGCTGTACTTAGCCAGTATCTTGTCAATGTATGTTGCTTGGGATAATCCTAACATTCTCTGCTTCTTATTTCTAAGAAGCCTAATCCTGAGAATGTAACTGGCTTCTCCCAAGTCCTTCATACTGAATTGACTAGACAGCCAAACCTTTGTAGATGACAATGACCCGACATCATTTCCAATGAGTAAAATGTCATCAACATACAAGACAAGAAAAACCACATTAATGCCTTCAAGTTTCCTGTACACGCATGGTTCATCCTCGTTTTGAGTGAAACTGCAAGATTTTATAGTCTTATCAAAACGAATGTTCCATGCTCTCAATGCCTACTTAAGTCCATAAATGGACTTCTTAAGCTTGCAAACAATATGTTCTTGGCCTTTTGCAATAAAGCCTTCCAGTTGGGACATATAGATGTCTTCGCTAAGATGGCTATTTAAAAATGCCGTATTGACATCCATTTGCCATATCTCGTAGTCATAATGACATGCGATGGCAAGGAGGATACGGATGGACTTAAGCAAGGCTACCGGGGAAAAAGTTTCCTCATAATCGATTTTCTCTTTCTGAGTATACCCTTTCGCCACAAGCCTAGCTTTGAAGGTTTCCACCTTCCCTTCCACTTCCCTCTTCCTCTTGTACACCCAGTTACAGCCAATGAGTGAAGCTACAAGATCCCAAATCTGATTGAAGTACATAGACTCCAGCTTGGCTTTTATTGTTTCATGCCATAGCTTTACATCGGTATCAGCAATAGCGTCCTCGTATCTAGTGGGGTCTTGTTCCTGATGGTCGGAGACTAGTTCAAAAGCTTCTCCAATCCATCTCTCCAGAACCCTAAACACTCTCCCACTATGACGAGGCTCCAATTGTATAGGTTCTTGAGATTGTGCCTCTTCTTGTTCCACAACCAGGTTAGAAGAAAGAGATTCCGAAGATAACTTCTCCTTAAATTCCAACCTAGTTGAACTTTTACTGGAAGTACTTTGATCATCCTCTAGGTATCTAACTTTTGTACTAACGAGTACTTTCTGCTCCTTAGGATGATAAAATTAACCACCCTTTGTCCCTTTTGGATACTCAACAAAATAGCATAATTCTGATCTTGGTTCCAACTTGTCTCATTTGACCAGTACATCAGATGGACAACACCATATCTTTAGATGATTTAGACTCGACTTACACCTAGTCCACATTTCATAGGGAGTCCTAGGTACTGACTTGGAAGGTACCAAGTTCAGAATGTATGCCGCTGTTTCCAGGGCATATCTCCAAAAAGATACAGGAAGAGTAGTATGACACATCATGCTTCGGACCATTTCCATCAATGTCCTATTCCTTTTCTTACCTATTCCGTTCTCCTAGGGTGTCCACGACGTAGAGAGTTGGGATACTATCCCATGATGTACCTGAGCAACGGAAAATAGAGAGCATCATGCAGTTACGGGAAAAACAGAGGGAAAAAAATGCAAGCCTTAAAGGCCACACGGAAGTGTGAAGATCATACATTTGCGCTCCTTGAGCCTTCTAGGTTGAATAGAAGTAGATTGAACGACAGGAATCACTTCGCCTTGCCCACTTGAAGAAGCTTCCGGTTGAAAATCCGCTAACCTTCTACTTCGCCTTGTTTGCATGAACGCCAAGCTTTTCAGCTCTCAGAATATTCTTCTGCCCAACCTCTATTCGGTGAACACAATGGTGAGGAGGAACGGTCTCAAATCTCCTTGTTTCTCTTGCTATTGGTTAGCAAAGAAAACAAGAAGAAACAGAGAAGGAGGGAGGCGTGAGAGTGAGAGAGTGGTGAGACTCTGTGTTGGTTAGGAGATTAGGGTTTTCCTCTACCAGAGACTTGTTTATTGGTTAGCCAAAATTAGGTCTCTCAATCTCTGATAAACATATCCCCAAGATATCATATTTCAAAACACCCGGATGTTATCCTGAGAATCAGTTTGTCTTAAGCCTAAACTCTTCTTAACCGTATCTGGAAAAAATCCTATGGTCCAAGCTATTGGGCTAAAATAAATTTTATTATTTTTCTTGGACCCAAAAGGCCCAAAATAATAAACATTAATTATTTATTTCCTCGACTTATATAAATAACCCAATAAATAATTAATGAGCCCAAATGAACCATAACGATTAACCTTTAATTATTTATTTCTTGGGCCTATATAAATAACTCAATAAATAATTAAACATTAATTATTTCTCCTAGTTTAAGCCCAGGTTAATTTTCTAATTATTCATACTGGACCTAGGCCCTGAATAATTAATTAACCAATTAAACCAGAAAATTAATTTCTCTCAACTCCTATTTTATTTATTTATTTATTTTATTCTAGTCTAATAATAAATTAGACTTTCTGAACAAAATAAAATAAAATGAAATAAAATAAAATCCTCTTCAACTGAGACCAATTCCTCAACCCAAAATTAGTTAGGACTTATGGGCTATTCCGAGGACCAAAAAGACACATCGCCTTGGCTGCTAAAATGACCAAAATACCCCTGCTATATAAATAGCTGTATTTTGCATTTTAAATATTTCCTAATATCACTATAAGGAAATATTGACCTAAAGGACAATGCTGCATTAGCAAAGTCTCCGACTTATAGGTGAAATAACTAAAATACCCCTCTACACATTGCCGTATATTTAGAGAGGAAGAAGTGTACTAACACCCCTCTAAATGACATCTACCATCCTTAGGCTTCTAGTCCAATGATCCACGACTTCCTGGAGTGTTTCTGCTTTCCAAGGGAGCTACCCTAAAGCAAACATTCAAGTCATGTTTCCCAGGGCCCTAGACATTTTAGACCATTCGGACAACCACAAGAGGCGATATAGTGTAGAAACTTTCCATACAAGTTTGTCTTAACTAACTAGTCACATATACCCAACATGTAAGTATATTGGCCCTACGATAGAACCTCAACTATAGCAAATCAAAGTATATGCTTCCAGCTTCGCCAGACCACCAACTCATACTCAAGTCGTAGAGTACTAGTCCACGCTGTAGCGGTAGTAGTCTAGGTTTCTATCATATAGTACTTTTAGAAACCACTACTACAGGTCATGTCCTACCTATTCGAAATACGCTTATGTCATGAAGTGAGTGGACTACTCACTGGCTAAAGGTAAGCCATTCCCAATTTGGAATTCATAACATAATAACCTAAGCATGATGAGGTTCCCAGTCTCATCAATAGGTTAAGAACAACTGTTTATGTGTTAAATAACCCAGGATCCATACCTTACTGTGAAAGACCACCATTCACATAGATCACTTATTTAAACACAATGGGTCTGTTCCAAACAAAAATCGTGCACAAACAAAAAGTAAATTCACAAAAAATTTTTGAAAATAAATTCTTTTATTAAATATTCGATTTTACATCAGAAACCTAGCCTAAGAGGGCATACAATTCAACAGTACCATGTAGTCCTTGAATTCACCAAGGAGATACTTTCTACCACGATTCGATAGTAAAGTCTTGATCAATTTACCTATCCAGCTCTCCACTTCTGCCTTAAACTCCTTGAACATGTCAAAAGAGTTAGACTTGTATCTCATCAGGTAAATAAAACTAAACCTTGTACAATCATCTTTGAAAGTGATGAAGTACTCAAAACCCCCTCTAGCTGGTGTAGATAAGAGACCACACATATCGGTGTAAATAAGACTCAATACCTCATTGGCTCTATCCGCCTTAGGGGTAAATGACCTTTTGGTCATCTTTCCCATTAAACATGATTCATATTGAGGCCAATTTTTCAATCTCAATGAGCTCAAAGGCCCATCATAGATTAACCTCTGAATCCTGGTTGAGTTGATATGACCCAACCTTAGATGCCAAAGATAAGAGTCATTGGCATTGGTTTTTCTATTCCTTGTTAAAGGTTAGATTGAGCATTATTTAATTGATTGTTAATAGGGTTTAAGAAGAATAAATTCACTTACATGTGCCCAGTACATAAAATTTCTGCATTTCTACTGATAGAAATACCATAATGCAAAGATACAGAACATCCTTGATTTATTAGTTTCGCAACTGCAATTAAATTCTGTCTAAATCTAGGTACATATAAAATATCCTTTAAAACTACTATTCTATTACAATAAAAAATAAGATCCAGCTCTCCCACTGCAAGGGCCAAGACTTGTGCTCCATTTCCCACGCATAGTCCATGTTCGCCCTTCTGGAGTCTTCTAATCTATCTAAATCCCTGCAATGAGTTACAGATGTGATCAGTGGCCACTGAATCTATAATCTAAGTGGAAGTTGATCAACCGTTGATATAGACTCTAGATAGAAAATATTACATGTGGGGTTTTTCTTGGCTTAAAAATCTGGACATTCCTTTTTCCAGTGTCCATTCATTCCACATTTGAAGCACTTGCCCTTGGGTTTGTCCTTGGGCTGGGTCTTGGGCTGGGCCACTGCGTTTCCTTTCTTCTTCTTGAACTTTTTAGGCTTGGGCCAGTTCTAGAAGATAAAGCCTTAGCAATCATAGCCTTAAATTATGGCTTCATGACCTTCTCTGCCATCAACTCAGTTAAACTCATGTTTAACTTGTTAATGTTGTAATTCAACTTGAATTGAGTAAAGGAACCCGGTAGAGATTCGAGAACCATGTCCACTTGGCTCTCGGGGTCAATGACAACCCTTAAGATTTTTGCCTCCTCAAAAGCAGCAATCATCTTGAGCATATGCTCTCTAACTGATGCTTTCTCAGCCATCTTAGTGTTTATGATAGTTCAAAGAGTCTCTTGCCTTGTGGGCCGGCTCTTATCTACGAACATTGTGGCTAATAATTGACTTATGTCATACGTAGTGGCTATGTGCTCGTGTTTTGACTGGATAATGAGACTCCACTTCATCATGGAGGACAAGGACTGATGACTAGAGTGAGGACCAAGAAGCTTCAAGATAATTTTCAATTGATCATCAAACAATGCTTAAGGATGAAGGAGGATTGGAGGGTTGAGGAAACAAGCCAAGAGTTTGTGTTGATGGCCATTTGCGAAGGACCCAACAAGAACTTAAGCCGTCAGCAAAAGGGGATGAAATTTGACAAGGAAGGCCTCCAGAGGACAGTCGGCGCTGGCTCCATTCTGTCCAAAACTAACACTCAAGCAAACGAGAACCGGCCGAAGACAGAACCTAACCGGCACCGGTTGTGATGTTCCAAACCGGCGCCGGCTTGGCCTTGGGCAGTCGTCAACTGTTCATCTTTTTAATGTTTTTCTCCGATTTTCTTCACTTTAATTGCTTGTAAAGACTTATTTTGACTCTAAACTGTAACTAAACCTCAAGGATTACTTAGCTAGGGTTAGGGTAGTATAAATAGCACCTTTATTACTTTGACAAGATAATTCACTTGACTTTAATTCAAATTTGAGAGAGAATCTTGAGAAGCCAAGCCTCCTTATTCATCTTGTTCAAGACCAAGCTAAAGGGTTAGTCCTCCTTTTGTAAGAGTCTATAAATCTTGTGGATAATCAACTGTTGTTTTCTTTGAATGGGTCTTAGTTTCTTTGTTCTTGTAAGGTTTGTTTAAAATTTAATATTTGGGTGCCTATTTTCTCTATTCTATTGTTCTTGTTTGCCTTTGTTGCTTCAAGGATATTAGGGTGAGAATCTAGTAGAACTTTCTATTCATCTTGAGGGTCTTTGCGGCTCTGTTCTTCAAGGATTTGAAAGAGTGTAGATAGTTAGGTTACGTTTTCTCTTTTGTCACAAGAAAAAAAAATCTCTATTTTGGTTCCCATTGTTAAGCTGAACCATAACTAACAAATATATCACAACACCAAGAAAAAGCCACCACAAAAAGTCATATAAAAGAGTTTGGTATCAAAGTAAGGAAAAGGTTGATTCCCATCAAAGTTTGAAAACAAGAAAGGAGCCCTACAAAGTGAAGAAAAGAGATAAACCAGAAAATCCCGTAACTCAAAACTTTCTCCAAAAAAGTCCTTGAAATTTTTGTTATTTCTTGATTTTCCGTTGGGAAATTGCTCCTTTATGTTACTGTAATCCTTGGGAACAAATTTGTCTTGTGTTTGTGGTGAAACTTGGCTTGAATATGGTTGAAAATTCTGATTGCTCTTGAGTGACGAGTTGCAGCCAAGGTGTTTGATAAATGTTCCATGAGAGTGCTTTTGGCTATAGTTAGGAACTTTGATTCTTGATTTTTATTCCTTGGGTATTTATAACTTGTTATATCACTCTAATATTGAATTCCATGATCATTGAACTCACTTTCTCTATTGCACACTAGTGACCATCTTGTTCTTCATCATCCTAGTTTTAGTTGTTCTCGTCTCTTTGTTTTTTATAATTCTTGTTTGTTTCTTGCTTAGAATTGTTTCTTGTGCGCTTAGTGCTTGTTCTTGAGTTGATTGAATCCACAATTTCTTCAATTCTTGACCTAAAACTTGATTGTTTGAGGTGCCCAACAAGTGTTTGTTGAAATTCCCCTAAGATCCCCAAATTGGAAAATTCTCTTAATTTGTGTGACTCACTTAGCTGGACTAAATCTTTAGCTATTGGGGAGAATTGGAAAAGAATAAGAAAGCTTGAGTGTTGAGAAAAAAGGCAAGAGGGTGAGCTTATCATTAAAAGAGCCTAAGAGAGCAAACACGAGCGTTGAGTGATCAATTTGGAGAGGCATCATGCAAGAAAGTGAGTGAGGGTCTATTTTTTCTTCTAACCTCTTTGTTTTGTAGGTGTAAGGCAATATTCCATCACCATGACTCATGAATAAGAGATCTCTAGGTCTAACCTAAGTGGACCTAGTAGACCTCAAGAAGAACAATTTGATACTAGGGGACTACGTGAAGATATGCAAGCGATGATAAGGACAATGCAAAACGAGTTCCAAAACTTGACAAGTGAGTTGATAAACCATCTTGGACAGTCTTCTACCGTTGCACAAAGAAGAGGCCAAGAGCAGTATGAAGTGCCTAGTCCAAGGATGAGGGATGGTGATGCCCACACTTCTCTGTTACATGCCCAACAAGGGGAAGAATGGGATGAACACTCTATTGGGGGTATGCAACCAGCTTCTATGAGAGGAGGAAGACATGGCTTGAGAGGAGGACGAGGAAGAGGCTAAGGAAGGAACGGAGGGATCAATGTAAGAGGGCTAGAAAGAGAATTTGAGGGAGTTGATGAATGGTATGAGGGGGATCATGTCGAGGCTTTTGGGGAACAACATAGAGGATGGTGCCATAGAGGAGGAAGGAGAGAAGGAAATGATGTGGAACGGGAGTTGAGCCATATTAAGTTGAAGGTGCCTACATTCTATGGCAAAAATGACCCCGAAGCTTATTTTGAGTGGGAAAACAAAATGGAGATATTTCTAGAAAGCCATAACTACAGTAAGAGGTCAAAAGTGAGGTTGGCTATTTTGGGATTCTTGGAGTATGCTTTGGTATGGTGGGAGCAAGTTAGGGCGCAAAGGAGACAAATGGGAGTGGAAACTGTGGCTAATTGGAATTTGTTGAAAGACATGATGAGAGCAAAGTTTATACCACACCATTACTATAATGATCTCTACCAAAGGCTCCAAGCACTCAAGCAGGGGAACAAGAGTATAGAGGATTACCATAAGGAGATGGAAGTTATGTTGATTTGAGCTCAAATCCTTGAGAATCCAAGAACTACAAGTGCAAGATTTTTAGGAGGATTAAATATGGAGATTGCCAATGTAGTGGAATTGCACCCCTATGATCGCTTGGAGGATATGGTACATGCCGCCATGAAGATTGAAAGACAATTAAGGAGGAGGGCATTTACTAGACCAACACTTCCAAATCCCAACACAACTAGTAAGGTGCAAACTAAGAAGGATGAAGCCCCCAAACCATATCAAAGGGACTTCAACAAACCAAGAGAGGCTTAGAAACCTAGAGATGATTGGAAACCTAGGGAAGGATGGAACAAGGACAAAGGGAAAACCATGGAGAGGCTACAAAGGAATAGAGACATCAAGTGTTTTAAGTGCCTAGGATATGGACATACTTCCCATGAGTGTCTAAGCAAGAGGGCAATGTATACCAATCCCTATGGTGAGGTTTCTACCGATGAAGAAGAAGAGGAAGAAAGGAACCAAGGAAACCAAGAGGGAATTAGAGATGAGGAGAGTGATGAAGGGGAAGTTGTGGGACAAGAATACTCCTTGGTGGGAGTTACAAGAAGGTAATTGAGCTCACAAGCCATTGAGGATCAAGACCACCAACAAAGAGAGAACATTTTCTTCACTAGGTATCTAATCAACAAGACCCCTTGTAGTATCATTGTGGATAGTGGGAGTTGCACTAACATGATTAGTGCAAATTTGGTTGAAGAATTAGACATGAGTTGGATTAAGCATCCCAAGCCTAACAAACTACAATGGTTGAATGATAGTGGGGAAATGAGAGTAAACAAGCAAGTGTTGGTGTCTTTTGAAATGGGAAAGTACAAGAAGGATGTACTCTGTGATGTAGTGCCCATACAAGCAGGACACTTACTACTAGGGAAGCCTTGGCAATGTGATAGGCATGTGAAACATGATGGGAGAAAGAATACTTATTCCCTACTCAAGGAGGGAACTAAGTATATCCTTACCCTTATGGCCCCTAGTGAGGTGAGCAAAGACCAAAGAATCATGAAAGAAAAGGAGAAGAAGAAGGGAGCACTAGAAGTTAAGCAAAAGCAAGAAAGTGAGAGGAAAGAAAAGGAGAGGCAAGAAAAATAATTGAGAATGAGAATGAGTAAGCAAGTGCTTTTGAAAATCAAGGATAGAAATGAGTAAGGCCTTGAGAGGGAGGTAAAAAGAGAGTGAATTTCTTTGCAAAAGAGAGTGAGGTCATAGAGGCTATAGAAGCTAAGGAACCGGTTATTCTTCTTTTATGCAAATATTCTTATATTTCAACTAATGATTCCACATTGTCTTTGCCTCATGAAATTGCAGCTATTTTTCAAGAGTTTGAAAATATTTTCCCAAATAAGGTGCTTGGAGGACTACTACCATTGAGAGGAATTGAGCATCAAATTGACTTTGTTCCCGGAGCCATCATCCCCAACCGACCGGCATATAGAAGCAATCCAAATGAGTCCAAGGAATTGCAAAAGCTAATGGAGGCATTGCTTAAAAAGGGACATGTGAGAGAGAGCCTAAACCCATGTGCGGTTCTGGTTCTCTTGGTGCCCAAAAAGGATGGGACATGGCGTCTGTGTGTAGATTGTTGTGCTATCAACAATATAACGGTAAAATATCGCTATCCCATTCCTAGGCTAGATGACTTGCTAGATGAGCTATTTGGTGCATGAATTTTTTCAAAAATTGATTTGAAATTCGGTTATCACCAAATTAGGATACGAGAAGGGGATGAATGGAAAACAACTTTTAAAACTAAACAAGGATTGTATGAGTGGCTTGTCATGCCCTTTAGATTATCTAATGCTCTTAGTACTGTCATGAGATTAATGCACCATGTTTTGAGAGAATTCATTAGGAAATTTGTTGTTGTATACTTTGATGATATATTAATTTATAGCAAATCATATGTGGATCATTTAAATCATGTTTAAAGTGTGCTTGTGGCTCTTCGACGAGAGAGATTGTATGCTAATCTTGAGAAATGCTCTTTTTGTTTGGAGAGAATTACATTCCTTGGGTATGCTGTGAGTGCAAGAGGGATTGAGGTTGATGAGGGAAAAGTGAAAGCCATCTAAGATTGGCCAACCCCTACCACCATTACCCAAGTCCGTAGTTTCCATAGGCTAGCTAGTTTCTATAAGAGGTTCATCTAAAATTTTAGCACTATAGCAGTCCCTCTAACCAAAGTGGTAAGGAAAAATGTGGGATTTAGGTGGGAGGAAACCCAACAACAAGCCTTTCAAACCCTCAAGGACAAATTGAGCCAAGCTCCAATTCTTATTTTTCCCAATTTTGAGAAGGCTTTTGAGATAGAGTGTGATACAAGTGGGGTGGGAATAGGTGCGGTCTTGACCCAAGATAGAAAACCCATTGCATACTTTAGTGAAAAATTATCCGGGGTAGCCCTTAACTATTCTACCTATGACAAAGAGCTTTTTGCTTTGGTGAGGACCTTAGAGTATTGGCAACACTACCTTTTACCAAGAGAGTTTGTCATTCATACCGATCATGAGACCCTTAAACACCTCAAGAGCCAACAAAATTTGAACAAAAGGCATGCAAAGTGGATGGTGTTTATTGGGACATTTCCATATGTCATTCAATATAAGAAGGGTAAGGAAAATGTGGTAGCGTATGCACTATCTCGAAGGTATGCACTCCTCAATTTTTTGGATACTAAACTTCGTGGTTTTAAATTTGTGAAAGATTTGTATGTTGATGATGAGGAGTTTGGGGATATTTTCTATGCTTGTGAAAAAAGTGCATTTGCTAAATATTATAGGCATGATGGTTTCTTGTTTAGGGAGGCAAGGCTTTGTATGCCAAAGAGTTCCATTAGGGTGTTGCTAGTTCGGGAAGCCCATAGTGGGGGACTAATGGGGCATTTTGGTGTTGCAAAAATCTTAGGCATCCTTAAGGAACATTTCTTTTGGCAAAAAATGAGAAATGATGTGGAGAGACATTGTTCTCAATGCATTACCTGTAGGCAAGCTAAGTCTAGAGCTCTTTCACATGGTCTTTATACTCCTTTGCCCACACCTAATATGCCTTGGGTTGATATTTCAATGGACTTCATTTTAGGATTGCCTAGGTCGAAGGGGTGCAAGGATTCTATATTTTTTATTGTTGACAGATTTTCTAAAATGGCTCATTTTGTGGCTTGTTCCAAGACTAATGATGCATCCTATATTACAGATTTATTCTTTAAGGAAGTGGTGAGAATGCATGGGATTCCAAGGACTATTGTCTCGGATTGAGATACAAAATTTCTTAGCTATTTTTGGAGAGTTTTATGGAACAAACTTGGGACTAAACTTTTGTTTTCCACAGCTTGTCATCCCCAAACGGACGGACAAACCAAGGTGGTCAATCGTACACTCACTCAACTCTTGTGGGCCATAATCAATAAGAACGTGAAGAATTGGGATAAGTGCTTGCCTCACATTGAGTTTGCATACAATAGGGCTATTCACTCTATCACTTCTTATTCTCATTTGAAATTGTATATGGTTTTAATCCTCTAACTCTTTTAGATTTGGTTCCTTTTCCTATAGGTGAATGGTTGAACCTTGATGGAGCTAAGAAAGCAGAAATGGTGAAGGCACTCCATGAGAAGGTGAAGGAAACCATTGCAAAACGCAATGAAGAGATCGCCCATAAGCACAATCGAGGAAGGACAAAGGTTTTTTCTTTAGCCGGGCGATTGGGTATGGGTGCACATTCGCAAGGAGAGATTCCCCACGCAACGCTGAAGTAAACTTGATCTAAGGGGGGATGAACCATTTCAAGTTCTTGCCAAAATTGGAGATAATGCTTACAAGATAGATCTACCGGGTGAGTATCATGTTAGTGCTACCTTTAATGTTAGTGACCTCTCTCCTTCTGATGTAGATGATGGCGAAGATTCAAAGACGAATCCTTTTCAAGGAGGGGAAGATGATGATACTCCACTTTATCATGGAGGACAAGGACCGATGACTAGAGCGAGGACCAAGAAGCTTCAAGATGATTTTCAATTGATCATCAAACAATGCTTGAGGATGAAGGAGGATTGGAGGGTTGAGGAAGTGAGCCAAGAGTTCGTGTTGATGGCCATCCGCGAAGGACCCCAACAAGAACTTAAGCCGTCAGCAAAAGGGGATGAAATTTGACAAGGAAGGCTTCCAGAGGACAGTCGGCGCCGGTTCCATGCAGCCAAACTGGTGCCGGCTCCATTCTGTTCAAAACCAACACTCAAGTAAATGAGAACCGGCCGAAGACAGAACATAACCGGCACCGGCTTGGCCCTGGACAGTCGTCGACTGTTCCCCTTTTTAATACTTTTCTCCGATTTTCTTCACTTTAATTGCTTGTAAAGACTTATTTTGACCCTAGACTGTAACTAAATCTCAGGGATTACTTAGCTAGGGTTAGGGTAGTATAAAAAGCACTTTTATTACTTTGACAAGACAATTTACTTGACTTTAATTCAAATTTGAGAGAGAATCTTGAGAGGCCAAGCATTCTTGTTCATCTTGTTCAAGACTAAGCTAAAGGGTTAGTCCTCCTTTTGTAAGAGTCTATAAATCTTGTGGATAATCTAATGTTGTTTTCTTTGAATAGGTCTTAGTTACTTTGTTCTTCTAAGGTTTGTTTAAAATTCAATATTTGGGTGCCTATTTTCTCTATTCTATTATTCTTGTTTGCCTTTGTTGCTTCAAGGATATTAGGGTGAGAATCTAATAGAACTTTCTATTCATCTTGAGGGTCTTTGCAGCTCTATTCTTCAAGGGTTTGAAAGAGTGTAGATAGTTAGGTTACCTTTCTCTTTTGTCACAAGAAAAAAAAAAATCTCTGTTTTGGTTCCCATTGTTGAGCTGAACCATAACCAACAAATATACCACAACAACAAGAAAAAGCCACCACAAAAAGTCATATCACTGGAGCACATTAGACATGGAGGGTAACATATAACAGCGTGCCATTTCGTCAGCCTTCTTCCACGCCTTCTCAGCCTCTCGCTCTTCGGCGATGGAACCTTTCCCGATAACAAGGCAGGTTTCGTAAATGACATACTTATACACTTCCATTGTGAGTATTATGTCCAGGTTCCTCTTCCAGTCTATATAGTTTGTTTTGTTTTCACAAACTATCAAAACTGATAATAATTAATTTGGCTCTTAGGAAAACTGACATAGCTTCTTAGGAAGATTAACAGTTCCCTAAGCTAAGTGTGTTAACCACCACAAATTAATTTTCCTTCTAAGTAATGATCTAGAAGATAAATCTATCGAGGGGATGGCCGTTTCCTCTTATTTCCTATGGACATACCTCGCACTATTACATCCAACGTGGGCTAGCTGATCATAGCACGTGTCCCGGGTTATTAATTACATCCCTCCATTAGATCTAGATCCTTGTGGTATCTCCATCCTATATGTGTTCATTCCCAGGGTGACGAGAGGGGACCCACGATCTTTAATGAGGATCGAGATGGAAGCCGTGGGGCTGTTGGAACCCCTCTCCCACTTAATCTTTTAAAATAAGGGTTTTCTGAAAATTATCATTTTGAAATTTTCCATTAACTTTTCCCTTAACTCAAAAATAAAATATCTAAATCCATTAAAATCTCTATGTCAAGGTTTATATCCTTTGAGAGATTTTTCCATGGACTAATTTTATTTAAGTTAAAATTCTAATGATTTCAAAAATTTTCCAATTAAAACTTTCTAGAGACTTTGGTCTCACGTTTCTTTGACAAAACAATTTTTCTTGTGAAAAATAAAACAAAATTGCTTTCTATTTTAACTTACAAAAATATCTAAATCCAATATATTTTCTATGTCAAAGATTGAATCCTTTGAGAAAATATCGAATGATTAATTTTTGTTCAAGTTAAAATAACCATTCAATTTGTAAAAAAAATGTTTTTCTTGTAGAAAATATTCTCAAAGACTTTGGTCTTTGGGAAAATGTGTGCATAGGTACTCAAAAATAAATAGCATGCTAGAAAACAGTAGACGTTTTCATACTTTTCTATTTTTTAAACCTAAGTACTCAGATAATAGAATTAAACACATTAATTTATTAATTAATGGTCTTATTTAATCCTAAAATTCTTTACTAATTTTTTTCATGCAAAAATATTCCATGAATATTAATTATTGTAAAAATATTAACTTCGTCTGGTATAGACCTCAAAAGAAAAAGAAAATGCAGGAAAAACTTGGTCCACAACACTCGCCGCATAGAACCAGACCTTGCGGGCGACCCGTGTGCAGACCCGAGCCCAGACCGGAGACGGTGCTAATTCGGGCGGCCTCAACCGGCGCCGGTTTCGATTTGACCAGGCTCTTCTTTGATTTTTCTCCTGCATCTTCTTCTACAAATTTCTTTCTGTTTTTTTTGCAGCTATCTTTCTATTTTTCTTGCGCAACTTCTTGCTCCATTAGCTCCCCGATTTCAACCCAAAAATAACAACACCAAAAACCAACATTCGCCTATACCTATTAAGATTGGGCTTACACGATTTACTAAGGAAAAAACAAGATTACATCTCACCTATACCTCCATCAGAAAGGTTTAACAGAGAATCTATCCATCACAAAAATAGTGAAGGATTACAGTTTTAATGACACATATGTGTCCAATTTTATTCAACTAGATGCATGCTTCCTATATTTGCACAAAACCTTCATACTCTGATACCAATTGAAGGGTTTAAAGGGGGAAGCAATGCACGCAGCGGAAGCAAAAAACTGAAACACTAAAGAATAGAAAAAACGCAGACATAAGCCGGTGCCGATTCCAACGGCCTCAGTCGGTACCAGTCATGGTCTGGCGGGACTCCAGGGCAAAAAAAAATTTTCCCACCTTTTCTCGTTCTCATAATTGGCTGGACCAGAATGCATGGAACTGGGGTAGGTGTGCTAGTGAAAATCTCTGTGATTCCTACAAGCCTCCTACTCCATCTGTGCATGTATATGAACGCCAACCTCTCGATCTTCTAGTATATAGCCTACTTAATCCAATTTGGTGAACAACTCACAGGGCTAAGGAATATTTTCGAGAGAGAAGAAGGGTTGTCAAGGTTTTCCCTTTTCACTAGAGAAAAGCAGTGAAAACAACATTGTAAAACAACCCTAGGTCTTTGTTCTCCTGTTTAACCTAAATAAAATCCTAGGTTAAACTGGATTGACCCATTGGACTCTTAGTTTAGCCTTTTGGACAAAATTAATTATTCTATTTAGAACCAAATAAATGGCCTAATAAATAATAAATTTTCTAGCCCAAATAAACTAGTCCAATTAATAAGCCGATATTAGTTTAGTCTTAGGTTAATCTTTAATTATTCAAACTGGGCCAAAGCCCCGAATAATTAATTAACCCACCAAATAAATTTAATTAATTTTCTCTCTCCATGGACCTTTATATTATTGTAGCCTAATAGTTAAATCAGACTAATTAAATAAAATAAATTCTATTTAATTTAATTTAAGACCAATTCCTTAGCTTGTATATAATTAGGACTTACGGTCTGTACTAGGGACCAAAAGACACACCGCCTTGACTACTAAAATGATCAAAATATATTTGCCATATAAATAGTTGTATTTTGCATTTTAATTATTTTCTAATATCACCATAAGGAAATATTGACCCCAAGGACAATGCTGCGTTAAGAAAGTCTCCAACCTACAGGTGAAATAATTAAAATACCCCTCTATAAATCGTTGTACATTAGAGAGGAAGAAATGTACTAATATTTCTTTAAATGACATCAACCATCCTTAGGCTTCTAGTCTAATGATCCATGACTTCCTGGATTGTTTCTGCTTTCCCCTAAAGCAAACAACCAAGTTACGTTTCCCATGGCCCTGTATATTCAGTTCATTTAGACAACCACAACGGGCGATATAGTATAGAAACTATCTTATACAAGTCTGTCTTAACTAACTGGTCACACATACCCAACATGCAAGTACATTGGCCCTATGATAGAACCTCAAATATGGCATATCAAAGTACATGCTTCCAAGTTCGTCAGACTACCAAATCATACTCAAGCCGTAGAGTACTAGTTCACGTTGTAGCAATAGTAGTCTAGGTTTCTACCATATAGTACTTTAAGAAACCACTACTACAGGTCCTGTCCTACGTATTCGAAATATGCTTATGTCATGAAGTGAGTGGACTACTTACTGACTAAAGGTAAGCCATTCCCTATTTAGAATTCACAGCATAATAACCTAGACATGATGAGATTCCTATTCTCATCAATCACTTAAGAACAAATATTTATGTTTTAAGTAACTCGTGATCCATACCTTACTGTGGAAAACCACCATTCACATGGACCACTTACTTAAACATAATGGATATTTTCCAAACGTAATTATGCACAAATAAAAATGTAAATACAAAAATAATTTCTGAAAATAAATTATTTTATTAAAACATTCAAAGTTTACATCAGAAACCTAGTCTAAGAGGGCATATTTCCCAAAATTAAACGTGCATTTCTTTATGCTTTTTCCAAAACAAACATTTTTTTGAATGATGTTTTTTTAAATTACCATAAATGTAAGGTTTCAGTCATTTGCCCCTTTTTCCCAAAGAAAATAAGCTAACCGGACCTTATAATGTGGACCGAAAAAGGAATATGAACATAGTACTCACTGCAGAAGAGTACAAGTATATTCTGACCATCCCCTGTCCTGAAATTGGGGACGATTCCATGCACCAGAATCGTTATACTGAGAAGCCATAGAGGAAAGATGATGAAATAGCTTGATATTATACTTTGGTTTCCATGTCCAATGATCACCAGTCTAAGCATGAAAAAAAACCTACTGCATATGACATCGATATATCATTGCGTACCATATTTGCTGATACAAGCCGGCTCGTCAGGCAGGAAGCTCATAGAGCAATCATATGCTCAAGATGATTGCTCACTTCAAGGAGGTTGAGGTCCTAGGGGCAACAATCGATGCTGAGAGCCAAATTGACATAGTTCTTGAGGCTTTGCTAAATTTTTATTCTCTGTTCAGGGTAAATTATAACATAAATAAGTGGAATATATCTTCATTGAGATGAATATGCCCAGTTTCAATCATTTGCCCATTATTCTCAAAGAGAATAAGCTAACTGGACCTAACAATGTGGACCGGAAAAGGAATCTGAACATAGTACTCACTGCAGAAGAGTACAAGTATGTTTGACCAACCCCTGTCTTGAAATTAGGGTTAATTCCACGAACCAGAATCGTTATGCTGAGAAACCAAAGAGGAAAGCTGAAGAAGTGGCTCGATGTTATATGTTGGTTTCCATGTCCATTGTTCTCTAGTCTAAGCACAAAAACATGCCTACTGCATATAACATCGATATATCATTGCGTAGCATATTTGTTGCTATGAGCCGGTTCACAAGGTAGGAAGCTCATAGAGTAATCATAAATAATATGATGGTTGAAGGGATATTAGTTTGTGAGCATACGCTCAAGATGATTGCTCACTTCAAGGAGGTTGAGGTTCTAGGGGCAACAATCGATGCTAGGAGACAATTTGACATATTTCTTGAGGCTTTGCTAAATTTATATTCTCTGTTCTAGGTAAATCGTAAAAGAAAAAAGTGGGATATATCTTTCATTAAGTTGAATATTTTTTGTTTCAATCGTTTGCCCATTATTCTCAAAGAGAATAAGCCAACTGGACCTAACAATGTGGATTGGAAAAGGAATTTGAACATAGTACTCACTACGGAAGAGTACAAGTTTGATTGACCAACCCCCGTCCTTAAATTAGGGTTAATTCCACGAACCAGAATCGTTATGCTGAGAAGCCGAAGTGGAAAGCTGTTGAAGTGGCTCGATGTTATATGTTTGTTTCTGTGTTCATTGTTCTCCAGTCTAAGCACGAAAACATGCCTATTGCATATAACATCAATATATCGTTGCGTACCATATTTGCAGATATGAGCCGGTTTGTAAGGTAGGACGCTCATATAGCAATCATAAATAATAGGATGGTTGAGGGGATATTGGCTTGCGAGCATATGCTCAAGATGATTGCTCACTTCAAGGAGGTTGAGGTCCTAAGGTTAACAATTGATATTGAGATCCAAATTGACATAGTTCTTAAGGCTTTGCTAGATTTATATTCCAAGTTCAAGGTCAATAATAACATAAAGAAGTGGAATATGTCATTTATTGAGTTGAATATGTCTGGTTTCAGGCATTTTCCCATTATTCGCAAAGAGAATAAGCAAACTGGGTCTAACAATGTGGACTGAGAAAAGAATCTAAACATAGTAGTCACCGCGAAAGTGTACAAGTATGTTTGATCGACCCCTGTCCTAAAATTGTGGTTGATTCCAAGGACCAGAATCGTTATGCTGAGAAGCCATAGAGGAAAGCTGATGAAATGGCTCAATGTTACATGTTGGTTTCTATGTCCATTGTGGTCCAGTCTAAGCACGAAATCAGGCCTACTGCACATAACATCGCTATATCGTTGCGTACCATATTTGCTGATATGAGCCAGTTTGCAAGGCAGGAATCTCTTAAAGCAATCATAAATAATAGGATGGTTGCGGGGATATCGGTTTGCGAGAATATGCTCAAGATGATTACTCACTTCAAGGAGGTTGAGGTCCTAGGGGCAACAATCGATGCTGAGATACAAATTAACATAGTTCTAGAGGCATTGCTAAATTAATATTCTCAGTTCAGGTATATTATAACTTAAAGAAGTTGAACATGTCTTGTTTCAGTCATTTTCCCATTATTCTCAACGAGAATAAGCTAACTGGACCTAAGAATGTGGTCCGAAAAAAGAATCTGGACAGAGTACACATTGCGGAAGTGTACAAGCACGTTTGACCAACCCCTGTCCTGAAATTGGGATTTGATTCCACGTACTAGAATCATTATGCTGAGAAGCCATAGAGGAAAGCTGATGAAATGGCTCGATGTTGTATGTTGGTTTACATGTCCTACGTTCTCCAGTCTAAGCAGGAAATTATGCTGATTGCAAATAACATCGATATATCATTGCGAACCATATTTGCATATATGAGTCGGTTCACAAGGCAGGACACTCGTAGAGCAATTGTAAATATTAGGATGGTTGAGGGGATATTGGTTTGCGAGCATATGCTCTAGATGAATGCTCACTTCAAGGTGGTTGAGGTCCTAGGGGCAACAATCGATGCTAAGATCCAAATTGACATAGTTCCAAAGGCTTTGCTAAATTTATATTCTCAATCTAAGGTAAATTATAACATAAAGAAGTGGAATATGTCTTTGATTGAGTTGAATATATCTGGTTTCATTCATTTGCACATGATTCGCAAAGAGAATAAGCTAATTGGGCTTAACATTGTGGACTGGAAAAGGAATCCGAACATAGTACTCACTGCAGAAGTGTTCAAGTATGTTTGATCGACCCCTATAAAGAAATTGTGGTTAATTCCACGGACCAGAATCGTTATGCTGAGAAGCCATAGAGGAAAGCTAATGAAATAGCTCGATGTTATATGTTGGCTTCCATGTCCATTGTTCTCCAGTCTAAGCACGAAAACAGGCCTACTGCATATAACATCGATATATTATTGCGTACCATATTCGTTGATATGAGCACGTTCACAAGGCAGGAAGCTCATAGAGCAATCCAAAATAATAGGATGGTTGAGGGAATATTGGTTTGCGAGCATATGCTCAGGATGATTCCTCACTTTAAGAAGGTTGAGGTCCTAGGGGCAACAATCGATGCTGAGATCCAAATTTACATATTTCTTGAGGCTTTGCTAAATTTATATTCTCTGTTCAAGATAAATTATTGCATGAAGAAGTGGAATATGTCTTTCATTGAGTTGAATATGTCTGGTTTCAACCAATTTCACATTATTCTCAAAGATAATATGCTAATTGGACCTAACAATGTGGACCGAAAAAGTAATCTGAATATAGTACTCACTGCGGAGGGGTACAAGTATGTTTGACCAACCTCTGTCCTGAAATTAGGGTTAATTCCACGAACCAAAATCGTTTTGCTGAGAAGCCAAAGAGGAAAGCTGATGAAGTGGCTCGATGTGATACGTTGGTTTCCATGTCCAATGTTCTCCAATCTACGCACGAAAACATGCCTACTGCATATAATATCGATATATCATTGCCTACCATATTTGCTGCTACGAGCCAGTTAGCAAGGCAGGAAGCTCATAGAGCAATGATAAATATTACGATGGTTGAGAGGATATTGGTTTACGAGTATATGCTCAAGATGATTGCTCACTACAAGGAGGTTGAGGTCCTAGGGGTAACAATCGATGCAGAGATTCAAATTGATATAGTTCTTGAGGCTTTGCTAAATTTATATTCTCTGTTCAAGGTAAATTATAACATGAAAAAGTGGAATATGTCTTTGATTGAGTTGAATATTTCTGGTTTTAATCACTTGCACATTATTCTCAAAGAGAATATGCTAACTGGACTTAACAATGTGGACTAGAAAAGGAATCTGGAATAGTCCTAACTGTAGATGAGTACAAGTATGTCTGAACAACCCCTGTCCAGAAATTAAGGTTAACTCCACAAACCAGAATCGTTATGCTGAGAAGCCATAGAGGAAAGCTGATGAAGTGGTTGGATATTACATGTTAGTTTCCATGTCCATTGTTGTCCAGTCTAAGCACGAAAATATGCCTATTGCGTATAACATCGATATATCGTAGTGTACCATATTTGCTGCTATGAGTCGGTTCGGAAGGCAGGAAGCTTATAGAGAAATCATAAATAATAGGATGGTTGAGGGGATATTGGTTTACATGCATAAGCTCAAGAAGATTGCTCACTTCAAGGAGGTTGAGGTCCTAGGGGCAACAATCGATGCTGATAGCTAAATAGACATAGTTCTTGAGGCTTTGCTAAATTTATATTCTCCGTTCCATGAAAATTGTAACATGAAGAAGTGGACTATCTTTCATTGAGTTGAATATGTCTGGTTTCAATAATTTTCCCATTATTCTCATAGAGAAAAAGCTAACTGGTCCTATCAATGTGGACTGGAAAAGGAATCTGAACATAGTACTCACTGCGGAAGAGTACAAGTTTGTTTGACCAACCCCAGTCCTGAAATTAGGGTTGATTCCATGGACCAAAATCATTATGCTGAGAAGCCATAGAGAAAAGATGATGAAATGGCTGGATGTTATATGTTGATTTCCATGCCCATTGTTCTCCCATCTAAGCACGAAAACATGCCTACTGCATATAACATCGCTATATCGTTGCGTACCATATTTGCTGATATGAGCCGGTTCGCAAGGCATGAAGCTCATAGAGCAATCATAAATAATAGGATGGTTGAGGGGATATTGGTTTGCGAGCATATGCAAAAGATGATTGCTCACTTCAAGGAGGTTGAGGTCCCAGGGGCAACATTTGATGCTGAGATCTAAATTTACATAGTTCTTGAGGCTTTGCTAAATTTTTATTCTTTGTTCAAGGTAAAATATAGCAAGAAGAATTGGATTATGTCTTTCATTGAGTTGAATATGTCTGGTTTCAGTCATTTGCCTATTATTCTCAAAGAGAATAATCTTACTGGGCCTAACAATGTGTACCGGAAAAGGAATCTAAACATAGTATACACTGCGGAAGTGTACAAGTATGTTTGACCAACCCCTGTCCTAAAATTTGGGTTAATTCCATGAACCAGAATTGTTATGCTGAGATGCCATTGCGAAAAGCTAATGAAGTGACATGATGTTACATGTTGGTTTCCATGTCCGTTGTTCTCTAGTCTAAGCCAGAAAACATGCCTATTGCATATAACATCGCTATATCGTTGCGTACCATATTTGCTGATATGAGCCAGTTTGCAAGGCAGGAATCTCTTAAAGCAATCATAAATAATAGGATGGTTGAGGGGATATCGGTTTGCGAGAATATGCTCAAGATGATTACTCACTTCAAGGAGGTTGAGGTCCTAGGGGCAACAATCGATGCTGAGATACAAATTAACATAGTTCTAGAGGCATTGCTAAATTAATATTCTCAGTTCAGGTATATTATAACTTAAAGAAGTTGAACATAGTTCTAGAGGCTTTGCTAAATTTATATTCTTAGATCAATGTAAATTATAACATAAAGAAGTGGAATATGTCTTTGATTTAGTTGAATATGTCTAGTTTCAGTCATTTGCCAATTATTCTTAAAGAGAATAAGCTAACTGTACCTAACAATGTGGACCGAAAAAGGAATCTGAACATAGTACTCACTGTGGAAGTGTACAAGTATGTTTGACCAACAGCTGTCCTGAAATTGGAGTTGATTCCACAAACCAGAATCATTATGCTGAGAAGCCATAAAGGAAAGTTGATGAAATGGCTCGATGTTATTTATTGGTTTCGTTGTCTAATGTTCTCCAGTCTAAGCACGAAATCATGCCTACTACGTATAACATTGATTTATCGTTGTGTACCATATTTGCTTATATAAGCCGGTTCACAAGGCATGAAGCTCATAGAGCAATCCTAAATAATCAGATGGATGAGGGAATATTGGTTTGCGAGCATATGCTCAAGATGATTCCTCACTTCAATGAAGTTGAGGTCCTAGGGGCAACAATCGATGCTGTGATCCAAATTGACATAGTTCTTGAGGCTTTGCTAAATTTATATTCTCTGTTCTTGGTAAATTATAACATGAAGAAATGGAATATATCTTTCATTGATTTTAATTTGTCTGGTTTCAATCATTTGCCAATTATTCTCAAAGTGAAAAAGCTAACTGGACCTAAGAATGTGGACCGAAAAAGGAATCTGAACATAGTACTCACTGCAAAAGAGTGCAAGTATATTTGACCAACCCTTATCCTAAAATTAGGGGTGCAAGTATATTTGACCAACCCTTATCCTAAAATTAGGGTTAATTCCACGAACTAGAATCGTTATGTTGAGAAGCCATAGAGGAAATTTGATAAAGTGGCTCGATATTATATGTTGGTTTCCTTGTCCATTGTTCTCTAGTCTAAGCACGAAAACATGCCTATTGCATGTAACATCGATATATCATTACGTAGAATGACAATGACCCGGCATCATTTCTAATGAGTAGAATGTCATCAACATACAAGACAAGAAAAACCATATTAATGCCTTCAAGTTTACTATACAAGCATAGTTCATATTTTTTTTTAAGTGAAACGATAAGATTTTACATTCTCGTCAAAATGAATGTTCCATGCTCTTGATGCCTACTTAAGTCCATAAACGGACTTCTTAAGCTTGCAAATAATATTTTCTTGGCCTTTAGCAATAAAGCCTTCCTGTTGGATCATATAGATGTCTTCGCTAAGATGTCTATTTAAAAATGCCATCTTGACATCCATTTGTCATATCTCGTAGTCATAATGACATGCGTTGGAAAGGAGGATACGGATGGACTTAAGTATGGCTACCGGGGAAAAAGTTTCGTCATAATCAATTTCCTCTTTCTGAGTATACCCTTTCGCCACAAGCCTAGCTTTGAAGGTTTCCACATTCCCTTCTACTCCCCTCTACCTCTTGTATACCCAGTTATACCCAATGAGTTTTATCCCTTCAAATGAAGCTACAAGATCCTGAACCTGATTGAAGTACATAGACTCAAGCTCGACTTTCATTATTTCATGCCATAGCTTTGCATCGGTGTCAGCAATAGCGTCCGCGTATCTAGTGGGGTCTTATTCCTGATGGTCGGAGACTAGCTCGAAAGCTTCTCCAGTCCATCTCACCGGAACCCTAAACACTCTCCCACTACGACGAGGCTCCAATTGTATAGGTTCTTGAGGTTGTGCCTCTTCTTGTTCCACAATCGGGTTAGAAGAAGTTGATTTCGAAGATAACTTCTCCTCAAGTTCTAACCTAGTTGAACTTTTACTGAAAATACTTTGATCATCCTCTAAGTATCTAGCTTTAGTACTGACGAGTACTTTTTGCTCCTTAGGATGATAAAATTAACCACCTTTTGTCCTTTTTGGATACCAACAAAATAGCATAATTCTGATCTTGGTTCCAACTTGTCTCCTTTGACCAGTACATCAGATGGACAACCCCATATCCTAAGATGGTTTAGACTCGACTTACGCCCAGTCTACATTTCATAGGGAGTCCTAGGTACTAACTTGGAAGGAACCAAGTTCAGAATGTATGTCGCTGTTTCCAGGGCATATCTCTAAAAAGACACTGGAAAACTAGTAAGAGACATCATGCTTCGGACCATTTCTATCAATGTCCTGTTTCTTCTATTAGTTTCCTGTTCTGCTAGGGTTTCCACGACGTAGAGAGTTGGGATACTATCCCATGATGTACCATGTAGTCCTTGAATTCACCAAGGAGGTACTCTCCACCACGATCCAATAGTAATGTCTTGATCAATTTACCTATCCGACGCTCCACTTCAGCCTTAACCTCCTTAAACTTATCAAAAGAGTTAGACTTGCATCTCATCAGGTAAATAAAACTAAACCTCGTACAATCATCCATGAAAGTGATGAAGTACTCAAAACCCCCTTTAGCTGATGTAGATAAAAGACCACACATATCTGTGTGAACAAGACTTAATACCTCCTTGCCTCTATCCGCCTTAGGGGTAAATGACCTTTTGGTCATCTTTCCCATTAGGTAGGATTCACATTGAGGCCAATTTTCCAATCTCAATGAGCCTAAAGACCCATCATAGATTAACCTCTGAATCCTGGTTGAGGTGATATGACCCAACCTTAAATGCCAAAGATAAGAGTCATTGACATTGGTTTTTCTCTTCCTTGTTAAAGGTTAGATTGAGCGTTATTTAATTTATTGTTAATAAGGTTTAAAAAGAATAGATTCCCCTACATGTGCCCAGTACATAAAATTTCTCCATCTCTACTGATAGAAATACCAGAATGGAATGATACAGAATATCCTTGATTTATTAGTTTTGCAACTGAAATTAAATTATGTCTAAATCCAGGTATATATAAAATATCCTTTAAAACTACTATTCTATTACAATAAAAAATAAGATCTAGCTCTCCCACTACAAGGGCCAAGACTTACGCTCCATTTCCTACACGTAGTCCATGTTCACCTTTCTGGAGTCTTCTAATCCTTCTAAATCCCTACAAGAAGTTACAAATATGATCAATGGCCCCTGAATCTATAATCCAAGGGGAACTTAATCCAACCATTGATATAGACTCTAGATAGAAAATATTACCTGTGGGATTTTTCTTAGCTTGAAAATCTGGACACTTCTTTTTCCAGTGTCCATTCATTCCACATTTGAAGCACTTGCCCTTGGGTTTATCCTCGGGCTGGGTCTTAGGCTGGGCCGCTCCGTTTCTTTTCTTCTTCTTGAACTTTCTTGGCTTGGGCCCAGTGCTAGAAGATGAAGCCTTAGCTATCATAGGCTTAAATTGTGGCTTCATGACCTTCTCCACCATCAACTCAATTAAACTCATGTTTAACTTTTTCATGCTATAATTCATCTTAAACTGAGTAAAGGAACCCGATAGAGATTCGAGAACCATGTCCACTTGGCTCTCGGGATCAATGATAGCCCCTAAGATTTTTGCCTCCGTGAAAGTAGCAATCATCTTGAGCATATGCTCTCTAACTGATCCACCTTCAGCCATCTTAGTGTTTATGATAGTTCAAAAAGCCTCTTGCCTTGCGAGCCGGCTCTTATCCACGAACATTGTGGCTAATGATTGACTTATGTCATACGCAATAGCTATGTACTCGTGCTTTGACTGGAGCACATTAGACATGGTGGTTAACATATAGCAGCGTGCCATTTCGTCAGCCTTCTTCCACGCCTTGTCAGCCTCTCGTTCTTCGGCGGTGAAACCTTTCCCGATAACAAGGAAGGTTTCGTAAAGGACATACTTATACTCCTCCATTGTGAGTATTATGTCTAGGTTCCTCTTCTAGTCTATATAGTTTGGTCCTGTTAACTTATTCTCTTCGAGAATAACGGCCAAAGGACTAAAAGGTCCTCCCTCCATTTTTGAAAAAATAAAATATAAAAGAAAAAGATTTAGTTTGTGAAAACAAAACAAATTTGTAAACTTTATCCTTATATCAAAACTGATAATAATTAATTTGGCTCTTAGGAAAACTAACATAGCTTCTTGGAAAAATTAACAGTTCCCTAAGCTAAGTGTGTTAACTACCACAAATGAATTTCCCTTCTAAGTAATGATCTAGAAGATAACTCTGTCGAGGGGATAGTTGTTTCCTCTCATTTTCTTTGGACATACCTCGCACTATAACCTCCAACGTGGGCTGGCTAATCATATCACGTGTCCCGGGTTATTAATTACATCCCTCCATTAGATCTAGATCCTTATGGTATCCCCATCCTATACGTGTTCATTCCCAAGGTGACGCAAGGGGACACACGATCTCTAATGAGGATTGAGATGGAAGCCGTGGGGCCGTTGGAACCCCTCTCCCACTTAGTCTTTTAAAATATGGGTTTTCTGAAAAATATCATTTTGAAAATTTCCATTAACTTTTCCCTTAACTCAAATATAAAATATCTAAATCCATTAAAATCTCTATGTCAAGGTTTATATCCTTTGAGAGATTTTTCCATGGACTAATTTTATTTAAGTTAAAAATTTAATGATTTCAAAAATTTTCCAATTAAAACTTTCTAGAGACTTTGGTCTCACGTTTCTTTGACAAAATAATTTTTCTTGTGCAAAATAAAACAAAATGGCTTTCTATTTTAACTTACAAAAATATCTAAATCCAATATATTTTCTATATCAAAGATTAAATCCTTTGAGAAAATATCTAAGGATTAATTTTTGTTCAAGTTAAAATAACCATTCAATTTGTAAAAAAAAAAATGTTTTTCTTGTCAAAAATATTTTCAAAGACTTTGGTCATTAGGAAAATGTGTGCATAGGTACTTAAAAATAAATAGCATGCTAGAAAACAGTAGACGTTTTCATGCTTTTCAATTTTTTAAACCTAAGTGCCTAGATAATAGAATTAAACACTTTAATTTATAAATTAATGGTCTTGTTTAATCCTAAAATCCCTTACTAATTTTTTTCATGCAAAAAAATTCCTTGAATATTAACTATTGCAAAAATATTCACTTCAGCTGGTATAGATCCCAAAAGAAAAAGAAAATGCAAGAAAAATTATAAGGAAAAATAAAAAATTTCTCCTTGGTCCACCGCACTGGATTGAAGCCCTTCCGCACTACCGTCCACAACACTCGCCGCATAGAACAAGACCATGCGGGCGACCCGTGTGCAGACCCGAGCCTAGACCGGAGATATCGCTGATTCGGGCTACCTCAACCGGCGCTGGTTCTGGTCTGACCGGGCTCTTCTTTGATTTTTCTCCTGCATCTTCTTCTGCAAATTTCTTTATGTTTTTCCTGTGCAACTTCTGGCTCCGTTGGCTCTCCGATTTCAACCCAAAATCAACAACACCAAAAACCAACAATCGCCTATACCTATTAAGATTGGGCTTACATGATTTGCCAACGAAAAAACTAGATTACATCTCACCTATACCTCGATCAAAGAGGTTTAACAGAGAATCTATCCATCACAAAAACAGCGAAGGATTATAGTTTTAGTGACAAATATGTTTCCAAATTTTTTCAACTACATGCATTCTTGCTACATTTGCACAAAACCTTCATGCTCTGATACCAATTGAAGGGTTTAAAGAGGGAAGCAAAGCATGCAGTGGAAGCAAAAAATTGAAAAACTGAAGAACAGAAAAAACGCAGACCGGAGCGGGCACCAGTTCCAGCGGCCTCAGCCGGCACCAATTACGGTCTAGTAGGAGTCCAAGGCGAAAATTTTTTTACGACCTTTTCTCATTCTCGGAATTGGCTGGACCAAAATGCATGGAACTGGGATAGGTGCGCTAGTGGAAATCTCTGCGATTCCTGCATGCCTCCTACTCCATCTATGTATATGTATATGAACGCCAACCTCTCGATCTTCCAGTATATGGCTTGCCAAATCCTATTTGGTGATAAAGTGGCTCGATGTTAGATGTTGGTTTCCATGTCCATTGTTCTCCTATCTAAGCACGAAAACATGCCGATTGCATACAACATCGATATATCGTTGCGTATTATATTTACTGATATGAGCTGGTTCAAAAGGCAGGAAGCTCAAAAAGCAATCATAAATAATAGGATGGTTGAGGGGATATTAGTTTGCGAGCATATGCCCAAGATGACTGCTCACTTCAAGGAGGTTGAGGTCTTTAGGGCAACAATCTATGTTGATTTCCAAATTGACATAGTTCTTGAGGCTTTGCTATATTTATATTCTCAGTTCAAGGTAAATTATAACATAAAGAAGTGGAATATATTTTTGATTGAGTTGAATATGTCTGGTTTCAGTCATTTGCCGATTATTTTCAAAGAGAATATGCTAACTGGACCTAACATTGTGGACCGAAAAAGGAATCTGAACATAGTACACACTGCTGAAGGGTACAAGTATGTTTGACCAACCCCTGTCCTGAAATTGGGGTTGATTCCACGGACCAGAATCGCTATGCTGAGAAGCCATAGAGGAAAGATGATGAAATGGCTCGATGTTACTTGTTGGTTTCCATGTCCATTGTTGTCCAGTTTAAGCACAAAAACAGGCCTACTACACATAACATCGCTATATCGTTGTGTACCATATTTGCTGATATGAGCCAATTCGCAAGGCAAGAAGCTCATAGAGTAATCATAAATAATAGGATGGTTGAGGGGATATTGGTTTGCGAGCATATGCTCAAGGTGATTGCTCACTTGAAGGAGGTTGAGGTCCTAGGGGCAATAATCAATGATGATATCCAAATTGACATAGTTCTTGAAGCTTTGCTGAATTTATATTCTTAGTTCAAGGTAAATTATAACATAAAGATGTGGAATATATCTTTGATTGAGTTGAATATGTATAGTTTCAGTCTTTTGCCCATTATTCTCAAAGGGAATAAGTTAACTGGGCCTAACAATGTGGACCGGAAAAGGAATCTGAACATAGTACTCACTGCTAAAGTGTACAAGTATGTTTGACCAACCTCTGTCCTGAAATTGGGGTTGATTCCACGGACTAGAATCGTTATGCTGAGAAGCCATAGAGGAAAGCTGATGAAATGGCTCGATGTTATATATTGGTTTCCATGTCCAATGTTCTCCAGTCTAAGCACGAAAACATGCCTACTGCATGTTAGTGTTGTGCCCTAGAGGCAATCGCTTGTACATTGTATGTGACACATTTTTTTTTTTTTTTACTAAAAGACATTATTTATCTTACAGTTTCTTTTGTTTACTTTTAAGTAATATAACAATTCGATAAAATCCTTAGTACAACACTGTGTTAAGGAAATCATGATAGAGACATGATATGAGATTCCTACTACACTGGATAGTATTAGTACTTAAATAGTCCCTAGTCATACTGTTAATGAGACAGGACATCATTAATGCGTAAAGACTAGCATGTGTTAGACTTCCTGATTTGATCAGGCGGTGGTTCTCATAACCGTGAGTATTGAGATACTCAAAGTTAACACATGGATGCTTGATAATGGAACAAGTTGAATAGGTAGCCTAGCTTTGAGATAATCATATGGATAACTATTTAGTACCAGTGCTACAATCTCAATATAGCAAACGTGCAAGTATCCTTAGACTTGAGATCTCCAAGGCACTTTGTTTGCTAAGCTTTGTACTTTGATTCCAATCTCCGGAGTTCGATCGAGAGCCACCTATGGGATGGATATTGGGTATATTGTGAGGAAAACGAAAGTAGTTGAAAGAGTCAATAATGGATTCACCACTCCTAATAGTAGGGGTGAATATCTCACGGCCACTTGTAGGAATTACTACTCAGGAAGTCCTTGGCCAAGGTAATTGTGTATTGGAAATAGTTTCAATTGGTACACATTTAGAGTAGTGGGTTCCTGGTACAAGTACTATTGTATTCAGGATAGAATTATTTCTGGAGGGAGTTGGCACTAATTTTGTACTCCAAACCAAATGAGATATTGTATGGTGGAAGGAGTTAATTTCTTTGAAGTTTGTTATTAAAGGATTCATGTTAAGCCACTTGACTTCCTGGATTCTTGGGTGGTCATAATGTGTTGCTAGATACCGTTCATGATCTGAGAATATGGGTTTATTAATTGATGACTTAATAAACCAATCCTGATTAGAATTTATATGATTAATTCTAATTAATTACGGATTATTGATCTCAAAGACGTTTGGATTAATTCTTGTTCTTTACCAATTGACTGGAAAACCTTATAGGTCATATATAATGGAGGATTATATACTCAAAATGTTATTTGATAACATAGTGGGGTTAATTGAGAGAAAGAGAAGTTGTTCAAGATAAATTATAATTAGTTATAATTTGTGGCCCAAGTTGTAATTGTGAGAACTTGATGTTTCCAATTACAATTACGGAATTCTAATAGGATTAGAATTCTCCGTGTTGGGAAGGGAATTTCGTGTGATATATAGTTGATATAACACACGAAAACCCTAGCCGATGAGATAAACAAAATCTCCAGCCAAGTCACATGTTTTTCCCTTCTTCTCTCTCCCTCTTGTTTTGCTGAAAACAAGAGAACCCTAGCCGCCATTATTGTTTCTGCTGGCACAGGAAATTTTGGTGCTTGAGTGTATCCTCTGTGTGGATCACTATTTGAGGTAATCACATGCCGTGATTATAGTGATTAGACATTCAACTCACGTGGAGGTTGATCACAAGGATTGCTGGATCGTGCCTCAACTCGAAGAAGAAAATTTTATTCTTCGGACGATCAACTAAAGGTAAAAAGCTGTTACCTTTTGTCTTTTTATGTCTTGTTTTCCACACATAGACGGGTCCTTGTAGGGTATCTCGTTTTATTTTCAACTGCACCGTATAGGATACGAACCCGAGATTCCCAACGGTGGTATCAGAGCCATGCTATGTGTGGTCTACGGACATTGTTTGGGCATGAAAAACTATTTTCATGTTGGTCTTTGTTTGGTGTGAAAATTTTTTTCACTCGAGTCGAAATCATTTCGATCTTTATGGGTTGGATCCGTAGGACAATATGATTGTGTAAAAGTCACAGCGTATTTCGAAAAGATGCTTTCTTTTGTGTTGAAAATTTCTGTGGGAAAAACATTTTTCTACAACATGGATGTTGTCCTCCGTTTCATCTTAATTTTCCATTCTAATTTTGTTTAAACTAACAAATTGGTTGTTGTTTATAGCTTCAAAACAGAAAATACAGCTAAAAATTGTTCTCACTATAAATTTGCAGAAGAAGAAAGCACAATAAATTGTTTCTAGAAGTTTTTGAACAATCTCCGCCATTGTTGCAGAACACAGGCAGCGCCGGCTCCGGCTTCCAAGCTGACACCCGTTCTATTCTGTTCGCGATGTCTGAAAATCGTTTTGGAAGAGAAAAATTTTTGGAAACTAGAATAGAGCCGGTGCCGGCTCTGGCTTCCAAACCGGCACCGGTTCTGCTCTGTTTGCAACCTCCAGGTATTTAAAAAAAAAAATTCCAGAACAGAATTTTGGAAGGGAAAATCTCATTTGATGAGAAATGGGACCCAAAAGTATTTTCTCAAAATTAGTTTTGAGACAAACAATTTTGTTTTTCAAAATAATGATTTTGAAAATCTAAATTTAGTGTATCTTTCTAAAATGGTGATTTCAGAATTCTGTTTTGTCTTTTCAAAATAGTGATTTTAGAATGATAAAAGTATATGTTTATTTTGTTTAAACATAGTCAATGGCATGGTGGATGGTTGTGGACTAAAACCAATTATATCTGGTCATGCATTTTACAGTTTTGGTTTTATGAAATAGGGACTGGTGTCTTGCCTTCTCTAGAATTCTTATGTAATTCTCTTCTCATCTAACTCCCCTCAAATGTAACTCGACGTTTTCTCTCTTTTGGAAATTATGTAATTAGTTTATATAGGTTAGATATGAGTAGAATTATTCCATTCTGGAGATGGAAACCAAAACAATGCGAGGAGGTAAGATCTTCTACTTAAATCATCCATGAACACATAGGGTTAACTACATTAATTTCTTTTATGGCTCAAAGAAATTAATTTAGGGTAAAAGTCCATAACCATATCACGTAATCGCTTTATTATCATGATTATCAATTATGTGATTTATTGATTTTTAGGCATGTCATTCAACAAAATCACTATAAGGAACAAATCCCTCAATTAATATTAAACCTAATTCCTTCCATTAATATAGTAAGAACGAGGGTCATTTTTCGAGACCAGGTTGTTGGGCAACCCTAAGCCTACTTGACATTGGGCATGTTCAAGCTATGGAATTAAATTCCTTTGGAATTAAATTTCTGATTAATAGGTCAGGTTTAACTAAATTCTTTATCTCGGTTGGGCAAACTAAAGCATAAAGAAATTTAGAGAAAAAGTTGGGGTAGCCCAAAAGGCTTTAAGATTAAAATTTGTTAATCACCCTATGATCCGGTAGTTACATATGATGTAATTGGTATTGGATACCTACCAATGAACTTAAGGATGGCTTGTTGGGCAAACCCAAGGTTATTCTTAAGTAATTTGGATACCGGTCCACTAGGAAAGCTTCCAACGGGCTTTCCCGAATCAATAGTGGGGGCTATTGGTTTGAGTTAAATAGTGGAGTAACAATGTGCTTAATTAAAGTCCTAATTATTTACATATCATGTGCATATACAAGTAGCTAATGTTCTCTATCTTTACATCTAGGTCACTTGCATCATGTCAACGAACTTGAACTTATGTAGCATCTTGGAAACCAACAAGTTAACCGAACCAAACTATCTCGACTGGTATAGAAATTTGAGAATCGTTCTCAAATCGGCAAAGTTGCTCTATGTGCTAGATGCTCTTATTCCACCACCACCAGCCCAAGATGCTCATGCTGATGAGCATGCTGTCTATAGAAGGCACAAGGAGGATAGTGATACAACATCATGTATTATATTGGCATCCATGACTCCTGAGTTGCAAAAACAACACGAGCATATGGATGCTGAATCGATCATTTTACATCTTCGAGAGTTGTTTGATGCGAAAGCCAGAACGGAGAGATATAAGATCTCGAAGCAACTATTTCATTGCAAAATGGCAGATGGTTCTTCTATGGCCACTCATGGGCTGAAAATGATGGGCTTGATCGAGAAGCTTGGATCTCTCGGGTTTGCAATAGATCATGACTTAAGTGTTGACTTAATTCTACAATCTTTGCCTAACAGTTTCTCACAATTTGTGATTAACTATCAGATGAACAAGATGGAGTCCACCATTCCTGAGTTGATCAATCTTCTCAAAACTGCAGAGTCCTCCATAAAGAAGGATTCCAATGCGGTTTTAATGATAGAATCTTCCTCTTCTAAGAAGAAAGTTCAAAAGAAGAAGAATAAGGCTCCCATGAAGCCCAAATGTGGTGTGAACAAGAAGGACGCAGCTACCAATGGCCCATGCCATCATTGTGGGAAGATGGGCCACTGGAGGCGCAACTGAAAAGCCTACTTGGAGACTATTAAGTACAAGAAGCAGAAGGAGAAGCTTACAAGCACTTCTACTTCTTCTCCAGTTATGTTTATGATTGAGATAAATACTGCCTTTAAAAATGAGATATGGGAATTAGATACCAGATGTGGATCTCATTTGTGCAATAACTTGCGGGGACTAAAGAGCAGTAGAAGGCTAGATAAAGGTGATGTGGACCTACGTACTGCAAATGGGACAAAGGTTGCTACACTTACTATAGGGACATACGAGCTTAACCTGCCTTCGGGATTAATTCTAGTACTGCAAAACTATTATTATGTATCAGTTTTACTGAAAAACATTATCTCAGTTGTGTGTTTAGACTTTTGTAGATTTCATTTAATATGTAAGAATAAATGTTGTTCTTTTTCATTGGATGATATTCACTATGGTTCATCAACTTTGGTTAATGGTTTATATGTTCTAGACTTGGATAATCCAATTCTCAATATAAATAATAAGAAATCTAAAATGGAAAACTCTAACACCTCTTACTTATGGCATTATTGTTTGGGCCATGTAAACGAAAATTGTATTTCTAAGTTACACAAGCTTAGTGACTTAGGGTCATTTGATTATGAATCATATGGCACATGTGAATCTTGTTTACTAAGTAAAATGACTAAAACTCCTTTTCCAAGAAAAGGAGAACGGACTAAGGAGTTATTAGAACTCATACATTCTGATGTATGTGGCCTAATGTCAATACAAACAAGAGGAGGTTACAACTATTTCATAACATTTATCAATGACTTTTCACGATATGGGCATTTGTATTTAATAAAATACAAATCTGAGGCCTTTGAAAGGTTCAAAGACTTCAAGAATGAAATAAAGAAACAACTTGGCAAAAGTATTAAGATTCTAAAATCTGATCGATGAGGAAAATACTTGAGCCAAGAGTTTCTGAGTTATCTTAGAGATAATGTGATATTATCTCAATGGACTCCACCATATACACCACAACATAACTGTGTATCTAAGAGAATGAATCGAACCCATATAGTACGGACCATGATGGCTTCTGCAGACCTACCAAAATCGTTTTGGGGGCATGCACTAGAGACTTCTGTTTATGTACTGAATAGAGTTCAAACAAAATCGGTTGATACTACCCAATTCAAGATGTTCTTTGGTAAGAGACCAAACTTATCTCATTTGCAAGTATGGGGTTATCCTGCCTTTGCTAAAAGGCCACAGTCAAACAAACTTGATAGTAAGTCCGATAAGTATTTATTTGTGGGATATCCAAAAGAATCTTTCAGATATTACTTCTATCTACCCTCTGAAAACAAATTATTTGTTTCGAAACACGCCGTCTTCTTAGAGAAGGAGCACATGCTCAAAGGGGATAGTGGAAGTAAGATTGAATTTAGTGAAGTTCATGAATATCAAACAAATGATGATCAACTATCTAACCCCACATCAATTGAGAGAATAGATGAACCTTCTAATACACAAGAACCTCATAAATCTAGTAGGTACGTGTGGCACCTGAGAGATATGAATTCCTCATTAGTAACCACAATGATGTATTGCTCATAGATAAAGATGAACCTACTACCTACAAGGATGTTCTGAATAGTTCAAAATCTAGCAAATGGCTTGAGGCCATGAAGTTAGAGATGGATTCTATGTACGACAACCAAGTATGGACTTTAGTTGATCCACCCAAAGGAATTAAACCTATTTGGTGAAAATGGGATTTCAAGAAGAAAACGGACATAGATGGTAACTTAGTTACCTGTAAAGAACAACTAGTGGCGAAAGGTTATCGTTAACAACATGGTATTGACTGTGATGAAACCTTCTCGCCAATAGCAATGTTGAAATCCATCAGGATAATCCTAGCCATTGCTACTCATTATGATTATGAGATTTGGCAAATGGATATGAAAACAGCTTTCCTAAATGGAAATTTGACTGAGGAAGTGTATATGACACAAACTGAGGTTTCACATCCAGTGATGGTACAAAAGTGTGTATGTTGCAAAGGTGTATTTATGGACTTAATCAAGCTTCTAGGAGTTGAAACATCCGTTTTGATGAAACAATCAAAGAGTTTGGTTTCATTCAAAACATGGATGAGCCTTGTGTATACAAGAAGGTTAGTGGGAGTGCAATCGTTTTCTTACTGCTTTATGTAGATGACATATTACTAATAGGAAACGATATACCTGTCCTGCAAACGGTTAAAGTTTGGTTGTCCAAACAATTCTCCATGAAAGACCTTGGAGAAGCAACCTATATTCTCGAAATAAGGATCTATAGAGAGATCTAAAAGGTTGCTAGGTCTTTCACAGTCTGCATACATAGATAAAGTGCTAAAGAGGTTTAGCATAGATCAATCTAAAAAGGGATTCTTACCTATGTCACATGGTGTAAGCCTTTCAAAGTTGATGTCTCCCAAGACACAAGTTGAAAGGGATTACATGAGTAAGATTTAATATACTTAGCAATTGGATCTATCATGTATGCTATGATATGCACTAGGCCCGATGTATCTTGTGCTCTCAGTTTAACGAGCAGATACTAATCTGACCCTGGTGAAGGTCATTGGGTGGCTATAAAGAAGATCCTTAAGTACTTATGAAGGACTAAGGATATGTTCTTAGTATATGGAGAAGGTGATTTGAAAATAAACGAGTATACTGATACCAGTTTTCATTTTGACAAAGTTTATTTCAAATCACAATCTGCCTACGTGTTTACGTTGTGTGGAGGGCTAATAAGTTGGAAAAGTTCCAAACAAGAGACTATTGCCAACTCTACGACAGAAGCTGAGTACATAGCTGCTTCTGAAGCAGCTAAGGAGGCTGTTTGGATCAAGAAGTTCGTGATGGAACTGGGTTTGGTTCCTAATGTTGTTGGTCCAATAACCTTGTATTGTGGCAACAACAGAGCCATTGCATAAGTAAAAGAGCCACGGTCTCACCAACGATCCAAACACGTACTACGACGCTATCATTTGATCCGGGAGATTATAGATAGGAATGATATAAAGATAGAGAGAGTTACTAAGGATGAGAACATAGCTGACCCACTTACCAAGAATTATCCCAAAAGAAACATGATTGTCATGTTGAGTCATTCGGTATTAGATACATGAATGATTGGCTCTAGTGCAAGTGGGAGTTTATTAGTGTTGTGCCGTAGAGGCAATCACTTGTACATTATATATGACGCATTTTATTTTAATAAAAGGCATTATTTATCTTACAGTTTCTTTTGTTTACTTTTAAGTAATATAACAGTTCAATAAAGTCCCAAGTACAACACTGTATTAAGGAAATCATAATAGAGATCATGATATAAGATTACTACAACACTGGATGGTGTTAGTACTTAAATAGTCCCTAGTCATAGTATTAATGAGACGGAACATCATTAATGCATTAAGACTAGCATGTGTTAGACTTCTTGATTTGATCAGGCGGTGGTTCTCATAACCGTGAGTATTGAGATACTCAAAATTAACACATGGGTGCTTGTTAATGGAACAAGTTCAATGGATAACCAAGCTTTGAGATAATCACATGGATAACTATTTAGTGCCAGTGATATAATCTCAATATAGCAAACGTGCAAGTATCTTTAGACTTGAGATCTCCAAGGTACTCTGTTTGCTAAGCTTTTTACTTTGATTCCAATCTCCGGAGCTCGATCGAGGGCCACCTATGGGATGGATATTGGGTATATTGTGAGGTAAACGAAAGTAGTTGAGAGGGTCAATAAAAGATTCACCACTCCTAATAGTAGGGGCGAATATCTAACGGCCACTTGTAGGAATTACTACTCAGGAAGTCCTTGGCCAAGGCAAATGTGTATTGGAAATAGTTTCAATTGGTACACATCTAGAGTAGTGGGTTCTTGGTACAAGTACTATTATATTCGGGTTAGAATTATTTCTGGAGGGAGTTGGCACTAATTCCATACTCCAAACCGAATGAGATATTGTATGGTGAAATGAGTTAATTGCACTGAAGTGTGTTATTAAAGGGTTCATGTCAAGCCACTTGACTTCTTGGACTCTTGGGTGGTTATGATGTGTTGCTAGATACTGCTCATGATCTGGGAATATGGGTTTATTAATTGATAAATTAATAAACCAATCTTGATTAGAATTAATTGGATTAATTCTAATTAATTATGAATTATTAATCTCAAAGACGTTTGAATTAATTCATGTTCTCTACAAATTAACTGGGAAACCTAATATGTCACACATAACGGAGGATTATATACTCAAGATGCTATTTGACAACATAGTGGGGTTAATTGAGAGAAAGAGAAGTTATTGTGGATAAATTATAATTAGTTATGATTTATGGCCTAAGTTATAACTGTGAGAACTTGATGTTTCCAATTATAATTAGGGAATTCTAATAGCATTAGAAATTTCAACTTTGGGAAAGGAATTTCATGTGATATATAGTAGATATAACACAGGAAAACCCTAGCTGATGAGGTACACGAAATCCCTAGCCAAGTCACACGTTTTTCCCTTCTTCTCTCTCCCTCTCGTTTTGCTGAAAACAAGAGAACCCCAGCCACCATTATTGTTTCTGCTAGCACAGGAAATTTTGGTGCTTGAGTGTATCCTCTGTATGGATCACTATTAGAGATAATCACACACTTTGATTATAGTGGTTAGACGTTAAACTCACGTAGAGGTTGATCACGATGATTGCTGGATCGTGCCTCAACTCGAAGAAGAAAATTTTGTTCTTTGGACGATTACCTAAAGGTAAAAAGCTATTACCTTTTATCTCTTTATGTCTTGTTTTCCACACATAGATGGGTTCTGGGAGGGTATCTCGTTTTATTTTTCGCTATGCCGTATAGGATACAAGCCCGAGATACCCAACACTGCATATAACATCAATAAATCATTGCATACCATATTTGCTTATATAAGCCAGTTGGCAAGGCAGGAAGCTTATAGAGTAATCATAAATACTAGGATGGTTGATGGAATATTAGTTTGTGAGCATATGCTCAAGATGATCGCTCACTTCAAGGAGGTTGAGGTCCTAGGGGCAACAATCGATGCTGAGAGCCAAATTGACATAGTTCTTGAGGCTTTGCTAAATTTATATTCTCAATTCAAGGTAAATTATAACATAAATAAGTTGAATATGTCTTTAATTGAGTTGAATATGTTTATGACTTTGAAGGGGCTTAGCCCAAGGGATTTAACCCCGGTCTATCCAAGCCCAGGGGCAAGTGTGGCAAGAAAGAACACTTCAAAAATGATTTTCTAGACTTCTTGGCCAAGTATTCTTCATGTATTGCTCTATACATAAAGTCTATATTATTGGTTGTGTGAAACCCCAGTCAAAACCAACCTTAGAGTTAGGGGGTTCGGATGCATATCATATTTTATTACATGTTTAAATATATTTTTATATGATTTTATATGCTTTAGATTTGTGTGTTATAGACTCAAGGGCTTAATTATGTTCATTGAGTCAGAAGGGCAAAATAGTAAATTTTACTTGAGGTGAAAATAGGGAGATAGCTTGAGGATTAAATAGGAAAAATATTTTAGAGAGAAAATAAGAGTAAGAGTTGTTGTGGTATAGTGGTTAGAGCTTTAGAATTAATTCTTGAGGTCTTGGGTTCAAATTCCATTATTGGAGCTCTAGCATTATTAAATTTTATTTTTGCTTGGGAATGTTAGATTTTCGTCATTGAGTGCTCTAGAGAAGGGTAAAGGTGATGTCCTAGGGGAGACATGATAGGAGTACCCTAATCCTACTCTTGTACCCTACAAAAAAATCCTAAGGGAATTCATATCCTTCTTGATCCTTAGTTTTTCTTACTTCTCAATTTCTTAAGTTGTGCAATTTATTCAAGCCAATTTCATTCTAGAAAAATTCCAGCAAAGTGCTGTGGCTTTGAAGGTTCAAAATGTCTGAGTGTAAGACATCTTATGGACCGAAAATGTGTAGGAGTTGGGGAAGGTTTCCAAGAGAATTAATCTCCATAGTGAACCTTCAAAACTCCACTCTAGCTATGTTCATTTCCTTCATGAAGTATTTGGAATTTTTTCCAGCTTCTTGTGCGGGAAAAGTGTCAAAATTCTCATCCATTAATCCCTCCCAAATGCTGCCAAAAATGGCCCTCTTGACCAGTTTGAAACCTGAAAATTTTTGGCTAAACTCGGACTGCACAAATGCTGTGCAAAACTAGAAAATTTTCTGGGCAAAATCGCAACATAGGTGAGCTTAAACTAAGCTGTTTTCTTCCAGTTTTCTCCCTGCTTCTTAGCCACGTTTTTCCTCCATAAAGAAGGCTGGAAAACAGCCTTGAAAGACCTCTAAATACCCCTTCAAATCCTTTACAAACTGACTGAACAATGGCAGAAAAATCTACCCAAAAGTTTCCTTCAAACTTGCGAAAATCACTGAACAGAAATTCCAGCTTGTTCATTCTTCAGCCTTGTTCGAAATCTTCATCATTTTTCTGCACAAACTTCTCTTGAACATCCATGAACTGAACTCTATTGTCTTCCCTAACCTTCTACTCAAAAAAACCAGTCATGGCTGCCCTGAAATATCTACAACAATTACTCCAATCATGCCTTGATTGAAGACCAAAATTCCAGCAATCCTAATTTAGTAAATTTCCATAAAATATCCCCTAAACAACCCGACATTTCCTTCACCATTGTACTCCCTCTTTTCGGCCACCATTAAGCTTCTTCAACTAGCTTTCATCCAGCAAAAACACTGAGCAATCAGTCGGCCATTACAGCTTCCAAAGAGTTCTCCAATGATCAAAGATCTTCTTGCCATATTTAGTTTCCAAATTTGATTCCCTAAAATATTCTTTTAGGATTTCAACAACCAGCCTTTGCTTTTCCTTTCAAACCAAAAAAATCATCTACCAAAACCATTCAAACAATTCAGCCACTGCAATCCTACAGAATTTCGGCAGCTTCAAATCAAAATCTCTCCATTCTCTTCAATCTTCAAGCACACATGGAACACCAAGAACACCTACTCACTTCTCTTGCCTAATGCCATTCCAAACCACCTCAATCTTCTTCAAAAAAATTCCAGATTTTATCTACTCACTGCCACAAATCCATTCATACCACTTTTAACATCAAACTCCAAAATTCAACTCTCTCTTTTGGATAAAAAATCAGTATTTTTGTGAAGGCTCAAAAACACCTTCAACGTAAGTTTGTTCAATCAACTTCATCTTCACTAATCTTCAATCTCTAATGAATATATATGTGTATAAGCATGCTAATGGACTCTCTTCCTCTTCTCTCTCTCTCTCTCTCTCTAGACCGAATACCCCTTTCTCTTGGCCGGATGATTTCTTCAATAATGGCCATGCTTTCTTCATCTCTCTTTAACGGATCTAGTTGTCTAGGAGTTGAGATCCATTCGAAACACCTCCAAGGTACTCATCAATCAAGTAAGCCTTTTTAACCCTCCTTTTAAATTCTAGATTCTTGTCTCTAGGATGATATTGGTAGGAGATGGATTATGAATAGGATTTGAGCATGTATTGTTGTGATGAGTTGAGATTGAAGCATAAATAAATGTGTGTATATGATGGAGATTGGATTTATGCATGAGTTGATTATCTTGGTTGATTATATGGTGTTTTAGGGTTTAATGCATGTCTCCATGTCGTAAGTAGTATTTGTGATCAAGTATGCTAGAGATTATGTCACATATGGTGAATATGATTTATATTCAAGTATGATTGTTAAAGCCATGATTATGTTTATGCTAGTAGAGGTTGGACCATGCCTTAGTAAATTTAGATTTATGCTTTTATTCATGATTTGGATGATTTGATGAATTGAAGTGGAGTATATGTTCATGATTGTGGTTAGCAATAGAAATATGATCATGATCTAGTTGACCCTAAGCTAATTTTATTTCATCAATAAAATATTTAATATTATAATTTTTGCTAGTAAATTCGAAAATCCTAGGAAGATAGATTTAGATTATTATATAATAAGGATATTTTAGTCAAATAAATGATAGCTTTTATTAAAGAAATAAAATATATATATATTATATATAATAATAATAATATCAAATAAAGCCTTTTATATAAAGAACCATAATAAGCAAAAATATTAATTTTGTAAGTCTTATATTCATAAATACCATTAACATTTATTATCTTTCAATTATTATCTTTTAATCAAAACGTATTAAAATTTATTTATTATCTTTCAATCAAGACCCATTGAAATTCATTTTTCAATTAATTTTAGTTATTAATTATTTTCTAACAATTAATTATTAATAAATCACTATTTTACCTAATACCACCTAGGACTCTTCATCAAATAAACTCTAATTTATTTTTAGCAAAATTTAAACCTTCAACTTAATAGTACCTATTTCCCAAAACCCTAATCACTTTAATATCAAATTAGACTTAGCTTATAAACCCTTTATTTATTATCTAGCCTTAAAGCTTGGGACACTAGGATCATGGTTGTAGTAAGTTCAGCTAGTATTATTTGTGAAAGTGAATTTTAACTTGAGTTTGATTATGGTTTATATTTACCCCAGGCGAGGTTAGGTTAGCTGTTGAAAACCTTTATTTTATCTTAAGCTAAGGATCAAATAAATTCCTGCATAAAACCAGTTTGATGCAAAATGTTTATTATAGCATGCCAAATGTAGAGTGCATGGACACTCATTTCTATAAAGGCAATTGAGGATTGTCTCCTGTCTTATTTCCGTCAAACAAATTATTTGAAAATCAATAAGTAGATTTACTCAAACTCAAAACTCTTTCTAAAATGATTTTGACAAAGACCTTGGAAACCCTTAATTGCTATTTTCAAGTGGAACTATGTTTTGTTCCTTTTTTCCCATGTGGGGTAAGTTACGTTGAGTACTCAATAAGGGTGGACTGCTAGGACTAGTCTTTGAAGGGTTAGGGTGAGTCTCTCAGTAGGTGGCCACCTCTGAGGAGTATGTCCTTCCCAGATAGGATGACAATCCAGTAGGTCGTGCCTGTCCGAGCTAGTAGTTTTTCAGTCAAGTGACTATATGTTGTCGGAATGGACAACCAGTTGTTGTTTGGGTATAGAGAAGAAGGAGTATCTTGCTCGGTAGGCCGATTACCTACCTTTTGTCAGTCTGCACAAAGTATGACATTTTGACTGGTTATGGGGCCCAACGTGTGGTAACCCATGATCACCTTTTTGAGTGGTTGATTTTATTGAATATGTATGTTTGAAAAGCCAAAACACCACTCTTGATTTTGACTATTGTTTATTGCTTGCTAGTATTCCTTTTATAAAGATTTTATACTCTTGCATTCACGAACTGTTTTCACTGAATACTCAAAGCACACACGGACTTATTGAGATTTTTATCTCATCACCCTTTTTACCATGATTTCAGTTCGATTCTGCTGTGGGGATGAATAGCTAGATATTGCCTGCTTTGGAAGATTTTTCTAATATTTAATTTGTGTAATGCTTTGGGGGGTTGAGAGTGGATAATTTTTATTATGGATTTAATTTTGGAATTCTTAGATTGTAATAAATTTTAAGTTTAAAGTATTATTTTTATCCTATTATTTTGATTGTGTGACTTAGTTATAAAGACCCATTGTCCTTTGGACGGGGCGACATCCCCAGCCCTGTCGGGCCTGGGGTGTTACAGGTTGCGTCATAATCCACTTGGATTTTTTATTCTAGAGCCACTAACCTTATCTGTAACTTCTTATAGGGGTTCAGCAAGATAAGGCGACATAGTAAAGCAAGGCATGGACTAAAAGTGTGCAACAGAGCACAAGTAGGAGACTTGGAACTTTTATGAGATTGTACCAGGATTTTAGTTTTAAAATGTATTTTATATGTTTATAGTTTTAATATAATTTGATTTCAGTTTCAAGATTGATTAATTAAGGATGTTCTGTTTCTTTCCATTATGGTATTTCAATCAGTAAAAATGAAAATATTATTTTTTCTAGAAACATGTATGTGAATCTTTTCTATATTAATCCTATTAGTTGTCAAATAAATAATACTTTGACAAAACCTAATAATAAGAAAAGAAAGGTCGCATCTAACAACTCCTATTTATAACACATGAGATTAGGACATATAAATCATAATTGAATTTAATGGTTAATCTAAAATAGGTCTTTGCACTTATTGAAATTGGATGAATGGCGTCAGTGTGAATTTTGTCGTTTGGGTAAAATGTCCAAAAAGACGGTTACTCAAAAGGTAGAATGGACCAAGGAAATATTGGAGTTAGTTTATACTTATGTATGTGGTCCTATGTCGTTACCTGCTAAATGAGGTTATGAATATTATACGTAAATTTTGGGTGTATAAAAATCATCAAATTTAAATCTATCCCTTAGTCAACTTTTAATAAAATCATTAATCCCAAAATACACAAATAAGTAAGTATACTCATCGCAAGCATAGTATTGGGAATTAGCAATTATCTATCCTCAAAGGAACAAGTGCACACTAATAACTTTTTATTCATTATTTAACCGACCCGAATAAAGTGAGAAAATAATAAAAAGAAAAATAAAGAAATTTATACAACTCAAGAATGTAGGAATATTCAATTTAAAGAATTATCCTAGAAAACATGACAATGAACCAACTATCAATTTTCTCAACTAATTATCATCTTTGCATCATCAAGGAATATAAAGTAAAATTCAATCGTTTTCCAAATCATAAATCTACTTAGATAACTTTCACTTTGTTTGTCAATCCATGGAATTACTATATTTTGATTAATATTAATATTAATAGATTTGTCAATCAAGATAATCAAAACTTGCATTAAGCTCAATTCTTTAGAAGCATGAAATTAGCTAATAGCCCTTTGGTTAAGGTAAAATCAACTAATCTTTGATCACTTAGCTTTATAAACCTAACTTCATCATTCAAGTTCATTAAGATTTAGACAAATACAAATCAATACAATGAAACTCCTAACATCATTTTTTCAAGTCAATGCACTAATAACCAATGATAACAAGCAATTAAACACCAATTTTGATAAAGAATTGATCAAATAACTAAATCAATACAAAACCATGAATCTAAAAAAATGTTAAATTACAATAAAAATATTGAATACATCATTGTTTAAGGAAAAGAAATAAAGATAAAAGAAAGCACTCATAAACAGGCCTCTTTCTTCTCCCTTCAAGACTCTCTTGAACAACACTCCTTTATTTGGTGAATTCCTACTTCAATGAGTGATTGGGAATTTTTGTTCTTGGATCCACCACCATACTCCTTGTTTTTTTCTCTTGTTTTTTATTGGCCTCTTGGATGCTAAATTTGTGGTTTGGGATGTCTTGACTGGGTAGGATTCGAAAAATACCAAAATCATTGAAAAATTCCTAAATTCACACATAGGATTTTTACCTTCCAGAGGGGACCTGGCGTCGGGTCTGGTCAACCCACCTAGTGCCAGGTCTGCTCTATTCTTTCCCTAAAATTCGCTGTGTTTTCTCTGCTTGACCAGAATGGACCCGACGCCTGGTCCATTGGCTTGTCCTGGCATTAGGTGCATTCTGAAATTTCTCTAGCTTTACTCAAATTTAATTCAAATCTGCACAAATTTGTCAAAAAGACTTTTTACAAGCAAAATGTCAAATAGGAAAGAATATGCCTAGTTATTACAACAAATGTATCTCAAAACAACCTCAAATAACTAGAAAAATAATGGTTATTTAAGCCCCTATCACATACCTCCACACTTCAACTTTTGCTTTTCGTTAAGAAAAACACATTTAACCAAGAAAATTATCAAGAAAACACAAGTTCTTTTTCTCATTCAAACAAAAATTTCTTCTACCATAGCAAAGATTATGTCTTCCTTTCAAACTTTAGATAAAACTCTTGTCATTCACACCCTTTGAAATCAATTCAAACTTTGAAACATTTGGCAAGATATCACTTAAAATAATCAAGTGTATATCTTAGTCTAAGAAAATTATTTCACCATTCATGTTAAAATATAAATAATATGAAACACATAAGTCAAGCCATCTACTAACTCAAGCATTATAAATCTGAAAATTGCACAACTCAAGTCATAATGTAAGGGAAGCACTCCAATTTTTTTCTCTCTATTTTTTCTAATGACATAGAAAATTGATAGCCTCAAGTGCATGGATTTCTCTTCACACACTATATTGGCCTCCTTTTAGTCATCATTCATCATTTTTCAACAGACGTTTTTCTATTTTTCTTTTGGGAATTCATAGCCGCAAGAAAGTTGATTTTTCTTCACTATCCGTATTGGCTCAGCAAAAACAAATTTTTTTTTCTCTCATCTTCAGAGAGGAAGCAATCAACTCATCTTTTCAATTTTTAACTCACAAGAATTTTCCACTATTCTCCACAATCTTTCCTCTTAAAGATCTTTTATCAACTCACATTTCTCATCATAACTCAAAGCTAAACATAATTTAGACTCATAATACAAGGGTTAGCCAATAAACGTTTCTCATATTCCTCATATTTTCAGATTAAAACTAGATGAGTCAAATAACATTCAAAGACCAATGCATAAACAAGATTGATCAAAATTCTCAAGTCTTAACAATATCCTATCCAAAAAACTAATTTTACAAAAATGCACCAAATGAATGGTAAAGAATCATATCTAAATAATAAAAAGAATTATATCCTTGCTTAAATAATGAAACCTACTGAAATTTTGAAAAAATGTCACAAATATGATATGAAAAAAATATTTTTTTTCAACCTCATTATCCCTCCCCCCCCCCTAACCACACTTAAACTAAACATTATCCTCAATGGCCAAAGAAATAACAATAAAGCATAGCCAAGAAGACCAAGATCAATAAAGAGGAAAAAGAAAGAGAATAGAATACTTCTATTACATAGGAGGTCCACCATGTTTGAATTCACCATAAGGAGGAGTTATCAGAAAATTCATAAGAGTACGTACTTAAAAAGAAACAAAACAAAGAAAAACATAAATCTTAACAAAGAAAAGAAAAATACTATAAAAGAAAAAATACCTAAAAGCTAGTAAAGGTCATTAAAAGTCAAAAGAAAAAAAATAACAGAAAATAAAATAAAATAAGATACAAGGGTAGAAAGTAAGTCAAGAGTCCTGCTCGTCGTCATCATCATCGTTAACTACGGGACTTGAAGATGCATCAGTAGATTGCTAGATGAAAGTGGCCAACTGTTGATCTTGAATATCATGGCGGTGACGAATGTCTGCAATAGAGTCGCGAAGCAGGAGAAGGATTGTCATTTAGCTCTCCAACTAAGCCTCCACTCATACCTTAAAATTAGTACTCGAATGAGAACTAGTGGCACAAGGGGCAGGTCTAGTAGGTGGCTCCTTTTCTTCCTCCTCGTCAGGGGGAAGCTCCTCTATCCCGAGGTACTTTACCTCAAAAGGCTTCTTCCACCACTTTGCCCTTTCATCATAGCGATACCCACAATGAACCAAAATATGCTCATTTACTAGGTCTCAGTCAATAGTAGGATCACTTAACTCTCCATCCATCCTCACTCCAAAGTCACTTGAGGGCTTTGGCATATATACCAGAGTAAACAACCTCTCACATAGATTGAATAATAATTAGGGTAAGGGGAATAGGCTCGTTGTTTCTCATCTTATCTAGAATGTAAAAGCCACTAGCCTTACGATAGACGTTGAAAGCAAAGATATTGACCATGGTGTTAGTGTTGTGCCCTAAAGGCAATCACTTATACATTGTATATGATACATTTTATTTTAATAAAAGACATTATTTATCTTATAGTTTCTTTTGATTACTTCTAAGTAATATAACTATTCGATAAAGTCCCTAGTATAACAATGTGTTAAGAAAATTATAATATGAAATTCCTACTGCATTATATAGTGTTAGTACTTAAATAATACCTAGTCATAGTATTAATGAGACAGGACATCATTAATGCGTTAAGACTAGCATGTGTTAGACTTCCTGATTTGATTAGGCGGTGGTTCTTATATCCATGAGTTTTGAGATACTCAAAGTTAACACATGGATGCTTATTAATAGAACAATTTCATTGGATGACCTAGCTTTGAGATAATCACATGGATAACTATTTGGTGCCAGTGATATAATCTCAATATAGCAAACATGCAAGTATCCTTATGCTTGAGATCTCCAAGGTACTTTATTTGCTGAGCATTGTACTTTGATTCTAATCTTCGGAGCTCGATTGAGGGCCACCAATGGGATAGATATTGGGTACATTGTGAGGTAAATGAAAGTAGTTGAGACGGTCAGTAAAGGATTCACCACTCTTAATAGTAGGGGCAAATATCTCACGGCCACTTTAGGAATTACTACTCGAGAAGTCCTTGGCCTAGGAATATGTGTATTGAAAATAGTTCCAATTGATACACATCTAGAGTAGTGGGTTCCTGGTATAAGTACTATTGTATTCTAGCAAGAATTAATTCTGGAGGGAGTTGGCACTAATTCCGTACTCCGAATGAGATATTGTATGGTGAAATGAGTTAATTGCACTGAAGTTTGTTATCAAAGGGTTCATGTCAAGCCACTTGACTTCCTGGACTCTTAAGTGGTCATGATGTGTTTCTAGATACTGCTCATGATTTGGGAATATAGGTTTATTAATTGATGAATTAATAAACCAATCCTGATTAGAATTAATAGAATTAATTCTAATTAATTACGGATTATTAATCTCAAAGACGTTTGGATTAATTCATGTTCTCTACCAATTGATTGAGAAACCTAATAGGTTACATACAATATAGGATTATATACTTAAGGTGTTATTTGATAATATAGTGGGGTTAATTGAGAGAAAGAGAAGTTGTTGTGGACAAATTATAATTAGTTATAATTTCTAGTCCAAATTGTAATTGTGAGATCTTGAGATTTCCAATTACAATTAGAGAATTCTAATAGGATTTGAATTGTTAATTTGGGTAGGGGATTTTGGTGTAACATATAGATGAGATACACGAAACCCTAGGTAGATTATTAACACACAAAAAACAACAGCCACGATCTTCTCGCTCTCTCTCGTTGCTCTTAAAGCAAACAACTCTAGTTGCCATCTTTTTCTACTAGCACAAGGAATTTCGGTGCTTAAGTATTCCTTTGTGTGGATTATTGTTAGAGTTAATCACACACTGTGATTATAGTGGTTGGACGTTCAACTCACGTGGAGGTTGATCAAGAGGATTGCTGGATCACGCCTCAACTTGAAGAAGAAATTTTTGTTCTTTGGACGATCAAACAAAGGTAAAAAGCTACTACCTTTATTATCTTTATGTCTTTTTTTCCACACATAGGCGGGTCCTGGGATGGTATCTCGTTTATTCTTCCACTGCGCCGTATTGGATACGAGCCTGAGATACCTAACACATGGCATGCCATTGAGCCTTAAGGTCATTATTCGAGTGGTAACGGTTTTGACCTGTTCTCCATTTTCTCCACATGTTAAAACTAGCCTTTACAACACATACCTCCTATGTAGGCTCAGAAATAACCTTTTGGTTATTATGGTCTACAACAATCTAGTGCCCCTCATCAGGGACTCTAAAAATCCTAGCTAGTCTAGTCCTTCCAAGCTCAATAGGAACCCCTTTTACCATGGTAGAGATAACCTAGAGGTTGTTTTTCTTTTTGTCATTCATGTTGGCATAAAACTCTCTCACATGCATAGGATAGTAAGTACCCTCCATTCTAATGATAGGAGAAAGCTCCAAAGAATTGTGTAGGGAAGGCTTATATTACTTTTCTAGTATGATTTTATTGTGTTGGTGATTATGAAACCAACTATGACAAGTGGGGTCAAAGAATTGGGTAGGATGAGTAGGGAGAAGCTCGAAAGAAAGTGTTGAAAAAGATGCATCGTGCGCTCTCTTAGCCCCTGGTGCTAACCCCCTAGGTCTCCTAGACATGATGGATTGATGAAGAAAAGTAATAGAATAGAAAATTAGGACTCCCTCAAATTCACTATTCACAACATAATTAATGCTCAACTCTCAACCGTCTCGCTATTACAACATCATTCAACACCACCACTACCTCAACATAAAACACCACAAGACAGTTAAAAAAACACAACACAGCCTTCTCCAATAAACCTACAAGGAATATAGCCATTGTCCAATCCAAACACAATATCAACATTCTTGATCAAATCCTTTATCAATGAATCATTGTAGATCTCATAATCACAATGCTCAATTAGCCACCAATTTACAATGTAACGCTAAATTATCCCAATGCTAAAGTAGTCATGAACAATTATCCAATCATCTAAGCAACTCAAAGTTACACCAAAGAAAGCATGGTCAATATGTTCCAAAAAGCTGTAAATTATCAATGGCATCAATCATAAAGCATTATCAATTATATTCCCCTACCAATGAAAGCTCAAAGAAAGCAATATTAACAATCAACTCTTTTACCCAAAAAGATTCAAGAATATTTGCCCAAAAATGCATAGAAAGACACCCAAAATTCATAAGAAAAAATTGAACCATAGAAAGTATAGAAAAATCATATCATAATGATCTCCAATGTATGGGCAATGATCTTTTGCAAAAAGACTAAAGAAATCGTGCACCAAATGGAAGGATTGAAAAATGGATTTTGGAAGATTTTGTGTTTGGGATGTATTTTAGAGGTTTAGAAAATGACCTGGCAATGTTTCGGAGTTGAACCTGGTGATCGATTGAGAGAAAAATTGAGAGGGATGTAAATTTTTTAAAGTAAATGGCCAAGAGTAGCCGGTTTTGATGTTGCGGTCAAACGGGCTTGCGCGGGGCCTAAGGACATGGCATGGCGCCAGGCCTGTTCTGCTTGCATTAACTATGTGGCTGTGTTGGCCTGGCGCCTGGGCCAAAGGTTAGGCCAGGCACCAAGCCAGCTCTGGCGAAAAAATTATTTTTTTATTTTTATATGGAATTTAATGGAATTAAAGAAAAACAACACAAACTCATGAAAAGAATGCAGTCTAATAATTAAAAAGAAAGAGCCAAATAAATGAAAACAAATGAAAATTAAAAAGATTTCAAGAAACTAAAGCAGTTCAAAATCAGTGTTTTCCACGATCTTGATCATGTGGATTAGTCTCCATGTTGCTTGGAAGTGACTCTATTTGACTATCACCAAGGAGTTTGGCTAGTTGTCCAATTCGACTATCAAGATTGTGCATGGATGCCTCCAAATTTCTTGTGGTCGCATCGATAGTCGGGAACCGTGTCTCTGTTCCATTTACCAGTTAGTTGACCAACTCCTCCAATAATGATTTAGCCAATGAAGCATTGTAAGGTAGGGGCAGTTGAGTCCTAAAATTAGAAGAAGCATGCTAAGGTTTGTTTTGATTATTCCATGAAAAGTGAAGGTGATTCCTCCAACCTGGGTTGTAAGTATTGCTATAAGAATTATTACCTTGCCAACCATTACCTACAAACGCCGCTTGTTTTGATGATTCTTGCGATGACCCCATATTTTGGATGCCCTTCCCCATAAAAATCACAACTTACACTCATTACCAGCCATTAGGAAGGAGTCGTTACCAATTGATCCATCTTTTGCGTGAGTGCTTCCACATTTGCCTCTAATCCAGCCATTACATCCATTTTATGTACTCCATGTACATGAGCTCTAGACCGTGAACTACCCCAGGCATAGTTATTTGTAGCCAAATTTTCAATCAAGTTAAATACCTCTTCTGAGGTTTTAGAATTGATGGAGCCTCCTGCCGATACATCAGCTACTTGCCTAGTCGCAAAGCTCAACCCGCTATGAAAGATTTGCATTTGCATATCCAACTCAAATCCATTATAAGAACATTTTCTAAGCATCTCCTTAAACTTCTCCCAACACTCATATAGGTTTCCAGACTCTAATTGTTAGAAAGCAAAAAATATTAGTCCTAAGTTTAAATATCCTAGTTGGTGAGAAATATTTGGCCAAAAATTTTCAACTAACACATTCCAAGTAGTAATGGGTCCGGTGGGCAAAGATTTTAACCACAATTTTGCTCTATCTCTCAAGAAAAAATGGGAAAAGTCTTAGTTTGATAGCATCCTTGAAAATCCCATTCATTTTAAACGTGTCACAAATTTCTAAAAAACTTGCAAGGTGGGCGTTAGGATCCTTCTTAGGTAACCCATCGAATTAAACCATGTTCTAGATCATTTGGATTATATTGGATTTTATTTCAAACTTGTTGGTATCTATCCTAGACCTCGTGAGACCTAAGCCCATACCTAAAATTACGGGTTTTACAAAGTCATCCATAATCCCCCTGTTAACTTTACCATTGTTGGGCTGATTTACCTCCATATCTTTTCTTCCCTTTCACTTACAACCTTTCAGACCTTGGTGAGGGTTCTCTCAATTTCCAGATCAAGATCTACTATGTCGGCTTTGGATCATTAGGTCATAAACTAATAGCAAGGTCTACATAGGACAAAAAATAGTAAGATTATAGAATTTACAAGTTAGAAAGTTAGGATATGTTTACAAATTTAGCTAAAAGCAATTACAACATATATAGACGTTAAAAATACAAGTATAGAAGAAAACAAAATACGGCACCAATTCATACAAGCAACATACATACATATTGACATATAAATATGGTTAAATCAACAAAATCCAATCTTTCATGATATTGTTCCCTGGCAATGGTGCCAAAAACTTTATCCACAAAATTTGGGTGTATAAAAATCATCAAATTTAAATCCATCCTTTAGTCAAGTTTTAATTAAAATATTAATCCCAAAATACACATACGAGCAAGTATACTTATCACAAGCATAGTATAGGAAATTAACGAGTATTGATCCTCAAAGGAAAAAGTACATACTAATCACTTTTCATTCATTATTTAACCGACCCAAATAAAGTACGAAAATAATAAAAAAAATAAAAATATATATACAATTCAAGGATGTTGGACTATGCAATTTTAACAATTATACTATAAAACATGATAATTCAATCGTTTTCTCAACTATTTATCATCTTGGTATTATGAAGGAATATAAAGTAAAGTTCAATCATTTTCCAAGTCATAAATCTATTTAGATAAATTCCACTTTATCTATAAATATATGGAATTACTATATTTTGATTAATATTAACAGACCTATCAATCAAGATAACCAAAACATGCATTAAGCTCAATTCCTTATGAGCATGAAATTAGCTAATAACCCTTTGGTTGAGGTGAAATAAACTAATCTTTGATAACTTAGTCCTATAATCCTATCTTCGTTGTTTAAATCCATTAAGATTTACACAAATACAAAATCGATGCAATGAAACTCCTAACATTATTTTTTCAAGTTAATTAGAAGAACTTGCATCAATAACCAATGATAACAAGTAATGAAACACAAAGGATGATTAAGAATTGATCAAATAACTAATTCAACACAAAACTATGAATCCAAAATAATGTTAAATTGTAATAAAAACATTGAATACATCATTGTTTAAGGAAAAGAAAACAAAGACAAAAGAAAGCACTCATAGACAAGCCTCTTTCTTCTCCCTTGAAGACTCTCTTGAACAACTCTCATTGATTTGGTCAATTCCTCCTTCAATGAGTGATTGGGAATTTTTGCTCTTGGATCAACCGCCACAGTCCTTGTGTTTTCTCTTGTTTTTATAGGACTCTTAGATGCTAAATTTGTGGATTAGGAAGTCTTGGTCTAGTAGGATTCAAAACATTCCAAAATCATTGGAAAATTCTTAAATTCGTACACAGGATTTTCGCCTTCCATAGCGGACCTGGCGCCAGGTCTATTCTATTCTTTCCCTAAAATTTGCTCTGTTTTCTCTACTTAACCAGAATGGACTCAGCGCCTAGTCCATTTTCTGGGCCTGGCGCCAGCTGCATTCTAGAACTTTTCCAATTTTACTCTAATTTAACTCAAATCTACACAAATTTATCAAAAATAATTTTTACAAGTAAAATGTCAAATAGGAAGGAATATGCCTAGTTATTACAACAAATATATCTCAAAATAACCTCAAATAACTAGGAAAATAATGGTGATATTAGCCCCTATCAGAATACTTCATCACATTCACAGATGATCATACGTGTTTTGGTTATGTTTACTTGATGAGGTGCAAGTCTGACTTTTTTGATAAATTCAAGGAGTTTAAGACCATGGTGGAGTGTCAAATAGGTAAACAAATCAAAAAGCTAAGTTAAATCATAGTGGAGAATATCTCCTTGGTGAATTCAAGGACTACTTTGCACATTAGGGTATAGTATCTTGGCTAACTATACCTTCGACACCCTAGCAGAATAGAGTAGTTGAGAGAAAAAGTAGAGCGTTGAAGAAAATTGTAAGAAGCATAATGAGTCATGCAACTCTTCCCATTTCTTTTTAGGATTTGCTCTAGAAACAACAACATTTAGTCTAAACTTGGTACCTTCCAAGTTAGTGCCAAGATACCTTATAAGATGTGGACTAGACAAAAGTCCAGTACGAATCATCTGAAGGTATGGGGTTGTCTAGTATATGTACTGACTAAAGGAAGTAAGGTAGACGTAACATGAAAATTGTGCTACTTCGTAGGGTATCTAAAAGGAACATGGGGTGGATACTTTTATCATCCCTAAGTGCAAAAGGTACTTATTAGTACTCATGTTAGATATTTAGAGGATGAACAAAGTGTGTCCATTAAGGTTTTGAGTAAGGTGGAATTAGAAGAGATGTTGATTGACAATTCAACTTCAAGTACCCCAATTAAGGAACCTAAAGAGGCACAACCAGATGTTCCTATACAAAATGAACCACGTCGTAATGGGAGGATATCTAGGGTTCCAGAAAGATGGACTGGAGAAGCCTTTAAGGTAGTCTACAATGATCAAGAGTAAGATCACACTAGATACGATGATGCCATTGCAAATGTTAATGCTAACAAATGACAAATGGCAAATAGCAATAGTTTTCGAGATTGAGTCTATGTATATCAATCAAGTCTAGGATCTTGTCACTGCACCTAAAGGGATTAAATTCATAGGGTACAAGTGGGTATACAAGAGAAAGGAAAGGTGTAAATGGAAAGGTAGAAACCTTTAAAGTAACGTTGGTTGCAAAAAATTATACTTAGAAAGAAGGGATCAATTATGAGGATACATTTTCGCATGTTGTCATGCTTAAATTCATACGCAATCTCTTGGCCATCACATGTTATTACAACAATGAAATATGGAAAATGGACATCAAAACAGCCTTTCTTAATGGCTATCTTAGCAAAACATCTGCATGACCAAACTTGAAGGCTTTATTGTGAAAGGCCAAGAACATATAGTCTGCAAGCTTAAGAAGTCCATTTTTGGACTTAAGTAAGCATAATGAGCATTGAACATACGTTTTGATGAGACTATAAAGTCTTATGGTTGAAGGATGATACATAAATTTTGGATGTATAAAAATCATTAAATTTAAATCCATCCCTTAATCAAGTTTTAATTAAAATATTAATCCCAAAATACACATACGGGCAAGTATAGTCAGCGCAAGTATAGTATGGGGAATTTATGAGTATCGATCCTTAAAGGAACAAGTATATACTAATCACTTTTCATTCATTGTTTAACCGACCTAAAAAATGAAAAAATAATAAAATTTATATATATACAACTCAATGATGTGAAAATATACAATTTAGACAAAAGCTTTTGAAAACATGACAATGAATCACTTAGCACATATTACAATCAATTATCATCTTGGTCTTATGAAGGATTTTAAAAAGACCCACTTCGTTTGCAATCCATGGAATTACTATCTTCTAGTTAAATTAGTAAACACATTCTGTCTCAACTAATTTATCCAAAAGATGCATTAAAATCAATCTTCACTTAAACCCCTATATTCTAGGTGATTTAGAACAGAAAATTAGTCAATGAATCAATATTCTGGCAATCATAAACTAACCTTTGATTACTCAAGTTGTTATTAATAAACCCCCTTTCAATCAAGTTAAGAGATAAAAAATGTAAACTTAATTAATTAAGGTCATTATCAACCCCCTTTTTTAATCAAGTTAATAACAAAAATCAACTAACCAACTTCGTAATAAAACAAGTAATCAAATACCAAAGAAAATAATTAATTAATCAAAGAACTAAATTAATTCAAAATCATAAATGATTTGACTGGATTTGGGTATAAAAAATCATATAAAAATAAGTATATTCTCAATCAAGTTTAAATTAAAACGTTAACACCAAATTACATATATGAGTAAGCGTACTCATCATTAACATAGCAAAGGGTTCAAACGAGTGTCGATCCTCCAGGAACAAGTATGTATTAGTCACTTTTCTTTCATTGTTTAACCGACTTAATAGCGCAAAAATAAATAAAAATAAAATAAAACAAAATAAAAATATATACATGTCAATGATGGAGAAGTATGTAACTCAAACCATTATTTTGACAATTATGATCTTAAAGTACCTAATCATTATCATAACTAATTATTCTCTTGGCATCACGAAGGATTAAGGTAGATTCACTTCTTTGTCCAGTCCATGAATCCCTATCTTTTGGATAAATTAGTATCACATATCTTGTCTCAACTAATTCACCTAAAAGATGCATTAACCACAGTCCTTGATTTAATTCCCATTCTTGGAAAATTACACATGAAATTAACCAATGAATCTATATTCTGGCAGACATCAATTAACCTTGAACTACTTTGTCCCTACTCTTAACCCCTTTATCCAAGCAAGTTAATAGAAAAAACCAACCAATTAATCTCGTAATATGCACAAGTAATCAAATACTAAGAATAACAATAAATTAATCAAAAGATCAAACAACTCTAAAAATCATGAATGTCTAGAACAATGTCAAATTACAATAAAATAATTAATACATCATTGTCAAGAAAAAGAAAACAAAGTAAAAGAAAACGCTCATAGACAAGCCTCTTTCTTCTTCCTTTGAAGACCTTCTTGTACAACCCTTCTTGAATTGAAGAATTCCTCCTTTTATTTGAGTGATTTATATGATGATTAATGAATTCTCCCTTTTTCTCTTATGTTTTCCATCTAGTTATAGGCTTAGGAAGTACCTAAACTCGTTGGTGTAATGTTCTTGGCCGAGTAGAAGTAGAAAAGTACTAAAACTCCACAAATTACCAAAAATCGCGTCCAAAAATCAAGATCCAGTCTTTTTCTCAGGACATAGCCAGCACTGCCTTGGCTGTTAGAGCCGACGTCGGTTGTGTTCTGTTTCTTCCTTTGTTCGTTGATTTTTTCTTAATTTCCACACACTGTTGTCCAGAATGCAGCTAGCGCCGCCTTGGCTACTGGAGCCAGTGCCAGTTCAGTTCTGTTCTGCCCTGTTTCAATAATTTTTCATCACCTCGAAGTTTGTGTCATCAGCACATGGCCTGCACCGGTTCCACTATCCTAGTCGACGCCGCCTCTATTCTATTTTACGACGTTTTTTGCTTCGTTTTGCCCCTAAAATCTGAAATAATAAAAAAAAATACCTTTCCAAGGGTAAAATCTCAAATATAAAGGAATATGACTAGTTATTGAACAAAATATGTCACAAAAAAATCTCAAATAACTCAGAAAAATATAACTAATTTAGCCCCTATCACATTCCCTCACACTTAGCTCTTTGCTTGTCCTCAAGCAAAGTACCAAAGATAAGTAGAAAAACACAAGGTTTAACAATCGCTCAATTAATTTCAAAACAATATCTTCAATGCTTTCTTCATTCAAGAACATAAAAAACATGCTACTACATCTTTAACAACAAATGCAAGACGTGTGTAAGTGAATAATGACTTAGTAGAACCATCCCAATACTTAACAATATTCTCAAACCATTGGAAAGAATTTAGTTCAAAAAGATTATGCATTCCATAAGCTTACTTTTCATACCCTCTCTCCACTAATCCGAGACATATTATGATTCTACTTAGATCAAGTAGGACTTTTAAGCTTGTAATGTTTGGCTAAAGGTTTGTAATGTAGCTTAACAAAGGAAGGATATAGGAGAATCAAATATCAAAGAAGCTGAGAGTTCGCAAGAAAAGGATAAACAAAATGTATCAATAATTTCCAAACTCTTCTTGCTCTCCTATTCCACAAATCAATCAAAACCCATAACCTTATTTAGCAATTACAGTTCAACTAAAGCAAATCCTGCATTTTCTCTTTTTCTTTTTTCTTTTCATCAACTCTTCTATTTTTTTCTTTTTCACAAGATCAATTAAATTTTCAACAATGGTGTAAAGTACTTTATATGAACTTAACTTTTACAGCTCAATCACCATTCCTTTTGTGATCTTTCTTTTCTTTTTCTTTCAAAAATTTTTCTTTTCTTTCGTTTTCTCTTCTTTCTCTTTAACTGCTGCTATTCTTTTCTTCATCAGTTTCTTTCTTTCCATTTTTTCTAGCAGCTTTTTGTTTTCCTTTCTTGTGTTCAATCTCTCTTTTCCTTTTTCTTCTCTTTCTTTGCTTTATTTTCTCTTTCCAGCTCAACTTAACTCTTGATACATGATTGAAAGTAACAAGTCATGATCTTTCTCCAAGTACTCTCCCTCAACATTCTCCTTCATGTACTTTCATCCATCAAGAGCATAAAAGATATGAAAAATTATTCAAACTCTAAAAAACAAGAAATGGACAAAGTATTGTGATGGGTTTGAAAGAAAGAAATCAACAATTTAGGCTCAAAATAGGCACTATAGATAATATAAAAATAGGTAGGCTTGAAAAGTTCAAACTATCCAAAGAAGGTCTATTACCGTCATCCCTATGTTAAATCATGAATGTCTTTTTATTTCACCTCGAGAGGTATTCAAGTATGTTCTAGAATGCTCCATGAATTTTAGTAGAAAAATAAGTTTCAGAACAATGTAAATCATTTCATCAAGAACTACTTTGTCCAAGTGCATGCAAATAGTCATACATAAGCCATAAATGATCTAGAACATATACTCTATAATCCATCATAAAGACATGCATTAAAAATACAGCTTGAAATCTCAAAGAAATTCGAAAAAATTTCGAAAATTCTACTCACAAGAAAGATATGATAAAGTATATGCATAGAAGAATTTTCAATCAAATCACTCCCCCACGCTGAAACGAGACATTGTCTTCAATGGCCAAATAAATATAATCGGAATTAAAAAATGTTGTGGGACCAAAAATATAAAGGAGAAGAGATAAGAAAGTCAATACTTCCATAGATAGTGCAATGTGCGGTACAAGAGCTAAAATCTTGAAGAACGAGGAATTGGCAAAGTACCTAGAAAAGAAAAATACAAAAGAGCACACCAGAGCATAAAAACTAGAAAAGAAAAAAATAAATCAAAAATAAAAGAAAGAAAATAGTACAAGAATGAAAAGAAATAAAAAACTAACTAGAAAAGATATTAAAATTGAAAGGAAAAACAAGAGTTAACAAGAAGAGAAAATGTAGCACAATCAGTCCTCCTCCTCCTCCTCCTCCTCATCATCATCATCATCGTTTCTAAGTTTTGCTATCCTAGCTGGAGGAAAATATTTGGGCAGAAATTTTTCAGCTTAGGCATTCCAAGTAGTGATGGAACCTGTAGGTAAAGACTTTAACCATGATTTGGCTCTATCCCTCAAAGAAAAAGGAAAAAGTCTTAACTTTATGGCGTCCTCGAAACACAATTTATTTTAAACGTGTCACAAATCTGAAAGAAACCAGCTAAATGAGCATTAGGATTTTCTTCAAGTAGCCCATCAAATTGAACCGTGTTTTGAACCATCTAGATAATATTGGGCTTTATTTCAAAATTGTTTGCATCCACCCTAGGCCTAGTAATACTCAAACCTATGCCCGAGATTGCGGGTTTCACAAAGTCATCCATAACCCTCCTACCATTCCCAGCATTGTTATTCTGAACACCATTCATATTGATGATCAAGTTCATTTAGATTGTCCGGCGGATCTTCGACAGTGTCCTTTCGATTTCAGGGTCAAAATCGACCATCTTGCCTTTAGATTTTCGGGTCATGTACCAAGGATAACACCTAGAAAAAACAAGAAGCAAGTTAGCTATAGAATTTATGATTAAAAAAAAAATTAAAAGATTACAAAGTTAGTCAAAGTTAGTAGGTTAGGTTACAAAGGTATACAAGATACATAAGATACAAAAGATAGCACCTTTTTTGTGAAAAGAACAATTGTACATATTTACATATTTACATGGTTAAATTAAATCCAAGCTTTCATGCTATTGTTCCCTGGAAACGGCGCCAAAAATTTGATATGTCTGAATTTGGGTGTAAAAAATCATATAAAAATGTGCATATTTCCAATCAAGTTTAAATTAAAACTGTTAACCCCAAATTACATATATGAGCAAGCGCACTCATCATTAACATAGCATAGGGTTCAAACGAGTGTCGATCCTCCAGGAACAAGTATGCATTAGTCACCTTTCTTTCATTGTTTAACCGACTCAATAAAGTAAAAAGAAATAAAAATAAAATAAAATAAAATAAAAATATATACATGTCAAGGATGGAGAAGTATGTAACTCAAACCATTATTTTGACAATCATGATCTTCAAGTACCTAATAATTATCATAACTAATTATTCTCTTCGCATCATGAAGGATTAAGGTATATTCACTTCTTTGCCTGTCCATGAATCCCTATCTTCTGGATAAATTAGCATCACATATCCTGTCTCAACTAATTCACCTAAAAGATACATTAACCAAAGTCCTTGATTTAAGTCCTATTCCTGGCAAATTGCACATGAAATTAACCAATGAATTGATATCTTGGCAGACATCAATTAACCTTGAACTACTTTATCCCTACTCTTAATCCCTTTGTCCAAGTAAGTTAAGAGCCAATAAATATAAAACAATGAATTGAAACCACCATCAACCCCTTTGTCCAACCAAGTTAATGGAAAAAACCAACCAATTAATCTCGTAATAAGCACAAGTAATCAAATACCAAGAATAACAATCAATTAATCAAAAAATCAAACAACTCCTAAAATCATGAATGTCTAAAACAATGTCAAATTACAATAAAATAATTAATACATCATTGTCAAGAAAAAGAAAACAAAGTAAAAGAAATCACTCATAGACAAGCCTCCTTCTTCTTTCTTTAAAGGCCTTCTTGACAAACTCTCATTGAATTGAAGAATTCCTCCTTTTATTTGAGTTATTTTCTATGATGATTAATGAATTCTCCCTTTTCCTCTTGTGTTTTCCATCTATTTATAGGCTTAGGAAGTGCCTAAACTCGTTGGTGTTATGTTCTTGGCTGAGTAGAAGTAGGAAAGTACTAAAAATCCATAGATTACCAAAAATCTCTTCCAAAAATCAAGATCCCATCTTTTTCTTAGGGCACAGCTGGTGTCGCCTTGGCTGCCAGAGCCGGCATTGGTTGTGTTCTGTTTCTTCCTTTGTTTGCCGATTTTTTCTTAATTTCCATGCATTGTTGTTCGGAGTGCAGCTGGCACTACCTTGGCTGCTGGAGCTGGCCCCAGTTCAGTTTTGTTCCGCCTTGTTTCAATAATTTTTTGTCACCTAGAAGTTTGTGTCATCAACACATGGCTGGCGCCAGTTCCACTGTCCTGGCCAGTGCCCCTCTATTCTATTTTGCGATGTTTTTACTTCATTTTACCTCTAAAATATGAAATAATGAACAAAATATCTTTCCAAGGGTAATATTTCAAATTTGAAGGAATATGACTAGTTATTGAACAAAATATATCACAGAAGAACCTCAAATAACTAGAAAAAATATGACTAATTTAGCCCCTATTAATAAATCTAAGAATAATATCTAAATACAATTAAAGAATTAAATTCAATGTTCAAGAAAAAAAATAAAGGAAATAGATCAATACTCATAGACAAGCCTTTTAATTTCAAATGAAAACTACTTCCAAAATCTATGCTCCTTGAATAATTTATCTGGAGAAAATATTAATGGTGTACTCTAAAAATATTTCTAAGTTCCACATTGAGCACACACTTTTTTCTAACGTGAATGGCCTTATTTATAGGCTTACAAGTTTCCTAGAAATTCAAACTAAAGAAGAAGTAGTTTCCAATTGAGCTTCTAAAAGTAATCACAAAATCCACTGCCTTTATCGTAAAAGATTGAGCACTCTGTTTCATTGCCGATTGCACTGAAGAAACACTTTTGCGGAAGCTAAATTTGCTTTGTCAAGCCATTGAAGAACAAGCCATACCTTTTTGTCCCAAGCCACTTAATCAAGCAATTACAATTTCCAATGAAGTCAACTAACCTAAGCTGATTTGTTTTTTTGCTAAGCCGATGAGAACTTAGCCTCTAAGCCAGTCTTTCTTTTGTATCGAGCCGCCAAAGCGACCTTTGCTTTGTTCTTGGGAATTCATAGCCTCAAGAAAGTGGATTTCTTTTCACTATCTGTGTTGGCCTCCATAATCAAGCAAAAACAATACTTTTTCTTCTTCCAAGAGGAAACAACAATCAACTACTTTTTCTCAATTTTTCAACTCACAAAAATCTTCCATAATTTTCCACAATCATTCCTCTCAAAGATCTTTTATCTCCTCACATTCTTTATCACAACTCAAAGCTAAGCAAACTATAAACCCATAATACAAGAGTTAGCCAACAAACGTTTCTCACATTTATCATATTCTCCATATTCAAACTACATGAGTCAAATAATACTCAAACACTAATGCTTAAACAAGATTAATCCAAATTCTTAGTCTTGAAAAATATCCTTTCCAATAAACCGATTTCATAAAAATCCACCAAATGAATGATAAAAATTCATATCCAAGTAAGAAAAAGAATTACATCCTTTCTCAACAATTAAAAAAAAAATTTTAAAAAAATCATACAAAAATGATATGGAAAATATCTTCAACACCTAAGCTCTCCCACCACACATAAATAGGACATTGTCCTCAATGGCAAAAAATATAACAATGAAAGCAAATCCATGAAGATTAACATAAATAAAGAGGAAGAATGAAGAGAAGTAAATACTTCCATTACACATTAGCTCTAACATGTGTGAATTCACCACAAGGAGTAGTCATTAGAGGAGTCACAAGGGAACCTAACTCAAGAGAAACAAAAATAAAAAACATAAATCTAGAAAAAAGATAGACAAAAATTAAAATAAAAGATAACTAAAAGCTAGGAAAGCTCATTAAAATTTAAAAGAAAAGAAATACTAGAAAAATGATAGAAAATAAAATAAAATACAAGTGCAAAGAGTAAATCAAGAGTCCTCAGACTCATCATCATCATCATCATCATTATCACCAGGTGATCTACTCGTGGAGGCACCAGTGGATTGCTGGATCAAAGTCGTTAACTTTTGTTCTTGGACATCTTGACGGCAATGGAGGTTAGCAATGGAGTCACATAGATGGAGGAGGATAGTCATTTGGCTCTATAGTTGGGCCTCTACTCGTGCCTCAAAATTTGTACAAGAATGAGAATCAGTGGGATGGGTGCGAGGTCGAGTAGGCTGCTGCTGCTGCTCCTCCTCCTCATCAGGGGGAATCTCCACCATCCCTGGGTACTGGACCTCAAAAGTCTTCTTCCATCGTCTATCTCTCTCATCGTAATGATAGCCATATTGAATTAAAGTATGCTCAGTCAGCATGTCCTGGTCAGTAGTGGGCTCACAAAACTCTCCATCTAATCTGACTCCAAAGTCTCACTAGATACGCATAATATCCAAGGGGAATTTGAGGTCTTTAGCAGCTATGCTAGAGTAAACAATCTCTTGCATAGACTGAATAATAATAGGGGCAATGGGAATAGGCTCACTCCTTATAATCTTATCAGGAATGTAAAGATCAAGGACCCTAGACTCATTGAAACCACTAGCCTTAGGGTAAACATTAAAAGCAAAAATGTAGACTTTGGCATAGATTAAGCCTCAAGATCATTATTGGAATAGTAGAAATTTTGACCTGTTTGCCCCTTTCCCCACATATGTAACCTTGTCCTCATAGCACTCACATTCCAAATACGCTCAGAAATAATCTTTTGGTTGTTATGGTCCACGACTATCCATAGCCTCTCATTAGGTACTTCAAAAGTCTTGCCTAATGTAGCCTTCTCAAACTTAATGGGTATTCCTTTAACCATAGTAGAAATAACCTGGAGGTTGTTTTTCTTCTTTTCCCTTATATTGGCATAAAAATCTCTTACTTGCACAAGACAATAAGCACCCCCAAGTCAAATGATAGACTCCCATCCCAGTCGCCTAAAGATAATAGAAAGCTCTAAGGAATTATCTGTTAGTGTTGTGCCCTAGAGGCAATCACTTGTACCATGTATATTGCATATTAAATTAATAAGAGGCATTCTTTATCTTTCAGTTTGATTGTTATATCTAAATATGTGTACAAACCATTAGATAAAGTCCCTAGTGCAACACAGTGTTAAGGAAATCATGATAGAGATCATGATGTGATATTCCTACTACACTATGCAGTGTTTGTACTTAAATAATCTCCAGTCATAGTATTAATAAGATGGGACATTATTAATACGCCAAGACTGGCACATGTTATATCTCTTGATTGGATTAAGTGGTGGTTCTCATATCCGTGGGTATTGGGATACTCATGATTAACGTGTGGATGCTTGTTTTGAAACAAGTTCATTGGATGACCTAGCTACGAGATAATCACTTGAATAACTATTTAGTGCCAGTGATAGAATCTAATTATAGCAAGTGTGCAAGTATCCTTAGACTTGAGATCTCCAAGGTACTTTGTTTATCGAGCGTTGTACTTTGATTCTAATCTTTGGAGTCTTATCTAGGACCGCCTATGGGATGAATATTGGGTACAACGTAAAGTAAACGAAAGTAGTTGAGAGGGTAAATAAAGGATTCACCACTCCTAACAGTAGGAGAGTATATCTCAAGGCCACTAGTAGAAATCATTACTTATGAAGTTCTTGGCCAAGGCGACTATGTGATGGAAATGGTTCCAATTGATACACATATCGAGTAATGGATTTCTTGAACAAGTACTAAAATATTTGGGCCAGAATTAATAATATTCTGGAGAGAGTTGGCACTAATTCCATGCTCTAGACCAAATGAGATATTGTATGTTGAAAGGAGTTTATTGCACTGATAATTTGCTATTGAAAGGTTCATGTCAAGCCACTTGACTTTCTGGACTTTTGGGTGGTCAAGAGTCATTGCTAGATGTTGCTCTTGATATGCTAAATATGAATTTATTAATTAGAGAATTAATAAATTTAATCCTTTATTTTATTAAGGATTATTAATTCTAATATTGTTAGAATTAATTCATATTATGCTACCAATAAGAACAGGAAACCTAATGGGTCACACACAATAAAGGTTTGAATGCTCAAATATATTATTTGATAATATTGTGGGGTTAATTAATAGAAGGGAATATATTTATAGGTGAATTATAAGTTTGTTATAATTCATGGGACCTAATTGTAATTAAGTAAACTTCAAGGACTAATTTGTTGACAATTGGACGTTGAAGGACTAAGTTATAATTTATGGTAATTATAAATCTATAAATATAAGGAAACAGTTTCCTTAGGGTTTGAGACAGACTATTCACGCAATAACAGAGAAACCGTTTCTCTGCCTCTCTCTTGATCAAACCCTAGCCGTCTCTCTTCTTGATCAAAACCCTAGCCTCCCAAATTCTACTAGCATAGAATTGAGAGATTGTGAGCATTCAACCTTGTGTGGATTATCATTAGAGGGAGTTCTTTCTTGGACTTCAGTTGAGCTGCAGTGAACGGTTTTGGATAATCTGGATCGTGTCTGCGTTCTTGTTTCTGAAATTGTTGAATTCTGGCTTCACGAGGTAATAGACGTAATCTTCTCCTTTTTCCCGTTTCTATTGCAAACCCATGATCCATGGCTTGGATTTCTTATTGTTTTCCGCTGCGCTTAATCTGATTATGCATGATAGAAATCCTACATTATCTAATGATGGCCTATACATTTTTTCTACTATGATTTTATTATGTTGGTGATTTTCATACCAGATCTGGCAAGTAGGGGTTACAGAATTTGGTAAGGTGGGTAGGTAGAGGCTCAAAAGAAGGTGTAGATGAAGATGAATCTCTAGGTCTCTTAGCTCCAAGTTCCAACCCCCTAGGTCTCCTATACATGATATAGATATGAAGAACAAATGTAGGATAAAAGAAAGTAGGACACCCTCAAAATCATTCTTTACACCTCAATCAAACACAACTCTCAACCGTCCCACTATCACAACACCATTCAACACAAAATGCCACAAGACAGCTAACAAAACATAACATAACCTCCTCCAATAAACCTGCATGAAATATAGCTATTGTCCAATCCCAAACAAAATATTAATATTCTTGATCAAATCACAATGCTCAATAGCGACTAATTAACAATGTAAAGCTCATAATTACAATGTTCAATTAGCCATACCATCCATATCATAATGTAACGCTTATGATGACAATACTAAGTGAAACATGAATAATGATCCCATATCTTAGTAGCTCAAAATTACACACAAGGAAGGCAAGCTCAATAGCTTCCAAAAAGATGTCAAACATGAATTGCAGTAATCAAATATCATTGTTAATCATATACCCATGCTAACTAAGCCTCAACGAAAGCAAAATTTCATGCAATCTATCCAACTAAAAATTTAAGCATGAATTTCAAACTAAAATTCATAGCAAAATACCCAATAATCAATATGAAAAATTGATCCATAGAAACTATAGAAAATCATACCACAATGATCTCCAATGTATATGCAATGATCCTATGCAAAAAGATTGAAGAAATTGTACACCAAATGGAAGGATTGAAAATTAGGTTTTGGGAGAAAAGATTAGACTTTTCCTAATTTTAATCCACAACTTCAAGAACAAAGTGAGAATTTTATGTTTAAAAGGTGTTTTGGAGGTTTAGATAGTAACTCGACAGTGTTTTGGAGTTGGACCTAGCAATGGGTTGAGAGAAAAAATGAGGGAGATGAAAATTGTTTGAAAAAATGGCCAGGAATGGCTGTCACTTGGTTTTTAGCCGATTGGGCCTGGCATCGGTCCTATTTTGTCTTGGTGTAGTTTTTTTGGGCTGTGCTGGCCATGCGCCAGGGCCAAAGTTTGGGCCGGCGCCAGGTCAGCTCTGGCCGGCCAAAAAGTATTTTTTTTTAAAATTTCATTAATTAATGAAAACAAACAATAATTAAAACATGAAATCATGAATAGAATTCATCCTAAAATTAAAAAGATAGCAAACATAATGAAAATACACCAAAATTTAAAGAGGTGTCTCAAAAAACCAAACGAGTCAAAATCATCGTTTTCCACGATATTGGTCACATGGATTAATCTCAATATTTCCTGGAAAGGATCCCGCTTGATAATCTCAAAGGAGTTTTGTCAGTTGTCCAATTTGATTCTTGAGGTTGCGCATGGATGCCTCAAAATTTCTCGTGGTTGCATCTACTCCTTGAAATCGTGTCTCCATACCACTTACTAATTGGTTAACCAACTCCTCCAGTGATGGCTTAGGCGATGGTGCTTTGTAAGGCAAGAGTGGTTGAGTCATTTGATTTCCTAAATTAGAAGAAGTCTGCTAGGTTGGTTTAGGTTGTTCCATGAAAAGTTAAGGCGATTCCTCTAACTAGGTTGTAAGTGGTGCTATACAGATTATTACCTTGTCGTCTATTGCCCACAAATGTGGCTTGTTCTAATGACTCTTATGATTATCCCATGTTTTGGCACTCATAGTTTGGATGCCATTCCCCACAAAAATCACAATTAACATTCATTACCTATCCTTGGGAATTAGACATCACCATTTCCTAATCTTTTGTGTCATTGCTTCCACCTTGGCCTCCAAAGCCGCTATTGCATCCATCTTGTGCATACCATGAACACGATTTTCAATTAGATTACCCTGTGCGTAGTTGTTCGTCACAAGATTTTCAATTAGATTAAACACCTCCTTCGGGGTTTTGCAATCAATGGAACCTCTTGCAGATGCATCAACCAATTGCTTTGTAGCAAGACTTAAGCCACTATGAAAGATTTGCATTTGCATACCTAGCTTGAACCCATGATGAGGATACTTTCTAAGCATCTCCTTAAACCTCTCCCAACACTCATAAAGATTCTCAGTTTTGAATTGTTTGAAGGCAAAAATATCAGTCCTAAGCTTAGATGTTCTAGTTAGGGGAAAATATTTTTCTCAAAATTTTTTAGCTAAAACATTCCAAATGGTGATGGATCCAACTGGCAAATATTTTAACCAAGATTTTGCTCTATCTTTCAAAGAAAAGAAGAAAAATCTTAGTTTGATAGCATCTTTAGAAGCACCATTCATTTTAAAAGTGTCACAAATTTATAAAAAACTCGCAATATAGGCATTTGGATCTTTATCAGGTAGACATCAAATTGTACCGTATTTTGAATTATTTAGATTATGTTGGGATTTATTTTGAAAATTATTAGCCTCTATACTAAGTCTCATAATACTCAAGTCTGTATCTGATATTGTGGGTTTCAAAAAGTCGTCCATAGTCTTCCTACTATTACCATCATTACCACCGTTGATGGGTTGATTAAGCTCCATGTCTTTTCTTACCTTTTCGCTCACAACCTTTGGGTTCTTTGTGAGGGTTCGCTCAATCTCAAGATCAAGATCTACTATGTCGACTTTAGATCTTCGGGTCATACACGAAAGGCAAGATCAACAGAGTGATGGATTTAAAGAACAGGGGAGCATGCACGGGAGACAAAAATGGAGGAAAACAAAATTGAACCAGTAGCATGGAAGCGTTAAGATCATACCTTTGCATGCTTTAAACCTCTTAGGTTGTGTAGGAACGGACTGAACCACGGATATAGCCTCCCTTTGCCCGCTTGATGAAGCTTCCGGTTGAAAACCCACTAACCTCCTACTTCGCTTTACTTGCATGAACGCCAAGCTTTCTGGCTCACGGAATATTCCACTGCCTCAATCCTTGTTGGTGAAACAAAGAGTGAAGAGGAGTGCTCTCAAAACTCCTTGGTTCTCTTGTTATTGATTAGCGAAGCTCCAAGGAAAAACAAGAGGAGAATGAGACGTGAAAGAGATAGAGCTTCGTGAGAGGGAGAGAAAACCTTGGGAAAACCTTAGGTCTCAGATATTTGATAACAATATCCCCCGGGATATAATATTTCAAACACCCAGATGTTATCAAGAGAATAAGATTGGCTTAACCCTAAACTCATCTGAACCATATCTGGAAAAAATCCTACGGTCCAAGCTATTGGGCTAAAATAATATTTATTATATTTCTTAGACCCAAAAAGTCCAAAATAATAAACATTAATTATTTATTTTCTGAGCTTATAGAAATAACCCAATAAATAATCAATTAACCAAAATAATTAAATTTTAATTATTTATTTCTTGGGCTTTTATAAATAATCCAATAAATAATTAAGCATTAATTATTTCTCTCTAGTTTAAGCCCAGGTTAATTTTCTAATTATTCAAAGTAGACCTAGGCCCTGAATAATTAACAAACCAATTAAACCAGATAATTAATTTCTCTCAACTCCAATTTTTATTTTATTTATTTTATTCTAGTCTAATAAAAATTAGACTTCCTAAATAAAATAAAATAAAATAAAATAAAATCCTCTTTAACTGAGACCAATTCCTCAACCTAAAATTAATTAGGACTTATGGGCTATTCCGAGGACCAAAAAGACACATTGCCTTGGCTGCTAAAATGACCAAAATACCTCTGCTATATGAATAGTGGTATTTTACATTTTAAATATTTCCTAATATCACCATAAAAAAATATTGACCCCAAGGAAAATGCTGCATTAGCAAAGTTTCCGACCTATAGGCGAAATGACTAAAATACCCTTCTACACAGAGAGGAAAAAGTGTACTAACACCTCACTAAATGACATCTACCATCCTTAGGCTTCTAGTTTAATGATCCATGACTTCCTGGAGTGTTTCTGCTTTCCAAGGGAGCTACCCTAATGCAAACATCCAAGTCATATTTCTCAGGCCCATAGATATTTAGATTATTCAGACAATCACAAGGAGCGATATAGTGTAGAAACTATCTGATACAAGTCTGTCTTACCTAACTAGTTAGATAAACCCAATATGCAAGTATATTGGTTCTACTATAGAGCCTCAACTATAGCATATCAAAGTATATGCTTCCAGTTTCATCAGACTACTAACTCATACTCAAGTTGTAGAGTACTAGTCCATGCTGTAGTAGTAGTAGTCTAGGTTTCTACCATATAGTACTTTTAGAAACCACTACTATAGGTTCTGTCCTACGTATTCAAAATACGTTTATGTCATTAAGTGAGTGGACTACTCACTGGCTAAAGGTAAGCCATTCCCTATTGGAATTCATAATATAATAACCTAAATATGATGAGATTCCCATTCTCACCAATAGGTTAAGAACAAATGTTTATGTGTTTAAATAACCCATGATCCATACCTTATTGTGAAAGACCACCATTCACATAGATCACTTATTTAAACACAATAAGTCTGTTCTAAATGAAATTGTGCATAAATAAATAAATAATAAATTCACAAACGATTTCTGAAAATAAATTCTTTTATTAAAATATTCGATATTTACATCAGAAACCTAGTCTAAGAGGACATACTATCCAACAATCTCCCACTTGCACTCTAAGACTAGATAAGTCCATAGGTGCCCACCCTTGTGGCGTCTAAGTGTCTCTTGAAGACTCTCTCAGCCAAAGGCTTAGTGAATGGATCTACTAGATTGTTTTCTGAGATAATCTGTTCCACCACGACTTCCCATCTCTGGATGAAATCCCGGATCAGGTGGTACTTCCACTCGATGTATTTCTTCTTCTTGTGGTTCCGAGGTTCCTTAGATTGCGATATTGCTCCAGTGTTGTCGCAATACATCACAACCAGCCTGTTCATATGTGGAACGACTCCAAGTTTTAAATAAAACTTCCGGTGCTAGACTGCTTCCTTAGATGGTTCCGAAGCTGCCACATGCTCAGCTCCCATGGTTGAGTTAACAATGCAAAATTGCTTTCTACTCTTCCATGAAATTGCTCCTCCAGACAAGGTGAAGACATATCCACTAGTGGATTTTCTCTCATCCTTATCCGCCTGGAAGTCTGAGTCTGTGTATCTTGTAGGAACCAAGTCATCAGCCTTGTAAACCAGCATATAATCTCTCGTTCCCTTGAGGTATTTGAGAATATGCTTTACAGCTTGCCAATGAACCTCCCTAGGGTTTGACAGATATCTGCTAATTAAGCCTACGGCAAAGCAGATATCTGGTCTTGTACACAGCATGGCATACATTAGACTTCCCACAGCCGAAACGTAGGGAATCCTACTCATTCTGTCCCTTTCTTCTTGAGACTTCGGACAGTCCCTTGAAGAAAATGACAACCCATGTCTGCAAGGGATTAAAGCTCCCTTGCATGAGTCCATGATGTACTTGGACAGCATTTTGTCAATGTATGCCGCTTAAGATAATCCTAACATTCTCTGCTTCCTATTTCTAAAAAGCCTAATCTTGAGAATGTAGATGGCTTCTCCCAAGTCCTTCATACTGAATTGACTAGACAACCAAACCTTTGTATATGACAATAACCCTACATCATTTCAAATGAGTAGAATGTCATCCACATACAGGACAAGAAAAACCACATTAATGCCTTCAAGTTTCCTGTACACGCATGGTTCATCCTCATTTTGAATAAAACCATAACACTTTATAATCTCATCAAAATGAATGTTCCATACTCTCAATGCCTGTTTAAGTCTATAAATAGACTTCTTATACTTGCAAACCATATGTTCCTGGCCTTCAGCAATAAAGCCTTCCGGTTGGGACATATAGATGTTTTCACTAAGATGGTCATTTAAGAATGCCGTCTTGACATCCATTTACCATATCTCGTAGTCATAGTAACAGGCGATGGTAAGGAGGATGCGGATGGATTTAAGCATGGCTACCGGGAAAAAGGTTTCTTCATAAACGATTCCCTCTTTCTGAGTATACACTTTCGCCACAAGCCTAACTTTGAAGGTTTCCACCTTCCCATCCGCTCCCCTCTTTCTCTTGTACACCCACTTACATCCAATGGGTTTTATCCCATCAGGTGAAGCTACAAGATCCCAAACCTGATTGAAGTACATAGACTCAATCTAGACTTTCATAGCTTCATGCCATAGATTTGCATCAGCATCAGCAATAGCCTCCTCGAATCTAGTGGGGTCTTGTTCCTGATGGTCGAAGACTAGCTCAAAAGCTTCTTTAGTCTATTTCTTCAGAACCCTAGACACTTTCCCACTACGACGAGGCTCTATTCGTACAGGCTCTTGAGGTTGTGCCTCTTTTTGTTCCAATATCGGGTCAGAAGAAGTTAATTCCGTAAATAACCTCTCCTCAAGTTCCAACCTTGTTGAACCTTTCATGGAAGTACTTTGATCATCTTCTAAGTATCTAGCATTGGTACTAATTAGTACTTTTTGCTCCTTAGGATGATAAAAGTAACCACCTTTTGTCCCTTTTGGATACCTAACAAAATAGCAAAATTCTGATCTTGGTTCCAACTTATCTCCCTTGACTAGTACACAAGCTGGACAACCCCATATCCTGAGATGATTCAGACTTGGCTTATACCCAGTCCACATGGGAGTCCTAGGTACTGACTTGGAAGGCACCAAGTTTAGAATGTATGCTGTTGTTTCCAGGACATATCCCTAAAAAGACACTGGAAAAGTAGCATAAGACATCATGCTTCGGACCATTTCCATCAATATCCTGCTCCTTCTCTCAGCTGCTCCGTTCTGCTAGAATGTCCCCAGCACGGAGAGCTGGGATACTATCCCATGATGTACCATGTAATCATTAAATTCACCCAGGAGGTACTCTCCACCACGATCTGATCGCAAGGTTTTGATTAATTTACCCGTCTGACGCTCCACTTTAGCCTTAAACTCCTTGAACTTGTCAAAAGAGTCAGACTTGTGTCTTATCAGATAAATGTAACCATACCTTGTACAATCATCCGTGAAAGTGATGAAGTACTCAAAACCTCCTCTAGCTGGTGTAGACAATGGACCACACACATCAGTGTGAACAAGACTCAATACCTCTTTGGCTCTATCCGCCTTAGGTGTAAATAACCTTTTGGTCAGCTTTCCCATCAGGCAGGATTCACACTAAGGCCAATTTTTCAATTTCAATGAGCCCAAAGGCCTATCATGGATTAGCCTCTGAATCCTGGTTGAGTTAATATGACCCAACCTTAGATGCCAAAAGTATGAGTCATTGACATTGGTCTTTCTCTTCTTAGTTAAAGGTTCAGATTGAGCATTATGCAATTGATTGTTAATAGGGCTTAAAAAGAATAGATTTCCATACATGTGCCCAGTGCATAAAATTTCTCCATCTCTACTGATAGAAATACCAGTATGGAAAGATACAGAATATCCTTGATTTATTAGTTTTGCAACTGAAATCAAATTCTGACGAAATCCAAGTACATATAAAATATCTTTTAAAACCACTATTCTATTATAATAAAAAATAAGATCTAGTTCTCCCATCGCAAGGGACCAGACTTGTGCTCCATTTCCCACGCGTAACCCATGTTCGCCCTTCTTGAGTTTTTTAATCTTTATAAACCCCTGTAAGGAGTTACAGATATGATCAGTGGCTCCTGAATCAACAATCCAAGTGGAAGTTGATCCAACCATTAATATAGACTCTAGATAGAAAACATTACCTGTGGAGTTTTTCTTGGCTGGAAGATCTGGACACTCATTTTTCCTGTGTCCCTTCTTCCCACATTTGAAGCACTTACCCTTTGGTTTGTCCTTGGGCTGAGTCTTGGACTGGGCTGCTGCGTTTCCCTTCTTCCTTTTGAACTTTCTGGGCTTCAGTCCAGTTCTTGAGGAAGAAGCCTTAGCAATCATGGCATTCAACTGTGGCTTCAGGACCTTCTCTGTCATCTGGAGTTCCTTCATTAACTTGTTCATGTTGTAATTCAACTTGAACTGAGTAAAGGAACCCAGTAGAGATTCGAGAACCATATCCACTTGACTCTCAGGGTCAATGACAACCCCTAAGATTTCTGCCTCCTTAAAAACAGCAATAATCATGAGCATATGCTCTCAGACTGCTACCCCCTCAGCCATCTTAGTATTTATTATAGTTCGAAGAGCCTCCTGCCTTGCAGGCCAGCTCTTGTCTGCGAACATAGTGGCTAATGATTGACTAATGTCATACGCAGAAGCCATGTGCTCATGTTTGGATTGGAGCACATTAGACATGGAGGCTAACATATAGCAACAAGCTATTTCGTCAGCCTTCTTCCACGCCTTCTCAGCCTCTCGCTCTTCGGCAGTGGAACCTTCCCCGATAACAAGGCAAGTCTCGTAAAGGATATACTTATACTCCTCAGTTGTGAGTATTATGTCCAGGTTCCTCTTCCAATCCGCATAGTTCAGTCCCGTTAACTTATTCTCTCAGAGAATAATGACCAAAGGATTAAAAGAACCTCCTACCATTTCTGAAAAATCAAAAATAAAAGAAAAGTTTTAGTTTGTGAAAACAAAATGAATTTGTGCACTGAAAATAATTTGGCTTTTAGAAAAACTAACATAACTTCTTAGAAAGATTAAAAGTTCCCAAAGCTAAATGTATTAACCACCACAAATTAATTTCTCTTCTAAGTAATGATCTAGAGAATAACTCCATCGAGGGGATGGCGGTTTCCTCTCATATCCTATGGAAATACCTCGCACTATAACCTCCAATGTGGGCTGGCCGATTATAGTACGTGCCCCGGGTTATTAATTACATCCTCTCATTAGATCTAGATCCTTGTGGTATGCCCATCATATATGAGTTCACTCCCAGGGAGATGCAAGGGGACCCACGATCTCTAATGAAGATCGTGACTAATGACTGACTAATGTCAAACGCAGAAGCCATGTGCTCGTATTTGGACTGGAGCACATTAGACATGGAGGCTAACATATAGCAATGTGCCATTTCGTCAGCCTTCTTCCACACCTTCTCAGCCTCTCGCTCTTCGGCGGTGGAACCTTCCCCGATAACAAGGTAGGTCTCGTGAAGGACATACTTATACTCCTCAGTTGTGAGTATTATGTCCAGGTTCCTCTTCTAGTCCACATAGTTCGGTCCCGTTAACTTATTCTCTCAAAGAATAACGACCAAAGGATTAAAAAAACCTCCCACTATTTCTGAAAAATCAAAAATAAAAGAAAAGTTTTAGTTTGTGAAACCAAAATGAATTTGTGCACTGAAAATAATTTGGCTCTTAGAAAAACTAACATAGCTTCTTAGGAAGATTAACAGGTCCTTAAGCTAAGTGTATTAACCACCACAAATTAATTTTCCTTCTAGGTAATGATCTAGAGAATAACTCCATCGAGGGGATGGCGGTTTTCTCTCATTTCGTATGGAAATAGCTTGCACTATAACCTCTAACGTGGGTTGGCCAATTATAGTACGTGACCCGGGTTATTAATTACATCATCTCATTAGATCTAGATCCTTGTGGTATGCCCATCCTATACGGGTTCACTCCTAGGGTGATGCAAGGAGACCCACGATCTCTAATGAGGATCATGACTAATGACTGACTAATGTCATACGCAGAAGCCATGTGCTCGTGTTTGGACTGGAGCAGATTAGACATGAAGGCTAACATATAGCAACGTGCCATTTCGTTAGCCTTCTTCCACGCCTTCTCAGCCTCTCGCTCTTCGGCGGTGGAACCTTCCCCGATAACAAGGCAGGTCTCGTAAAGGACATACTTATACTCCTCAGTTGTGAGTATTATGTCTAGGTTCTTTTTCTAGTCCACATAGTTTGGTCCCGTTAACTTATTCTCTAAGAGAGTAATGACCAAAGGATTAAAAGAACCTCGCACCATTTCTGAAAAATAAAAAATAAAAGAAAAGTTTTAGTTTGTGAAAACAAAATGAATTTGTGCACTGAAAATAATTTGGCTCTTAGAAAAACTAACATAGCTTCTTAGGAAGATTAACAGGTCCTTAAGCTAAGTGTATTAACCACCACAAATTAATTTCCCTTCTAAGTAATGATCTAGAGATTAACTCCACCGAGGGGATGGCGGTTTTCTCTCATTTCGTATGGAAATAGCTTGCACTATAACCTCTAACGTGGGCTGGCCGATTATAGTACGTGCCCCGGGTTATTAATTACATCATCTCATTAGATCTAGATCCTTATGGTATGCCCATCCTATTCAGGTTCACTCCTAGGGTGACGAAAGGAGACCCACGATCTCTAATGAGGATCATGACTAATGACTGACTAATGTCATACGCAGAAGCCATGTGCTCGTGTTTGGACTGGAGCAGATTAGACATGAATGCTAACATATAGCAATGTGCCATTTCGTTAGCCTTCTTCCACGCCTTCTCAGCCTCTCGCTCTTCGGCGATGGAACCTTCCCCGATAACAAGGCAGGTCTTGTAAAGGACATACTTATACTCCTCAGTTGTGAGTATTATGTCTAGGTTCTTTTTCTAGTCCACATAGTTTGGTCTCGTTAACTTATTCTCCAAGAGAATAATGACCAAAGGATTAATAGAACTTCCCACCATTTCTGAAAAATAAAAAATAAAAAAAAAATTTTAGTTTGTGAAAACAAAATGAATTTGTGCACTAAAAATAATTTGGCTCTTAGAAAAACTAATATAGCTTCTTAGAAAGATTAACAGTTCCTTAAGCTAAGTGTATTAACCACCACAAATTAATTTCCCTTCTAGGTAATGATCTAGAGAATAACTCCATCGAGGGGATGGCGATTTCCTCTCATTTCCTATGGAAATACCTTGCACTATAACCTTCAACGTGAGCTGGCGGATTATAGTACGTGCCCCGAGTTATTAATTACATCATCTCATTAGATCTTGATCTTTGTGGTATGCCCCATCCTATATGGGTTCACTCCCAGGGTGATGCAAAGGGACCCACGATCTCTAATGAGGATCGTGATGGAAGCCGTGGGGCCGTTGGAACCCCTTTCCCACTTAGTCTTTTGAAATAATGGTTTTCTGAAAAATATCCTTTTGAAATTTCAATTAATTTTTTCCTTAACTTAAAAATAAAACATCTAAATCTATTAAAATCTCTATGTCAAGGATTATATCCTTTGAGATATTTTTCCATACACTAATGTTATTTAAGTTAAAACTTAATGATTTCAAAAATTTTCCAATTAAAACTTTCTAGAGACTTTGGTCTCAAGTTTATTTGACAAAACAATTTTTCTTGTACCAAATAAAACAAAATGGCTTTCTATTTTAATTTACAAAATATCTAAATCCAATATATTTTCTACGTCAAAGATTATATCCTTTGAGAAAATAACCAAGGATTAATTTTTGTACAAATTAAAATAACCATTTAATTTTTGAAGAAAAATGTTTTCTTGTCAAAAATGTTCCCAAAGACTTTGGTCTTTGAGGAAATGCACGCATAGGTACACAAAAAAATAGCATGCTAGAAAACAGTAAACGTTTTCATGTTTTTCTATTTTTAAACCTAAGTACACAAATAATAGAATTATACACATTAATTAATTAATTAATAGTCTTATTTAATCCTATAATCCCTTACTAATATTTCTCATGTAAATATATTCAAAAAATATAAACTATTGCAAAAATATTAACTTCGTCTGGTATGGGACCCAAAACGGAAAAAAAATGAAAATTTGCAAAAAATAAAATTGTCGGTCCACGTACACCCACTACACCGGATCAGAGGCCATTTTGCTCTGTAGTCCATAATGATCCGATGCACCAGCCGCACCAGATCACCAGCTGCTTCAGCCCACGGTGCGCCCAGGACCCGCGACCAGCTCTAGGTGCCGACCCGCGCCCTCGACTCGCTGCTACCGCCTGCGTATGCGCCCGGTGCCCCTCTGACCCGCGTATCAACCTGTTTACCCGCATTGCAAATTTGCAATTGCAATCGGCTCTCACGCCAACACCTCAAGTTGCTTCCATTGACACGGCTCCAGATTCAGTAATGGTGGTGGCTCGGCTTGGCTCGGTGCTTAGGAACAGTGCCTTCTTCTTCGTTTTTTTTCCTCCCCGTGAAAACTTACAATTTCTTCTGCACTTTTCTGCTACTTCTTTCTATGGCTTCTTTGGGCATTTTTACTTACAAAAAAACTCATCCAAACTAATACCACATTTGCCTATACCCTTCAAATTGGGTTTACATGATGTTCTAGCAAAGAAAAAAAAACTTTACAGTAGCCTATGCCTCCACTGTGAAGCTTACAAAACCATCTATCCCATACCAAAATAGCAAAGGATCACACGTTTAAGCAACAAACAATGATCTTCTCCATTTTTATTAACTAACATGCTCCTTAAGTTGATCAGAACACATGGCTTTGATACCACTTTGATGGATTTAAAGAACATGGGAGCATGCACGGGAGATGAAAATGGAGGAAAACAAAATTGAACCAGCAGCATGGAAGTGTTAAGATCATACATTTGCGTGCTTTAAACCTCTTAGGTTTTGTAGGAACGAACTGAACCACTAAAATAGCCTCCCATTGCCCACTTGATGAAGCTTCCGGTTGAAAACCCACTAACCTTCTACTTCGCCTTACTTGAATGAACGGCAAGCTTTCCAGCTCACAGAATATTCCACTGCCTCAATCCTTGTTGGTGAAACAAAGAGTGAAGAGGATTGGTCTCAAAACTCCTTAATTCTCTCGCTATTGATTAGCAAAGCTCCAAGGAAAAACAAGAGGAGAATGAGACATGAAAGAGAGAGAGCTCCGTGAGAGGGAGAGAAAACCTTGGGAAAAGATTAGGGTTTTTGCTTCCAAGAGGCTTGTCTTATGGTTAGCCAAAACTAGATCTCAGATATCTGATAACAATATCCCCCGGGATATAATATTTCAAACACCCAAATGTTATCAAAAGAATAAGCTTGGCTTAATCCTAAACTCATCTGAACCGTATTTGGAAGAAACCTTACGGTCCAAGCTATTGGGCTAAAATAATATTTATTATTTTTCTTGGACCCAACAAGTCTAAAATAATAAACATTAATTATTTATTTCCTGAGCTTATAGAAATAACCCAATAAATAATTAATGATCCCAAATGAACCAAAATAATTGAACTTTAATTATTTATTTCTTGGGCTTATATAAATAACTCAATAAATAATTAAGCATTAATTATTTCCCTCTAGTTTAAGCCCAGATTAATTTTCTAATTATTCAAAGTGGACCTAGGCCTTGTATAATTAACAAACCAATTAAACCAGATAATTAATTTCTCTCAACTCCTATTTTTATTTTATTTTATTTATTTTATTTCACTCTAATAATAAATTAAACTTCCTGAATAAAATAAAATAAAATCCTCTTTAACTGAGACCAATTCCTCAACCCAAAATTAATTAGGACTTACGAGCTATTCCGAGGACCAAAAAGACACATCGGCTTGGCCGCTAAAATTACCAAAATACCCCTGCTATATAAATAGCAGTCTTTTGCATTTTAAATATTTCTTAATATCACCATAAGGAAATATTGACCCCAAGGATAATGTTGCGTTAGCAAAGTCTCCGACCTACAGGTGAAATGACTAAAATACCCCTCTACACAGAGAGGAAAAAGTGTACTAACACCTCTCTAAATGACATCTACCATCCTTAGGCTTCTAGTCTAATTATCCACGACTTCTTGGAGTATTTCCGCTTTCCAAGGGAGCTACCCTAAAGCAAACATCCAAGTCATATTTCCCAGGGCCCTGGACATTTAGATCATTCAGACAACCACAAGGGGCGATATAGTGTAGAAACTATCTGGTACAAATCTGTCTTAACTAACTAGTTACATAAACCCAATATGCAAGTATATTGGTTCTACTATAGAGCCTCAACTATAGCATATCAAAGTATATGCTTCCAACTTCATCAGACTACGAACTTATACTCAAGTGGTAGTAGTCTAGGTTTCTACCATATAGTACTTTTAGGAATCACTACTACAGGTCCTGTCCTACGTATTCTAAATACACTTATGTCATGAAGTGAGTGGACTACTCACTAGCTAAAGTAAGCCATTCTCCATTGGAATTCATAACATAATAACCTAAACATGATGATATTTCCATTCTCACCAATAGGTTAAGAATAAATATTTTATGTGTTTAAATAACCCATGATCCATACCTTACTGTGAAAGACCACCATTTACATAGATCACTTATTTAAACACAATGAGTCTATTCCAAACGAAATTTTGCACAAATAAATAAATAATAAATTCAGGAACGATTTCTGAAAATAAATTCTTTTATTAAAATATTCGATATTTACATCAGAAATCTAGTCTAAGAGGACATACTATGCAACACAGAGAACATAAGATAGTGAGATTATAGAATTTATAAGTTAAACAGTTACTCTATATTCAAAAATTTAAGAAAATTACAACATGCAATGAAATTAGGAAACTACAATTATACAATCAACAAAATATGGCACCTATTCGTATAAGGAATATATGTACAGATACATATATTTACATATAGACATATAAATATATAAACATGGTTAAATCAACAAAATCTGTGTTTGATGCTTAAAATTTTGGTGTATAAAAATTATTAATTTTAAATCCATCCCTTTGTCAAGTTTTAATTAAAACATTAATCCTAAAATACACATACGAGCAAGTATACTCATCACAAGTATATTAAAGTGAATTAACGAGTATCGATCCTCGAGGGAACAAGTACACACTCTTCACTTTTAATTCATTGTTTTACCAATCCAATAAAGTGATAAAATAATAATTGGAAAAATAAAGAAAACTATATACAACTCAAGGATGTGAAAATAAACAATTTAGACAAAGAATTTTGAAAACATGATAATGAAACACTTAGCATATATCACAATCAATTATTATCTTGGTTTCAAGAAGGATTTAAAATAGACTCAGTTTGTAATACATGGAATCACTATCTTGTAGTTAAATTAGTGAACATATTTCGTCTCAACCAATTTATGGAAAAGTATTTACAAAATCCACCGTTGTTATTGCAAAAGATTGAGCACTCTATTTCGTTGTCATTTTGCACTGAAGAAACACTCTTGCGGAAGCTAAGTTTGCTATGTCAAGCCATTGAAGGACAAGTCATTCCCTTTTGAATTGAATTGGGTTAGCAGAATTCCATTATCCCAAGCACCCTAATCGAGCCATTGCAATTTCCTATGAATTCAGCTCACCTGAGCTAATTTGTTTTCTGCTAAGCCGAAAAGAACTTAGCCTCTGAGCCATTCTTCCTTTTGTACCCCGCCGCCAAAGCCATATTTCTTTTCTTGCCTTCTCACTGAGTCGTGGCTTAGCCATGCCATAACATAGCTTATGCATCATTCCCAGGATGTATTACATCCTTCGCATGATGTTTTTGCTACTTTTCCCTTTTATCTTTGTTTGTTGCTTTTGTTCAGGACCCACTGTGCTTTTTCATTCTTTTTTCCTGTCTCCTTGTTAAGCCGACCAAGCCATCGAACAAACTCTTTCTACTTCTCTTATTTTCCCAATTTTTTTGTTTCCGCTTCGCTATTATTTTTTTACTTCTTTTTTCTGCTTCATTATGCTTTGCCTTAGACTTAGCCTGGTGCCAAGTCTATCTTCTTGGCTCTGGTGCTAGGTTTGAACTAGAAAATTATCCAATTTTCCTTCAGATTCACCTAGTTTTGCATGAAATCACAGAAAAATATTTTTATAAGTGAAATATCAAATGGGAAGGAATATAACTAGTTATTATATCCATAGTGTCACAAAATATACTCAAATAGCTAGAAAAATATATCTAAATTTAGGCCCTATCAATTCCCCTGCACTTGGATCTTTGCTTGTCCCTAAGCTAAGTACAAACCAAAGCACTCAAAATAATATATTTCTTCTCACATCCATCCATAACAAAGCCATAATTTCCTTCCCAACCTTAGATATAAAATTGTCATTCATTCAACCCTTTACAATCTTTTTAAACTCATGCATTAAATCTAATATATCAAGACTCTCAAAATTAAGTTGAAAAAGTTTATACATTACTTTAAGAAAATTATTTCACCTTTCAAGCCAAGACATAGATAACACAAATCATATAAGTCAAGTTATTTAACCACTTCAAAACTCATAGAATCAAATTTTCAAAACTCTAAGTAGCAAAATAAGGAGACACTCATGTTCTTCTTTTCATCATTTTTTTTTCAATCACTGTCGTTTTCTTATTTTTAGCCTCAAGTACATGAACCATACCTTCACGCACCATATTGGCCCCTAACATTTTATTCTTTACTTTTCGGGAATTAGCCTCAAGAAAGTGTATTGCTTCTTGTTTCTTTTCTTCCACTAACTGTATTAGCTCCTAAAGTAATTTTCTAATAAAATAAGAATTTTCTTTCGTACTAAAATAAAATTTTGTTCCACTCTTTTTTTTTTCTTACCAAAAGAAAAATGCACTCTCTTTTCTTTCTCAATTCTCACCATCCTTATTTATATCCTTAAGTTAAACAAATTTAGAAAACCATGAATCAAGAAGTAATCAACAAATCTTCCCATATTTCCTCACATCCTCCATATCCAAACAAGAAAATTAGAACAAAATTCAAATACTAAAGCATAACTAAGGTTAATTTAAACTGCCAAGACTTAACATATTCAACATAATACATAATTTTACTCAAAAAAAGTCCAACCAACTTGAATGATAAATTCATATTCATGATGAAAAGGAAAATTATAACATTATTATAGGCAAAAACAATGTCATAGAAATGTTCAAAAATTGCTAAAATACCATCGAAAATCTAGTGACAATATATTGAATCTAAAAAAGATGCAATTGAGAAAATATTAAATCCCTGCCCCACACTTAAATTTGACATTATCCTCAATGGCCTAAAATAGCACAATAAAGTATGGCTAAGGGACCAAAAATGTAAAGAGGGAAAAGAAAATAATACTCTCCAAGGCAGATTAGCTCCACAAAAAAAGACGTTCTCCTTCAAGAAGTCGAGAAAAGTAGTGTCTTCAATATGGAAGAAACCTACAAAAAGAAAAAATAAACACACAAGTAAATCCCTAAAAAGGAATTGAAAGAGAACAAACAAAAAGAACACTAAAAATCAAAGCCTTTAAGAACTCCCTGATGGCCCTCCAAATTGTCCTCCAAAAGTACCACCAAATGAACCACCACGACCTCTAAATGGATCACATGGTCCTCCTTATCTCTCCCAATACTGTTGCCAATAATCCCTTTGAATGTCTTGATTAAGCCTTACATTGCGCAAAATATCTTCGTGATATTGCAGAGTATGCTCAATCCTAGCAAACCATAGATCATGCCTCACCCTCATATCTTCTATAGTGGTAAGTATCCTACGTTGTCACCATGGAGACCTGGGTTCGATCCCCGAAAACAGTGCCAAAACTTGATGTGTAAATTTTGGGTTATAAAAATCATTAAATTGAAATCCATCCCTTAGTAAAGTTTTAATTAAAACATTAATCCCAAAATACACATACGACCAAGTTTACTCATCGCAAGTATAGCATAGGGATTTAACGAGTATCAATCCTCAAAGGAACAAGTACACACTAATTATTTGTTATTCATTATTTAACCGACAATTAGAGTGATAAAATAATTAAAAAAGAAAAATAAATAAATATGTACAACTCAAGAATGTGAAAATATGTAATTTAAACAAAGGCTTTTGAAAACATAACAATGAATCACTTAACACATATCACTATCAATTATTATCTTGGTCTCATGAAGGATTTAAAATAGACCCACTTCGTTTCCAATCCATGGAATCACTATCTTCTAGTTAAATTGGTGAACATATTCCGTCTCAACCAATTTACCCAAAAGATGCATTAAAATCAATCCTCATATAATACCCTATATTCTAGGTGATTAAAAATATGAAATTAGTTAATGAATCCGTATTCTAGCAACTTTGATTACCCAAGTTCTAGATAATTAACCATTTTTTTAAGTATGCAAAGAGATAAAAAAATATGAGATTAATCAATTAAAGTCATTACCAACCCTTTTTCAAGTAAGTTAATAACAAAAATTAATCAACCAACTCCGTAACAAAAACAAGTAATCAAATCCCAAGATAAATAATGAATTGATCAAAAGACTAAATTAACTCAAGAAATCATGAATTCCAAAAATAATCTCAAATTACAATGGAAACATGGATTATATCATTGTTTAAGAAAAAGAAAACAAAGGTAAAAGAAAGAAATCATAAACAAGCCTTCTTCTTCTCATTTGAAGATTTTCTTGAACAATCCTCCATGATTTGATGAATTTCTTCTCCAATGAGTGATTTTCTAATTTGCTCCTTGAATTCCTTACTTTCTCTTGTTGTTTCTCTTGTTTAAATAGGCTTCTTTGATGCTAACATTTGTTGCTTCAGGAGCCTTGGCTGAGTAGAATTCGAAAAATAACAAAATCCTTTGGAAAATGCCAAATTCAAATAGATGATTTTCGCGTCCAGAAAGGACCTAGCACCGGGTCCAGTTGGCCCACTTGGCACCATTTGTGTTTCTATTTTTTCCCTGAATTTTGCTCTATTTCACTATGTTTGTATATTAGACCTTTGCTGGTCCTGGCTCCAGGTTCAATCTGGAAACTTCACATTTTTGCTCAAAATCAACTCAAATCTACACAAATTTGTCAAAAACACTTTCCACAAGCAAAAATGTCAAATAGGAAGGAATATGCCTAGTTATTACATCAAATGTATCTCAAATTACCCTCAAATAACTAGAAAAATAATGCTGATTTTAGCTCTATCAATCCCGACAACAGCGCCTAAAACTTTATGTGTAAATTTTAGGTGTATAAAAATCATTAAATTTAAATCCATCCCTTAGTCAAGTTTTAATTAAAACATTAATCCCAAAGTACACATACGGACAAGTATACTCATTGCAAGCATAGTATAGGGAATTAACGAGTATTGATTCTCAGAAGAACAAGTACACACTAATCACTTTTCATTCATTGTTTAACCGATCTAATAAAGTGATAAAATAATAAAAATAAAAATATATACAACTCAAGGATGTGAAAATATGCATTTTTAGACAAAGGCTTTTGAAAACATAACAATAAATCACTTAGAACATATCACAATCAAATATCATCTTGGTCTCAAGAAGGATTTAAAATAGTCCTACTTCGTTTGAAATCCATGGATTCACTATCTTCTAGTTAAATTAGTGAACATATTCCGTCTCAACCAATTTATCCAAAAGATGCATTAAAATCAATCCTCATATAAACCCCTATATTCTAGGTGATTTAAAATATGAAACTAGTCAACGAATCTATATTCTAGCAATCATCAACTAACATTTGATTACTCAAGTTCTTATTAATAAGCCCCCTTTCAATCAAGTTAAGAGATAAAAAAAAAACATAAAATTAATTAATTGTGGTCATTATCAACCCCTTTTTTATTCAAGTTAATAACAAAAATCAACCAACCCACTTCGTAATAAAACATGTAATGAAATACCAAAGAAAATAATTAATTAATCACAGAACTAAATTAATTCAAAATTATAAATTCAAGAATAATATCTAAATACAATTAAAGAATTAAACTCATTATTGTTAAAGAAAAAGAAAATGAAGAGAAGAGATAAATACTCATAGACAAGCCTTTCAATTTCCAATGCAAGCTTCTTCCAAAATCAATTCTCCTTGAATAATTTCTCCACAGAAAATACTAATGGTGTACTCTAAAAAATATTTCTAAGTCTCCACATTGAGCAAACACTTTTTTCTAATATGAATGGCCTTATTTATAGGCTTCCAAGTTTCCTAAAAATTCAAACAAAAAAAGAAGTAGTTTCCAATTAAGCTTCTGAAAATAATCACAAAATCCGCCGCCTTTATTGCAAAAGATTGAGCACACTATTTCGTTATCATTTTGCACTAAAGAAACACTTTTCTGGTAGCTAAATTTACTTTGTCAAGCCATTTAAGAACAAGCCATTCCCTTTTTGTATTGAATTCAGCTCACCCTAGCTAAATTCCAATGTCCCAAGCCACTTAATCGACCCATTGCAATTTCCTATAAATTCAGCTCACCTGAGCCGATTTTTTTTTTTTTTCTGCTGAGCTGATGAGAATTGTGCCTTTGAGCCAATCTTCCTTTTGTACTGAGCCGTCGAAGCCACCTTTCTTTTGTTGTTTTCTCCCGGCTAAGCTGCGACATAGCTTTTGCATCCTTCCCAAGATGTATTGCATTCTCCCCATGATATTTTTGCTACTTTTCCATTTTAGCTTTGTTTGTTTCTTTTGTTCAGGATCCACCATGCTATTTCTTTCTTCTTTCTATTTTGTCTCCTTGTTAAGCCAACCAAGCCATCAAATAAGCACTTTCTACTTCTTTTCTTTTTCCAATTTTTTTTTTTGTTTCTGCTTCGCTGTTGTCTTTTTCTTCTTTGTTCTGCTTCGTTTTGCTTTGTCTTCAGACTTGGCCCAATGCCAGGTCTATATTCTTGGCCTGGTATCAGGTCTAAACTAGAAAATTATCCAATTTTCCTTCAAATTCACCTATTTTTGCATAAAATTATAGAAAAATATTTTTATAAGTGAAATATCAAATAGAAAGGAATATGACTAGTTATTATATAAAAAATATTACAATATATATATATATATATATATATATATATATAGGCCTTATCAAATTATCGCTGAAAAATTAAATACACAACGGAACACAGTAAATTAAAATTTTTCCCGAGCTAAAAGTGTAGGAATAATTACTTCTTAGGTGATTTACTTTAATAACTGAAGTTGGATTCGAGTTCGACTACACTTATTGAGCAAGAACGTCTACTTGTTTCATGGGAATACCAGTTAACCATTAGTTCATTCGCATCAAACACTTATCATGTTTACTAGCTTTTGACTTTCCAAAGTTTTCTCTAACCACTATGAACCTCTATTGGTGAAAGGAGAATTAGGGTGAAGAAGATTGGGGAAAAAAAATGGAAGAGCTAAACGTTAAAGGAAAATGAAGGAAAAGAAAAACAATGGCTACGTTTTAGAAAATCGAAAGCTGCCAAATTTTCCCTGGAATTTTTCGGTCAATGTCAATATGGCTCACACAAATTCCTTTTTATTTATTAAAAACAGCTTTTCTTTCCTATTCCCAATTAGCCACAAAATTTCCTTTTCTTTTTATTTCCTATTTTCATTTTTTTTCCTTGCACATGGCGGCTACATCAAACCCTCATAGGCCGTGTAATATTATTTAGTCCAATAAAAAATTAAATAGCTCTCTTATTAATTAATCCACATGGACCCAATATAAAATTATTCAAGATAATTAATTAATAAACTAATTAATTAAATTAATTCTTTTATTAATTAATTAAACTACTTGGACCCAATATAAAATTACCTAAGATAATTAATTAATTAATTAAATTGGCCCAATTAATTATTCTAATCAAAATAAATAATTAATTGTACTTCTAGAATAATTTTGCCAATAATAAATTCACTCAATAAGCCCATATAGTAAATAAATTTACTAAGGTTATTTGTGCTACTATGGGAACCAAAATATATATTATTCTTAGCTACTAAAGTGATCAAAATATCACTGCTAATAAATAGTGGTATTTTCATCATTTTAAATAATTCATTTATCACCATATGAAAATATTGACCCCTGGAATAATATTACATGTGTAGTGTCTTTGACCAATAGGTATAATGTCAAAAATACCCCTTTACATAGTACCTATCATTGAGATACGAAAATAGTATCAACACCTTTCTCAATGATGTCTACCATCATTTCATAGCTAGTCCGATAATCTATGACTCCTAGTATGTACCAACTTATCTCAGGGAGCTAACCATAAAGCATAGATACTTAGTCCTGTTTCCTAGGGCTTGGACTATTAGATTATCTCAGACAATCACAAGGGGGTGATTTCTTCACATAATGAAGCATAGAAAATCTATTGTATAAAGCCGTCTTAATTAACTAGAGTCACACACCCAACGTATAAAGTTATTAGCCTTGCGATAAGACTTCACCCAGCATACATCAAAGTGTATAAGTCCATCTTCACCAGACAACCAACGTACACTAAGTTCTAGGACACCTATCCACGTAGTAACTATGATAAACTAATTTTTATTTACTTTAGTACTTTGATAAAGATTATTATTGTGCAAGCCAATTCTACGTATCCCAAAATATGCTTACGCTATTGGCTTGAGTGGTCTACTCATTAGTTAAAAACAAACCATTCTCTATTTGGAATCCATAGTGTAATGATCTAAATCTTGATAAAGTGCCCAACTTCATCAATTGATCAAGAATAATTTTTCACTAATGTGTTGTAGCCCATAACATATACCTTACTGTGAAAGCACGACCTAATTATGTAGATTACTTACTAACACACTTAGACCGTGTAATGTGCCAGTATATATAAACTAATAATAATGAATGAAATACTTATATTAATTTCCAAAAATACAGAAGTACATAGGTCATTTTGGAAATACATTCCAACAATGGTTTCATACAATATGTGGATGAACCATGCATGTATAGGAAGATAGATGAAGATAATGTGTCTTTTATGATACTTTATGTAGATAACATTCTACTCATTAGGAATGATGTAGTGATATTGTCATCTATAAAGATTTGATTATCAAGTTAATTTAGAAAAAAAGATATGAGAAATTGAGCTATATTCTTGAATAAAGCTTTTGAGAGATAGGAAGCAAAGAATGTTGGGCTTATCTTAATCTGTTTACATTGACAAGATATTGACCAAGTTTAGCATGGATCAGTGTAAGTGGAAATCATACCCTTAGACACTAATTGTTCTTATCCTCCAAGCAGTATGCTAAGACATAGGAAGAAAATGAAAGGATGACTAGGATTCCCTATGCCTCGGCAGTGGGAAGTCCTATGTATGCCGTACTTTATAGTAGTTCGAATATTTACTCTACAATAGGCATGGTTAGAAGGTATCAATCAAACTCAGGGAAAGAACTTTGGCAAGTTGTAAAGCATATTCTCAAGTACATAAAAGGAACAAGGGATTATATACTTGTTTACAGGACCGTTGACATAGTTCCTAACGGTTACACGGACTTAGACTTCTAGCTGGATAAAGATGAAAGAAAATCCACTAGTGGATATGTTTTCACATTGTCTATAGGGGCTTTTTGATATAGGAATGTCAAGCATTCTTGTATTGTTGATTCTACCATGGAGCCTGAGTATGTGACAGCTTCACAAAAGTGGTTTGGCTCTAGAAGTTCCTCATAGAACTTAAAATTGTGCCATAAATAGATACGCACATTCCCATATATTATGACAATTCTAGTGCTGTGTCACAACATAAGGAGTAAAGAAACTACAGGAAGGGCAACCACATTGAGAAGAAGTATCATTTGATCTAAGAGTTCATCCAGAAATGGGACATAGTAAGTGACCAGATTTCCTCTACAAATAATTTGGCTAACCTATTTACCAAGCCTTTGACAGAGAAGGTATTTTGAAGATACTTAGATGTCATAGGGGTAGGCATATATGGACTATCACAGTCTATTTAGTGCAAGTGGGACATTTTTGAAGGTAAGCCCAACATGGCCAGTGTATTTCTATATTTTGAAAACTAATAAAAGTTTCATTCATTAACAGTTGTTCATTTACATATATTACATATTAAAGGTTTAAATGTGTTAGTAGGTAATCTATGTGATTCAGTCATACTTTCACAATAAGGTGTAGATTATGGGTTAATAATACATAATCGAAAAAATTGCTATTGATTAATTGATAGAGCTGGGCATTTCATCATGGTTTAGATCATTACAATATGATTTTTAAATGAGGAATGGTTTACCTTTAACTTGTGAGTAGTCCACTCACACTAATTGTGTAAATGTATTTGGAATTAATAGAAATGGACCACAAGATAAAAATCATTATAAAAGTATTAAAGTAAATAAGATTGGTTTATCACAGCTACTACATGGATGAGTACACTAACTTGAGTATAAGTTGGTGGTCTGGTGAAGCTGGACTTGTACACTTTGATGTATGTTGGATGAGGTTTTATCACAAGGCCAATAACCGTGTACGTTGAGTGTATGACCCCAGTTAATCAAGATAAACTTATACAATAGAGTTTCTATACTTTGTTATGTTATTATGATTGTCGGGATAATCTAAATAATCCAGGTTCATGGGAAATGTGATAAATAGGGGCTAAAATTGTTACTATTTTCCTAGTTATTTGAGGTCAATTTGAGATACTTTTGATTTAAAAACTAAGAGTATTTCTTCCTATTTGACATTTTTCTTGTGAAAAGTGTTTTTTGATAAATTTGTGCAGAATTGAGTTAATTTCAAGCAAAATTGGAGAAATTCTAGAACACACTTGTGCCAGGCCCAGCCGGTGCACCTGGTGCCAGGTCCATTCAAGAAAACCAGAAAAAAAATGGAGCAAAAACTCAGGGAAGAACAAAACACACCTGGCGACAGGTGGGTCGAAGGGACTTGGTACCAGGTCCACTTTGGAGCAAGAAAAATCCTGTGCACGAATTTTGGAATTTTTCAATGATTTTGGTATTTTTCGAATCCTACTCGTTCAAGACTTCTCAAGCAATGGATTTAGCATCAAAGAGGCCTATAAAAGCAAGAGAAAACACGAGAGAAAAGAGGGGATTGAAGGTGAATTAAAGGAGAAAATCAGAAAATCACTCAAAGAAGGAGGAATTCACCAAGTCAATGAGCGTTGTTCAAGAGAGTTTTCAAGGGAAAAGAATGAGGCTTGTCTATGATGAATTTTTTCTTTTACCTTTGTTTTCTTTTTCTTAAACAATTTTTTACTTAATATTTCCATTGTATTTTGACATTGTTTCTGGGATTCATGATATTAAGTTAATTTAGTCTTTTGATCAATTAATTATTGTTCTTGGTTGATTGATTTTTTTTATTAACTTGCTTGGAAAAGGGATTGGTAATTACTTTAATTAGTTAATTTCATATTTGTTATCTGTTAACTTACTTGAAAAAGGTGGTTAATTATTTAGACCATGGATAATCAAATGCTAGTTGATGATTGCTAGAATATGGATTCAATGACTAGTTTCATGTCTTAAATCACCCAGAATATATGGGTTTATATGAGAATGATTTTAATGCATCTTTTGGGTAAATTGGTTGAGACAGAATATGTTCACTAATTTAACTACAAGATAGTGATTCCATGGATTGTAAACGAAGTAGGTTGATTTTAAATCCTTCATGAAACAAAGACAATAACTAATTGCAATGTTGGTTAACTGTCTTATTATCATGTTTTCAAAAGATTTTGTCTAAATTGCATAGTTTCACATCCTTGAGTTATATGTTTTACTTTATTTTTTCTTATTTTCTCACTTCATTTCAGTCGGTTAAACAATGAATGAAAAGTAGTTAGTGTGTACTTGTTCTTTTGAAAATTGATACTCGTTAATTCCCTATACTATGCTTGCAATGAGTATACTTGCTCGTATATGTATTTTGGGATTATTATTTTAATTAAAACTTGACTAAGTGATGGATTTAAATTTGATGATTTCTATACACCCAAAATATATGCATCAGTGACTAAGTATGTATAATTTTAGGTAACTACATATAATAAGTGGATACATACTGGAAGTCATAGATTATCAGAGTAGCTATCAAAGGACAGTAGTTGTCATTGAGAAAGGTGTTAGTGTATTTTCCATATCTCATTGATGGGTGTTACGTAGAGAGGTATTTTCATCATTACACATGTAGGTCAAAGACACTGGACCTACAATATTATTCTCGGGGTCAATATTTTCATATAGTGAAAAATGAAAGATTTAAAAATAACAAAAATATTGCTATTTGTTAGCAAGGGTATTTTAATCATTTTAGTAGTCAAGAATGTCTTTTGTTCCCCAGAGTAGCTCAAATAATCTTAGTAAATTTTTTAATATATGGGCTTATTGAGTGAATTTATTTTTAGAAGAATTATTCTAGGAGAGTCCAATTAATTATTTATTTGAGCTAGAATAATTAATTGGGTCAATTTAATTATTTGGTTTATTAATTAAATATTTTTTGTTAATTTTATATTGGGCTTAGGTGGATAAATTAATTCATAAAGTAACTAATTTAATTAATTAGTTTTTTATTTAATTATCTTGGATAATTTTATATTAGACCTAAGTGAATGAATTAATTAGTAATAGAACTAATTAATTAGTCTTGGACAAATTAAGAAAAGCCCTGACCCAGTAGGGTTGGTGTGTAGCAACTAATAGGACTTTGGAAATGTAGAATAGCCACCACTGTATAAGAAAAAAAAGGGAAAAGAAGTTGTTGGTTTAAAAGGCATTACGTGTTCTTGGGATTTTGGTTGACTGAAAGTCCATAAGATTACACAGGAAAGATTAGCTTTTGATTTTCCTTAGAGACAAAAACAAGCCACCATTTTCCTAGGCTTTTTTCCTTTGTTTTCCCTTAACATTTTAACTCTTCCGTTTTTCTTCTAATCTTCTTCACCCTAGTTTTACTTTCACTAGTAGAGGTCCATAGAAGTTAGAGAATACTTTGGAAGGTCAAAAGCTAGCAAACATGGAAGCGTTTGATGTGAACCCGAATCCAACTCCGGTTATTAAAGTAAAATGCCTTAGAAATAAGTATTCCAAGACTTTGGCTTGAAAAAAATTTTAATTTGCTATCTTCTGCTGCGTTTTTACTTTTCTCACAATCCTTCAATAGCAAATGTGCAAGTATTCTTAGATTTAGGATCTCCAAAGTACTTTGTTTACTAAGTGTTGTACTTCGATTCTAATCTTTGGAGCCTCATTGGGAACGTCTATAGGATGGTTATTAGGTATATCGTAAAGTTAATAGTAGTAGATGCGATGGTCAATAAAGGATTCATTACTCCTAATAGTAAAGATCTATATCGCACGGCTACTTGGATGGAATCATTACTTTCAAATCCTTGGCTAAGGAGACTATGTGTTGAAAATAGTTCCAAATTGATACACATATTGAGTAATAGATTCTAAATTAAGAACTAATAAATTCGGACTACAATTAATTATTTTCTAGTAAGAGTTGGCACTAATTCCATACTCTAAACCAAATGAGGTATAGTATGATGAAAGGAGTTTATTGCACTAATATTTTGTTATTGAAAGGTCCATGTTAAGCCACATGACTTTTCGGACTTTTAGGTGTTCATAATGTATTGTTAGGTGCCACTCATGATCTCCAAAATATAAATTTATTAATTGAAGAACTAATATATTAATTCTAATTATTAATAATTATTAATTCTATAGCGCATAGAATTAATTCATATTTTGATACTAATAGATCGAAAAACTTAATAGGTCATACACAATAGAAGAATTGGTAGTAAACATATTATACGATAATATTATAGGGTTAATATGTGAGAAAAAAAATATGGGCAAATTATACAATTTTAGAAATCACAATTGATGGGTCAAATTGTGATTATAGAAATCGTGCGAGCTAAATTACAATTTTCATTACCAAGGACCATTACATTACAATTAAAGGGCTTCATATCTTTCCTGTATATATATTTGGATATATGGAAAAGGTATAGAGGATTTTTCAAGAAAAACTGAAGATTTTTCTTTGATCTTCTCAAAATTAAAACCCCAGCTGCCAATAAATTTTTCTAGTAGAAAATTTTAGTGGTTGTTGAATACATCCTCGTATGGATCAATATTAGAAAAATTCTTGAACTAGGAATTCGGTGGTTCGTGCTTGAACAAGTTTACAGAAGAGTTCTGTGTGCACGAAAAAAATTTTAAAAGATGCATTTTCGGGGTAATGAATTTTTCCTCCCCCTTCTAAGCCATTTAGTTACATACGACTAATTCCTATGAGTTGATTTTTTTTGAATTTCCACTGCGCATTAATTGTTATTGCATGATCGAAATCTAACAAAGAGTGGGGAATATTGATTTGAATAAAATATTGAAATAAATGTGTGTTTAATTGAAGACCTAATTAAAATACATTTCATTGGCATATACATAGTCTAATATCTATTATCTTTCATCTAGATCATTTGCATCATGACAACAAATTTGAACATATGTAGCATATTGGAAATGAACAAGCTTATTGAGACCAATTTTTTGGACGGGTATAGAAATTTGAGAATTGTTCTCAAGGTGGAAAAGTTGCTCTACATGGTAGATGCCCATATTTTGCAACCTCTAGCCATAGAAGCTCCTGCAAATGAGCAGGAGGTTCACAAGAAGTATAAGAATGATAGTGACACAGCATCTTATACCATGCTAGTATTGCCATGTATGCCCAAAATGTCCTATGTGCTTCTGTATTTTGAAAATTAATAAAAGAATTTCATTCATGATTGTTTTTTTAAATATATTTGTATATTAATGGTCTAAGTGTGTTAGTAGGTAATCTACATAATTAGGTTGTGCTTTCACACTAAGGTGTAGATTATGGGCTACTAACATATAAGCGAAAAATTGTTCTTGATCAATTGATAAAGTTGGGCACTTTATCAAGGTTTAAATCATTACACAATGGTTTCCAAATAGGGAATGGTTTACCTTTAACCAATGAGTAGTCCACTCATGCCAATGGTGTAAGCGCGTTTTGGAATATGTAGAACTGGACTATGCGATAATAATCTTTATCAAAATACTAAAATAAATAAAGATTGATTTTATCGTAGTTATTGTTTGGATGAGTACCTTAGGACTTGAGTGTAAGTTGGTGGTCTGGTAAAGCTGGACTTATACACTTTGATGTGTGTTGGGTGAAGTCTTATCGCACGGCCAATAACCTTATCTGTTGGGTGTATAAGTCTAGTTAATTAAGACAGACTTATACAATAGAGTTTCTATTCTTCATTACGTAAAGTAATCACCCCCTTGTGATTGTCCAGGATAATCTAATAACCTAGGGTCTAGGGAAATGAGACTAAGTACGTATGCTTTACAAATAGCTCCTTGAGATAAGTTAGCACATACTGGAAATCATGAATTATCGGACTAGCTATCAAAACATGGTAGAAGCCATTGAGAAAGGTGTAAATACTATTTTCCTATCTTAATGACGGGTGTTACGTAGAGTGGTATTTTTGTTATTACACCTGTAGGTCGAAGGCACTACACTTACAATATTATTCTCAAGGTCAATATTTCCATATTTTGATAAATGGAATATTTACAATGATTAAAATACATCTATTTATTAGTAGGGGTATTTTAGTCATTTTAGTAGCCAATAATAATATATTTTTTAGTTCCCAGAGTAGCTTAAATAACTTTAGTAAATTTATTTACTATATGGATTTATTAGGTGAATTTATTATTGAAAAAATTATTCTAGAAGTCCAATTAATTATTTATTTAGACTAGAATAATTATTAGGCCAATATAATTAATTAGTTTATTAATTAATTATCCTGAGTAATTTTATATTGGGCCCAAGTGATTTAATTAATTAATAAAAGAGATACTTAATTATCTTAGATAGTTTTTTGTTGGGCCAAATTGGATTAGTTAATTAATAGAAGAGCTATCTAATTAGGAACAGCCCTAGCATACTTGGGTTTTTAGTTACAACTTAGGGAACTAATAAATCCCTGGGAGCCGCAACAAGCAAAAGAAAAATAAGGAAATAAAAGAAAATAGGAAGTGGGGAAATTATTATTTCGTGGAGAAAAAAGGAAGTTGTTAATTTTAATTTAAGAGGCATCTTGTATGCCTGTTGAAGTAGTTGACCAAAAATTGAAAAAGAAAAAACAAAAACACAGCTTTCGGTTTTCTTTGGAAAAACAAACGTAGCCATCATTTTTCATATTCTTCGGTTTTCCTTTAACGTTTAGCTCCTTCATTTTTCTTATAATCTTCTTCACCCTAATTCTACTTTCACTAGTAGAGATCCATAGTAGCTAGAAAATACTCTGAAAGGTCAAGAGTTGGCAAATATAGTAAGTGTTTGATGCGAAGGAGCCGATAGTTAACTGGTATCCTTACAGAACAAGTAGATATTCCTGTTCAACAAGAAACATCGAACTCGAATCCAACTCTGGTTATTTAAGTTAATCACCATAGAAGTAAGTATTCATAGACTTTGACTCAGGAAAATTTTAATCTGTTGTCTTCCACTGTGTATTTAATTTTCTCGCGATCCTTCAAGTGGTATCAAAGCCATGGTTAAATCTAGGAGCATGCTTAGGGCTAAAAAATAGAAAAGGCGTTCTATTACTAATAAAAATTATGATCTTTGTGATTGTATGGATCCCTCATGGTTTTTGATATGGACAGATCTTGTGTACACCTCGCGTGTGGAGGTATAGACACCTATATTTTAATTTTAATCATTTTCGTAGGAATTGTCTGCCTCGTTTGGGAAGGCATAGGCGTTTAAAATTGTATTTCAATTTATTTACAAATTTTTGTAACAAAATGGTGCCTGGATCAATGCCTGAAAAAAAACCCTGAAGAGAAAATGAAAACAGAAGAAAAATGGAGGAAAATGAAGAGGGAATAAAAAAACCCAGTCGCAGTGTGAAGCAGTCAAACCGCATGCGGCTTAGGAATTTTTTTTCTCTCCCAAGCCAAGGCTGGCCTAATATGTGCCATGATAGGATCAAGGAATTTTTTACTTGATCAATGAGAGGCTCACATAGAGCCTCCCCTCCCGCGGCTGGGCTTCAACAACACACAGTTGTTTATTTTTGGGCGGTTTGGGTTGCGGTCTCACTTCAGGCCTCCTAGAATATATATATATATATATATATATATATATATATATATATTCATGTAATTTATTTTTCTCTTGGGGTCCATATCACACAAGGTTATTTTTCTTGTTATAATTTATTTATTATGATAAATAATATTTCATGAAAATGGTTAGTAAGGGGAAACCACCTTAGGATAGAACAAGATCATTTTAATTTTATTATTATGATTTTAATCCATTATTTGGTCACATAAGAATTAATGGTTAGATAATAGCATTTAAAAAGTTTACTTTTCGGAGCATGTCTATTTATTTAATTTTGTGATCAAAAGTTTTTTATATATTAATTTTTTTCTCAAGATAAAACAATTAAGGAAAACATTTTTAATTTGGAACTAAGTAATCTAAAAATTAAATTAATGGTTTATTCTTCCAAAGGTTTTTATCCTCGTCATGGAGAATAATTTTTGAATTTAAGCATTTTAAATTTAGTTCCTATAAATGGTTTTAACTTAAATAGTGAAAATAAAAATTCATGGCTTATTCTCTTAAAGGCTTTTAACCTTGACATAGAGAATAATGTTTTTTTGGATTTTTACAAAAGTTAATAAAACAAAAATATATTTTAAAGATGCATTTTTTTACCTAAAAACCTATTTTTTTCTCAAAAGATTAAGTGGGATAGGGGTTACAACGGCCCCACAGCTTCCATCATGAATTCCTGTAACAGATTGTGGTTATCCTTGTGTCATTATGAGCATGACACCCTATAGGATAGATTTCCATGAGAATGTAGAATTAACGGGGGAATTATAATTAAAACCTAGGATAAGTGTTAGTGTCGGCTAGCCTATTGTTGGAGGCATTAATGCTAGAATATCCCTAGGTGGTGAGAGTAGTGACTATCCTAACGATGGAACTATTTCTGGATCATTTCTTACTAAGAAAGTTTAATTTGTGATGGTTATATACATAATCTAGAAAATTGTTAACCTTCATACGAAGATCTGTGAATTTTTCTAAGAACCAAAATTTTCATATTTTAATGGTTTTAGTAGGTTAACCATGTTATGGAAATAATATGGTGTTTTAAATGTGCATTTTATATGTGTTTTTCAAAACAAACAATTTTCTAATGAAGTTTTTTTTTCCCAATGAATAGAAATGTCTGGTTTTAGTCATTTATCCATCATTCTCAAGGAGAATAAGTTAACTAGACCTAACTACATGGACTAGAAAAGGAATCTGAACATAGTACTCATTGTGGAGGAGTGCAAGTATGTTCTAACCAACCCCTGTCCTGAAATCGGGGAAGATTCTACGAACCAATATTGTGAGACGGGGAAGGCATAGAGAAAAGCTAATGAAATGGATTGATACTATATGTTGGCTTCCATGTCCAATGCTCTCTAGTCCAAGAACAAAAACATTCCTACTGAATTCAACATTGATGTATTGTTGTGAACCATGTTTGTTGACAAAAATCAGCCCGCAAAGCAAGAAGATATCAGAGTAATCATGAACACTACGATGGCTCATGGCGCATCGGTTCGTGAGCATATGCACAACATGATTGCTCATTTTGAAGAAGCCAAGGTCCTAAGGGCAACAATTAATGCTGAGAGCCAAATTGACAAGGTTCTTGAGACTTTGTCAATTCATATTCTCAGTTCAAGCTAAATTATAGCATGAACAAATTGAATATGTCTTTTACTGAGTTGATGAAAGTACTCCAGGCTGTTGAGAAAATCGTAAAGCCTGTATCAAAGGTTCTGGTTACTCACTCTGGACCATCTTCTAGAAGTAGGGGCCAACCCAAGAAGTTCAAGAAGAAGAAGGCCTAAAACAATGCAGAGGCCCAGCCCAAGGCATCCATGCCTAGTCCGGCTAACCACAATACTAAGCCCAAGGGTAAGTCTTTCAAGTGTCGCAAGAAGGGGCTCTTCAAAAAGGATTGTCCGAACTTCTTGGCCAAGTTCTCCCCTAGTATTGCTCTTTATTTAAAGTCTATTTTGATGGTTGGATCATCACACACTTAGATTATTGACTCCGGAGCCACTGACTATATCTGTAACACTTTATAGGGGATCAACAAGGGAAGGCAACTCTTTAAAGGAGAGCGCAGACTTAGAGTAGGCAACAGAGGCCGAAGCAATGGGAAAATTCAAGCTTTTATTTTATTGTAATAAGATTTTAGTTTTAAAAAATATTTTATATATTTCTAGTATTAAACAAAATTTGATTTTAGTTTCAAGATTGATAAATCAAGCTATTCAATTTCTTTCTACTATGGTATTTGAATTAGTAAAATTTGAAATTTTATTTGCACTGAAAACTTGTATGGCAATCTTTTTTACATTAATTTTATAACTCATCAAATAAATAATACTCAGACAGAACCTAATAATAAGAAAAGAAAGGCCACATCGAATAACTCATATTTATGGCACTTAATAGGACATATAAATCCTGATCGGATTCAGAAGTAATCCAAAATGGGTCTTTGGGACTCATTGGAATTAGATGAATGGCCTCAGTACGAATCTTGTCTTAAGGGTAAATGACCAAAATGTCCTTTACTCAAAAATAAGAAAGGGCCAAGAAAATATTAGAATTAGTTCATACTGATGTTTGTGGTACTATGTCTTCACCAACTAGAGGAGATTATAATTACTTTATCACATTCACAGATGATTATTTGCGTTTTGGTTATGTTTACTTTATAAGGAACAAGTCTAATTCCTTTGATATATTCAAGGAGTTTAAGGCTGAGGTGGAGCATCAAATAGGTAAACTAATCAAAAAGTTAAGATCAGATCATGGTGAAGAATATCTCCTTAGTGAGTTTAAGGACTACTTGGCACATTAGGGTATAGTATCTTAGCTAACTACACCTGAGACTTCCCAGCAGAATGGAGTAGCTAGGAGAAGAAATGGAACTTTGATGGAAATGGTCAGGAGCATGATAAGCCACACTACTGTTCCTAGTTCTTTTTGTGGATATACTCTAGAAACAACAACATATATGCTGAACTTGGTACTCTCCTAGTTAGTACCTAGGACACCTTATGAGATGTGGATTGGACAAAAGCCTAGTATAAATCATCTCAAAGTATTGGGTTGTCTTGCTTACATACTGACTAAAGGAAGTAAGTTAGAACCAAGATTGGAATTGTGCCATTTTGTAGAATATCCAAAAGGAACAAGGGAATGATACTTTTATGATCCCTAAGAGCAAAAATTAATTATTATTACTCATGCTAGGTACTTGGAAGATGAACAAAATGTATCCATTAAGGTTTTGAGTAATATGGAATTGGAAGAGAAGTTGATTGACATTTCAACTTCAGGCACCCAAATTGAGGAAGCAAAAGAGACATAACTAGATGTTTCCATATAGATTAAGTCGCGTCATAGTAGCAGGATATCTAGGGTTCCTGAGAGATAGAGTGGAGAGGCCTTTGAGGTAGTCTCCGACCGTCGGGAACAAGATCCCGCTAGATACGACAAGGCCATTATTAATGTTGATGTGGATAAATGGCTAGTTGCAATGAATGCTAAAATTGAGTCTATGTACCTCAATTAAGCTTAGGATCTTGTCACTGCACCTAAATAGATTAAACCTATAAGATGCAAGTGGGTATATAAGAGAAAGAGAGGTGCAAATAGAAAGGTGAAAATATTTAAAGTAATGTTAGTTACAAAAGGCAATACTAAAAAAGAATGGATTGATTATGAGGCTACCTTTTCACTTGTTGCCATGCTTAAGTCTATACGCATTCTATTGGCTATTGCATGTTATAATAACTACGAGATATGGCAAATGGATGTTAAGACAACCTTTTTTAATGGCTATCTTAGTGAAGACATATGTATGTCCCAACCTGAATGTTTAATTGCGAAAGGCAAAGAACACATGGTCTGCAAGTTTAAAAAGTCTATATATTGACTTAAGCAAGCATCACAGCATGGAACATGCATTTTGATGACACTATGAAGTCTTATGGTTTCATACAAAATGTGGATGAACCATGTATGTATAGGAAGTCAGATGGGAACAATGTGTCTATTATGTAAATGATATTCTACTCATTAGAAATTATTTATGGACATTGTCATCTATTAAGGTTTGGCTATCAAGTTAATTTAGCATGAAGGATATAGGAGAACTAGCTACATTATTGGTATTAATTAAGCTTCTCAGAGACAGGAAGCAAAGAATGTTAAGCTTATCCCAATCTTCTTATATTGACAAAATATTAGCTAGGTTTAGCTTGTATTAGTGCAAAAGGGCAATCATACCCTTTAGGTACAGATTGACCTTATCTTCTAAGCAGTATCCTAAAACACAAGAAGAAAATGAAAGGATAAGTAGGATTTCCTATGCTTCGGCAATGGGAAGTCTCATGTATGTACTAGGCTAGATATCTTTTTTGCAGTAGGCATGTTTAGTAGATATCAGTTAAACACTGGAGAAGAATATTGACAAGCTGTAAAGTATATATTCAACTACTTAAAAGGAATGAGGGATTACATGCTAGTTTACAGAGTCGATGACTTAGTTCCTACCAGTTACACAGACTCAGACTTTCAGGGAGATAAAGATAAAAGAAATTCCACTCGTGGATAAGACTTCACTTTCTGAGGAGGGGCTATTTCATGCAGAAGTGTCAAGTAATCATGTATTGTTGATTCTACCGTAAAAGCTGAGTATGTGGCAGCTTTAGAAGCATCTAAAGAAGTGGTTTAGTTCTAGAAGTTTCTAACAGAGCTTGGAATTGTGCCACACATGGACATGCCCATAACAATATACTGTGAAAATTCTAGAGATGTGTTACAATGTAAGGAGCCAAGAAACCATTGGAAGGGCAAGCATATTGAAAGGAAGAATCACTTGATCTGGGGGTTTATCCAGAAACAGGAGAAAATGATTGATGAAATTTCTTCAGAAAATAATCTAACGGACCTATTTACCATGCTTTTGATAGAAAAGGTGTTCAAAAGACACTTAGACGTCATAAAGGAAGATACACTTAGACTATCATAGTCTATTTAGTGAAAGTGGGATATTGTTGTTATGTATACCTAAAATAACCTATGTATTTCTGTATTTTGGAAATTACTAAAATTACTTCATTCATGATTGTCTGTTTACATATATTCACACATTAAAGGTCTAAGTATGTTAGTAAATAATCTACGTGATTAGGTCATGCTTTCACAGTAATGTGTAGATTATAGGCTACTAACACATAAAGAAAAATTATTCTTGATCAATTGATGGGCTAATTTATCAAAGTTTAGATCATTATACTATGGTTTTCAAATAGGGAATGGTTTACCTTTAACCAATAAGTAGTCCCCTCATACCAATGGTCTAAGCGTATTTTGGAATATGTAGAACTAGACCACAGGATAATAATCTTTATCAATGTACAAAAATAAATAAAGATTGGTTTATCATAGCTTATGTATGGGTGAGTACTCTAGGACTTGAGTATAAGTTAATGGTTTGGTGAAACTGGACTTGTATACTTTGATGTATGTTAGGTGAGGTCTTATTGTAAGGTCAATAACCTTGTACGTTTGGTGTATAAATCTAGTTAATTAAGATAGACTTATACAATAGAGTTCCTATGCTTCATTATATGAAGAAATCACTCATTTATGATTGTCCGGAATAATCTAACAATCTAGGGCCCTAGAAAATATGACTAAGTATGTATGCTTTATGGGTAGCTCCCTGAGATAAGTTGGCGCATACTGGAAGTCATAGATTATTGAACTAACTATCAAAGGATGTTAGACGTCATTGAGAAAAGTGTTGGCACTACTTTCCTATCTCAATGACGGTGATACGTGGAAGGGTACTTTCATCATTACATCTATAGGTCAAGACACTTCACTAGCAATATTATTCTCGGGGTTAATATTTTCATATGGTGATAAATGAAATATTTTAAATGATTAAAATACAACTACTTGTTAATAGGGGTATTTTGATCATTTTAGTAGCCAAGAACAATATGTTTTTGAGTACTCAAAGTGAATTTATTTACTATATGGGCTTATTGGGTGAATTTATTGTTGGAAGAATTATTCTAGAAGTTCAATTAATTATTTATTTGGACTAGAATAAATAATTGGGCCAATATAATTAATTAGTTTATTAATTAATTTTCTTGGATAATTTTGTATTAGGCCCAAGTAGTTTAATTAATTAATAAAGAGCTAATTTAATTAATTGGTTAATTAATTTGGGTAAGTTTATATTGGGCACAAGTTGATTAATCAATTAATATGAAAGTTATTTAATTAGTCGTGCACTAATTAGGAACAATCTAGGCCCACTAGGGCTTGTAGTTGCAGCTTAGGGAATTAATAAATCCCTGGGAGCCGTAACAAGTAAAAGAAAAATATGGAAATAAAAGAAAATAGGAAGTGGTGGCATTGTTTCGTGAAAGAAAAAGGAAGCTGTTATTTTTAATTTAAAAGGAATCTTGTTTGCCTGTTGAAGTAGGTGGCCAAAAATTGAAAAAAAAAAATAGCTTTCGGTTTTCTTTGGAAAAACAAATGTAGCCACCGTTTTTCTTTTCCTTCATTTTTCCTTTAAAGTATACCTCTTCTATTTTTCTTCCAATCTTCTTCATCCTAATTTTACTTTCACTGATTGAGGTTCATAGTAGTTAGAGAATACTCTGAAAGATCATGAGCTAGCAAACATGGAAAGTGTTTGATGTGAAAGAGCTGACGGTTAGCTGGTGTCCTTACGAAACAAGTAGATGTTCCTGATCAACAATCAGTGTCGAACCCGATTCCAACTCCACTTATTAAAGTTAATTGCCGTAGAACGATGTATTTTGTGACTTTAGCTTGGGAAAATTTTAATTTGATGTCTTCCACTGCGTATTTAATTTTCTCACTATCCTTCAGCTAGAATCAATAAACTCTGAGCTACAAAAGTATTATGAGCATATGGACTCTTACTCTATCATCTTCGATTTAAGGGAGTTATTTGTCCAACAAGCAAAAATGGAGAGATATGAGATCTCTAAATATTTACTCTGTTATAAGATATTAGAGATTGTTTTGGTTGCAACAAATGGGCTAAAAATGTTGTACTTGATAGAAAAGCTTAGATCACTTGGTTTTGTGATGGATCATGAATTAAGTATTGACTTTATTCTACAAGCATTGGCAAGTAGTTTTTTTCAATTTGTGATTAACTACTAGATTAACGAGATTGAGACCACATTACATGAGTTGATCAACATTTTTAAAACTACTTAATCTTCCATGAAGAAAGAAAAAAATCAAGTTATCTTAGTAAATTCTTCTACATCCAAGAAGAAAGTTCTTAAGAAGAAGAAGAAGAAGAATCTAATTAAACCCAAAGGTGATATGCAGAATAAGAAGACTACTATTAAAGGCCCATGTCATCATTGCTGTAAGATGGGTCATTGGAGGTGCTACTACAAGAGTTACTTGGAGTCACTTAAGGAAACGAAGGAGAATGAGGAGTTTGCAAGCACTTCTGCTTCTACTCATGGTATGTTTATGGTTTAGATAGATACTATCATTAATAATGAGATGTGGGTATTAGATACTATATGTGGATCTCATTTGTACAATAACTTACAGGGACTAAAGAGTAATAGGAAGCTTGAGAAAGGCAATATGGACTTACATGCTGTAAATAAAGCAAAAGTAGTTGCACTTACTGTGGAGACTTATCATCTACACTTGCCTTCCAGATAGATTCTAAAACTAGAAAATTGTGATTATGTACAAATTTTACTTAAAAATATTATCTTAGTCGCTTGTTTAGATTTACTTCAATTTTATTTAATTTTTAAGAATAAAAGTTGTTCCTTTTCATTAATTGATGTCCATTATAGTACCACAACTTTGATTAATGGTTTGTATGTTCTAGGCTAGGATAATCAAGTTCTTAACATAAATAATAAGAAACCAAGAAAAGATAACACGAATCCATTTTACTTATAGTGTTATCATTTAGGCCATGTAAATGAGAATCGCATTTCTAAGTAGTGTGGTGACTTAGTCTTATTTGATTTTGAATCATATGAAACTTGTAAATCTTTCTTATTAGGAAAAATAACCAAAACCACTTTTTCTATGAAAGGGGAAAGGGCTAAGCAATTATTAGAACTGTTATATACTAATGTATGTGGACCACTAACATTGCAAGTAAGAGAGGGCTATCAATACTTACCTTTATTGATGATTATTCTCAATATAGGTATATGAGATAGAAGTCTAAAGCCTTTGGAATTTAGGAATGAAGTAGAAAATCAATTTGGTAGAAGTATGAAAATTCTAAGATCTAATCGAGAAGGTGAATACTTAAACCAAGAGTTTTAAGTTTATCTTAGAGATAATACGATATTATCTCAATGGACTCTACCGCATATACCTCAACATAATGGTATATCTGTAAGAACGAATCGAACTTTATTAGACATGATCTATGATGGCTTTTGCAGATCTACCAAAATTATTTTGGGAAAATGCACAAGAAATTGTTGTTTATATTCTAAACAGAGTTCCATAAAAAATGGTTGACCCTACCCCATTTAAGCTGTTTTATGGTAAAAGTCAAAAGCTAACTTATTTGAGAATTTGAGGATGTTTTGGTTATGTGAAAAGGACAAAGTCAGATAAATTAGAGAATAAGTTTGACAAGTGTTTATTTGTCGGATATCCAAAAGAATCACACGGATATCACTTCTATCTCTTTTCTTAAAATAAAGTATTTGTTTCAAAGCATGCTTTTTTTAGGAGGAATTTATGTTTATGGGAGATTGTGGGAGAAAAATTGAATATATTGAAGTTAAAGAAGCATAAACAAATAATGATTAACCAGTTGATCACGAGTCTATTGATAAAATGGACAACCTTCTAATGCACAACAGCCTCATAGGTCAAGTAGGATGTGTGTGGCACCTGAGAGATATAGATTTCTTATAAGTGATCACAATGTTGTATTTCTCCATAAAGAAGATAAGCCTACCTGTAATACCCTGCCCAAAACCACCTTTGACTATGGAGAAAAGTCATGCATTGCATAGCATTTTGCATTTTACGTGATAGCTTAGAATTATTTTATTTGCAAGGATGCATGTGAATTTTTCCATTGCTCTTGCATTTGAATTAATTTATGTGAAATAGTTGTGTTGTTAAAGATTTGGATAAGGGAGGTTTGGTCGAAGATTTGGAAGGATGAATATTGGGGGGTGGAGAGAACTGATTGTAGAAAAAAAATTAGTATTGGAGTTGTTTTGGAATAGCGGGGAGGTTGGTAATTTCCTTTGGTGACCCGAGTTCGAATCCTACCTTTTATGAAGTTAGTTCTCTTCTTGAAAATTCCTTTCCTTAGAGTTTCCATGTCTTGGCCGAAAAAGATCTAGCAAACCTAGAGAAATTTTAGTGTCCTTATTCCAAGGAAATAAGTCTCTATATTTATTTCCTAAATTTAAGGACCTTGATGTGAATAAAGTTCACTTTTAATTTTCAGCTTTTATTCCTTAGGATTTTCGAAAAACCCCTAACTAATAATTAAAATTTCAGCTTGAATTTAGCTAGATAGATCTTGCCATGGATAGTTGGAATTAATTAATCATTTTTCTAGTAGGAAACCTTGTTGATTTTAACCCTAGAACCTCAGCTAAAAACTGGAAAAAATTACCAACAACTGCCGCCACTTCTTAGAGGAATTTTAGCTCAACTTAAACTCTTCCAAAGCTAGGAAATCTTATCCTAAATCCTTTAGCAAATCAGATTTTTATTGCAATCCTAATTCGACTATGATTTTCTTCCTAAACCTAGCAGAATTTCAGCAGCTTTGTGTTAGCACAAGCTGTTCGAAATTCCAGCACCTTTAAGTACAATCCAACCCTTCAAACCTTAGCTCAAATCCCCTAAAACATCTTCCATCATTTCAGATTATCTTTGCTGCGCAAAACCAGATTTTACTCACACAAATTCCAGAATTTCAGCCAGCTAGGAAATAAGAATTTTCGACAGCTTTGTACAAAAATTTCGGCCAGCCTTGTACTCCTATTCCAACCGAAATTCTGCACACAAACATGCCAAAAAACCACAGCTGATCAAGCTATCTTTCAGCACCTAAAACCCTCTTTTTTTATCTGGAAATTTCGATAGAACCACAGCTAAAACAGTCCAGAAATTCTTCCTTTCCTGTTCAGCAATTTTGCACAGCAAAACTACTGCACGCGCACAGAAATTTCAGCCCTAAAAACCTTCGCAAACTCTTCTTTGTTTGGCCCAAAATTCTGAACACAATCAGCCCTTCTCTTGAGCAATAGTTCGGCAAGCACAAGGGAGCAAAATGGCAGAATATTTTCTCCCTTAAACCCTCTCAAAGTCGGCAGCAAGAAGGCACTCGTGAGCTGCAATTTTCGGCCTTGCTGTCCAAGAAACCTAAAGCCATTATGAGTCTTTCTAAACATCACCATCTAATCCTAAACCAATCTTCTCTAACTCTAAATTATAGCAGCCGTCTATCCTCTCCATTCTACACAAAAATTCCAGCAAGAACACCACAGCAAATTTTTGAAAACCTCAAGAACAACACCTAGCAAAAATCGATCACCCTCCAAGGTAAGCAAAAACCATCTCAACTTCTTGATTCCTTTCTTCCATCAATTCTCTTCCTTTTCTTCTTTGGAATCACACCATCTCAAGGCTGATTTCATCTCTTTATGCATTCTCGGTCATAAGGAAGGAAAATGGAGACAACTTTTCTCTTCTAATCCAACGAACTCAGGACAATCACCATAGGAGCATCGGGATCTTGCTACCCGGTTGTTGTAAGGTACGGAAATACTTACCCTTAATGCTAGAATTAAGGTTTAAGGTAGTAGATGATGTCTATAACCTTGTTGAATATATGGTCATAGTATATGATCTTAGGGGATTGCGAATTGTTATGAAAATAAATGAGTTTGGCACATGTTCGAATTAGTTGAAGCCCTGATCATGATATTATATGGTTTAGAGTAGGAGGATAATTGAGGAATGCAAGCTGTGAATTTATCTAGTTTATCTGAGGCATATTAGGTAAGTCCTTGCATGAACTCTTTTGTTAAATGTTGTGATGGCAAGTCTATGTTGTGAAGCTTTGTAAAGCTATTGTTGAACTATGATTATTTGGGTTGTAAACGTGGATGATTATTCTTTAAACAGTTTTGTCAAACTAATGATTTTATCAAGAAAACTATTCTTTCCTAAATTTTTAGAAAACTCTTTTAGAGAAAAACCACGTTGTACAAAGCCAAGGTGTGGAGATATTTTCAATCAGGAATTGACGGATATGTTCGTTGAGTACTCAATAAGGGTAGGCAAACAATATTAGTCTCGGAGGGCTAGAGTAAGTCTTCTGGCAGGAGACCACCTCCAGAAGATAAGCTCTACTTGAAAAGGTGATAGTGATGGTTGGTCAGGCCGGTCCGAGCTAGCATGTGTACCTGGTAAGGTATTATTTATTTTCCTGGCATGGACACTCGGATGGTTTTGTTGGGTGTAGAGAAGGGGGAGTATCTCACCCGGTGAGCTGTACACTCACCTTGATCAGGACGCCCAACGTGTGGTAATCTGGTTCGGACAAGGTGCACAAAGTGTGGTGCCTTGGCCATTTTGTTCTCATGGAGCCCAACGTGTGGTGACATGACTATTTATTTGAGTGGATGATTGTTTTGTGTAAAGTATGACTATGGAAAAACCCACTCTTTGCGAAAGAGAAATTATTTATGACTTGCCAAATATTTCTACAAATGTCTTCCACTTTACATACATGTACGATTTTAAACACCATGTGCACACACAGGACTTACTGAGATTTATTCTCACACTATTTTACATCATGTTTTCAGGAGATAGACTGTGCTGAGTCAGCAGGGCATTGATAGTTGATGCTTTTCTATTTATTGTCATCTTTGCTTAGGAGACATTTGTTGTTTAAGTTGTTGAACGATTAATTATTTTTATTTCGTTTTGCTCCAAGTTGAGCCTGATGTAATAAGAGTATTTCTTTATTTATCTAAGTTGAATCTCTTGGAGGTTGCCTTTGTATTTTATACCTCGTTTTAAAGACCCATTGTCCTATGGGACGGCTCGACATCCCCGCCCTTTTAGGGTACGTAGTCGTGGGGTGTTACAAGTGGTATCATAGAACAAGGTTTAGGCAATTACTTGACTTATGAGGTTCTATTTTCTTAAGTATTTTGATCTGGTGCTAATTTTTATCTTTTGTTTATAGGATGGTCAAAAGAGTTGTATCTTTCGTTTATGTGCTAATTTTGATCTGCGGGAATCCACCTGCCCCACTACCTGTAGCTGATCCACCCGCGTCCGATTCTGAGAGAGGGTAAGCCGTCATTGTTAGACGACCCGGTGGTTGAGGCGGAGGTAGAGGTCGAGGAGAGCTTAGGGGAAGATGAGGGAGATGAGGAGATGACGGAGTTGAGTGAGGGAGAGGTAGATGAGCTAGGGAATGAGGGAGACGATGAGAACGTGGGAGAGATAGCTGGGGTAGAAGGAGAGGATGATAAGGTAATGGAGGTTCTCCGGACCCCGCAGATAGGGGAAGCTGATAGGACCCCTGCTTGCCATAACCCTAAAGGGTCCAGTGGTGAGGGATATACGCCGAGAGATGGGGTTGCCCCGGGAGAGAGAGACCTTAGGCAGTCAGTTCTAGGAGGGGTAGATAATGGGAAGAGGATGCTGGAAGAGAGTCCTAAGGGGTGTGGACTCCGATATTTAGGACTGGGCATAGATGCCATGCTAAGAAGAGATGGGTTGTTTGACCCGGTTGATTCAGGGAGTGAGAGGCCTGTGCCTAAGGGTGCAGTTAGATTAGCATTGGATGAGCTCTATGAGATGGCCATGAGAGCCAAGAGAGGCCGAGAGGGTGAGTCAGGGCAGCCAAGTGGGAGTGTTGGTTTCGCAAGGGACTGCATAGGGAGACCCGATAGTTCCGTGGGGTGGCTTGTGGAACCGGCCTCTGACGACTCCGATGCTTCTATTGAAACTAGGGAGAGTCGAACATAGAAGACCAATAGATTTTACTTTTCTTTCTTTGGGATTTGCATACCTTTATTTATTTATTTCTTTTAAGGGAGCATGTTGCTCATAGGGATTATTTATCATTTTAAATAAAAAGGGTATCGTATGAGATAACCCATTCTTTTCTGCAAAGAATGGTTTATATGACAAGCAAGAGTTTCGTTTATCACTTGATCTACCCTTGCACGATATCATCACATTCTCTTTTAGATAAGTACATTGCTATCAACTGATCATGCATCTAAGTATATTCTTTTCCCCTTGGTAACTAACTGACCCTGAGAGAATGTGATTAAGATGGCACCAAGACGCAGAACAGTTGTGCATAGCAGAACGGTGGAAGAGAGTGCATCCTCCACCCTGGAATTTGAGCAGATGCATCGTTCCACCCCCGACGTGGAAGAGCACCTGCCACGTGAGTAGGAATTGGCTTCGGAGAGGTCACGAGATGTGACCATGGGTCAGGCTTTCGACAAGATGGCCTCGATCCTACAGAATCTGACGGAAAGAGTGGATAAGGTGGCCAGGAAACCACCGCGGGGAGAGGATGAAGCCCTGGAGCATTTCCTGAAGTTCCAACCTCCCACATTCTAAGGGGAGGTGGAACAGGACGAGAAAGCCGAGCAGTGGATTGAGCAAATGGAGGACATCTTCGCTACTTTGCAGTACTCGGAAGAGAGGATAGTGAAGTTTGCTGCTTTTCGGCTGAGGGGACCGTCTCGAGCATGGTGGTAGCGGGTACGGAGTGATTGGGATAGAGAGGAGCAGGAATGGACGTGGGATGACTTTACGGAAACCTTCCGAGCCGAGTACATTCCTCGATGGGTGGCTGAGAAGAGGGAGGACGAATTCCAAACCCTCAAGCAGGGAGGCATGATCGTGGCCCAATATGCAATCCAATTCATGCAGTTGTCCAAGTAGCGAAAGTGCTTGGTAGATACGGAGCAGAAGCGCACCCGGCAATTCGTGAAAGGGCTTAGGCTAGAGTTGAGGAAGGCATTGGCTCTATCACTGCCTACATCGTACATCGCCGCCGTGGACGCAGCTTCCCGGACGAAAAATGAAGATCGGCATCGACCGGTGAGTAGACCCTTCTAATCGAATCGTCCACCTATGAGGCCTTCAAGCAACAAGCGACCCGCGGCCCCTATGCCTTGGGGAAATCGGGGCAAGCAGCCTCAAGTGCCAGTAGCAGGACCGATACAAGGCAGCCTCGAATTGCCGGCTGTGTGGGAAGCGAGGCCACACCGAAAGAAACTGCTGGGGTAATGGGGGTGTGAGGGGGTGCTTCAATTGCGGAGACCCGGGACACTTAAGAAACATCTGCCCTAAACCCTTAAGGATTGAGTAGACCGCGCTGGCCCAACCTATGGGAGGAAATAGAGGCGCCACTGCTGGACCAGCCGGAGTGGGAGGCCAGAAGCCTCAGGTGAAGGCTAAAGTCTTTGCCCTGAACCGAGAGGAAGTCAGAGTGGACGCCACTGTGATTGAAGGTAACTTTTCTATCCAAGGTTGTCTTGTTAATGTTTTGATAGATCCAGGATCCACACACTCTTATGTAAGTAAAGTATGTGTATCACATCTGAGGTTGGGAAAGAAAGAAGCTACCTTATACCCTAGTAGTTAGTTCCCCCTTGGGAAAGGTGGTGAAAGCAGGCAGGAAAATGGGAAGTTGTGGAGTTGAGGCAGGGAAGGATATTCTGGAGGCCGACCTTATAATCCTGCCCATGGATGATTATGACTTGACCTTGGGCATGGACTGGTTGTCGAAACACGGAGCTCGTGTGGACTGCAAGATCAAGACAGTGCAGTTTGTGAGACCTGGATGGGATGTAATTGAATTCAACGGCAAGCGAACGAAGGAACTGAAATTTCTTATTGCTGGTGCTAAAGCCCGGAAGTTACTCAAGAAAGGATGTACGGGATATTTGGCGTACCTTCTGAACAAACCTAAGGACCAGTGTACCTTGGAAAGTATAGAGGTAGTAAAAGAGTTTTTGGATGTTTTCCCTGCTGAGCTCACTTCCCTACCCTCTGAGCGGGAAGTTGAGTTCACCGTGGATCTAATTCCGAGCAGAACCGGTGTCAAGAACCCCTTATCAGATAGCACCGACGGAGTTGAAGGAGTTAAAGGAGTAATTGGAGGAATTGGTAAGGCAAGGCTACTTCCGGCCGAGTACGTCACCGTGGGGAGCCCCGGTGTTGTTTGTCAAGAAGAAAGACAGAACCTTGAGGCTATGCATTGACTATCGGGGATTGAACAATCTAACGATAAAAAAAAATACCCTCTACCCTTGATCGATGAGTTGTTTGATCAACTGTAAGGCGCTGCTTGCTTTTCGAAGTTGGACCTACGGCAAGGATACTACCAGGTGAGGATCAAAGAAGAAGACATTCCTAAGACTGCATTCAACACGCGGTATGGCCACTACGAATTTGCAGTATTGTCGTTCGGTGTAACCAACGCACTGGCAGTATTCATGGATTTGATGCATCGCATTTTCCAACCATTCCTGGACAAGTTCGTGGTTATATTCATCGATGACATTTTAATCTACTCAAAAAATCTGGAGGACCATGCGGAGCACTTAAGATTGGTCCTAGAGAAGCTGAGGGAATTCAAGCTTTACGCCAAGTTCAGTAAGTGTGAGTTTTGGCTGAGCTCGGTGTCTTTCCTTGGTCACGTGATATCCAAATAGGGGATCAAAGTGGACCCTGCCAAGGTGGAAGCCGTAGCTAACTGGAAACAACCAGAGAACATTACCGAGATACGAAATTTCCTTGGGTTGGCCGGGTACTATCGGCGTTTCATTAAAAATTTCTCTACTCTGGCTTCACCAATGATGCGACTGTTGAAGAAGGATGTCGCTTTTGCTTGGAGTGAGAAGTGCAAAAAGAGCTTATAAGAACTTAATAGGAGGTTGATTACAGCACCAGTGCTGAGTCTGCCAAAGGCTGATAAGCCCTATACACTCTATACAGATGCATCCAAGGAAGGACTAGGAGCTATGCTGATGCAGGAAGGGAAAGTCATAGCTTATGCATCTAGGAAGCTAAAGCTGCATGAAGCTAATTATCCCACGCATGACCTGGAGCTAGCAGCTATAGTGTTCGCCTTAAAGAAATGGTGATATTACTTGTACGGTGTGCAATACGAAGTTTTCACTGACCATAAGAGTTTGAAGTACATCTTCATGCAAAAGGACTTGAATATCCGGCAGCGTAGGTGGATGAAGTTCCTGGAAGAGTATAAGTGCCCTATTAACTTTCATCTGGGTAAAGCAAATGTGGTAGCAAACGCTCTAAGTCAGAAGGTGAAAATGGCACACTTGAGAATACAGGAGGTGTCGGCAGTCCAGGTATCCTAGAGAAAGAGGCACATGTGCAAGAGAGGAAGATCTGCGTGAGCAACTTAACCCTGAAACCCGATCTGGACCAGGAAATTGTATCAGGTCAACAAGGCAGTGCAAAATTTCAAACTTTCAAGGAGGAAGAGATCGCGAGAGGAGGAAGCGATTTCCGGACTGATGAGAATGGGGTATTATATTTTCGGGACCAGATTTGTGTACTGGGCATCCAAGACTTAAGGAAGAGGATACTGGACGAAGCACACAAGAGCAAATATACCATACACCCTGGGGAGGTAAAGGTGTACCAAGACTTGAAGAGGAAATATTGGTGGGCTGGAATGAAAAGGGATGTAGTTCAGCATGTGTCAAGCTGCCTGACGTGCCAGAAGGTTAAAATGGAACATAAGAAGTCTGCAGGGTTATTGCAACCATTACCAATTCCTAAATGGAAATGGGAAGAGGTGACCATAGACTTTGTGACTGGCCTTCCGATGACCAAGTCACACAAAGATGCGATCTGGGTGGTAGTGGACCGATTGACCAAGACGATGCACTTCATACCGGTAAATGTAAGGGACTTGATGGAAAAGTTGGCTCAGACATATACCCAAGAAATTGTAAAGTTGCATGGTGTACCATCGAGCATTTTGTCGGATAGGGACCCTAGATTCACTTCAAGGTTCTGGGGTAAGTTCCAAGAGTCCTTGGGCACGACACTGAAATTCAGCACCTCTGCTTATCCGCAGACAGACGGTCAATCCGAAAGAGTCATTCAGATACTGGAAGACATGCTCCGAGCATGTATCTTGGACTTTGGAGATAAGTGGATTGAGTCTTTACCGCATGCGGAGTTAGCATATAACAACAGCTATCAGGCGTCGATCGGAATGGCGCCGTACGAAGCATTGTATGGGCGAAAATGCCAAGTACCGATATACTAGGGATGGACAGAAGAGGGGAACGTTAAGAAGACTGGTGAAGTATGCATTTAGGAAATGACGGACAAAGTCAAGGTAATTCAAGAAAGACTAAAAGCAGCGCAAAGCAGATAGAAAAGCTATGCAGGCTCTAGGAGAAGAGAACTGGAGTTCCAAGTAGGTGACCATGCATTCTTGAAGTTGACTCCTAGTAGAGGAATCCCGAAACATCCGAGAGGAGGGAAGTTGAGTCCTAGGTATTTGGGACCGTTCCCGATATTGGAGAAAATTGGACCGGTTGCCTACCGATTGGATCTACCTGATGGTCTAACCGGGATACATGATGTATTCCATGTCTCTCAGTTGAAGAAGTACAACCCCGATCCGAGTTATGTACTTAATGAGGAACCGTTAGAGTTGCAACCGAATCTGAGTTATGTGGAGAGACTCGTCAAGATCTTAGAGAGGAGTATTAAGACGCTTCGAAACAAGTAGATACCCATGGTGAAAATACTTTGGGATCATCATAGAGCACAAGATGTAACGTGGGAAACGGTGGAATGGTTAAGACGGAAGTATCTGGATATGCTCGAAGGGTACGAAATCTGAATTTCGAGACAAAATTCTCTTAAGGGGCAGGGGATGTAATACCCCGCCCAAAACTACCTTTGACTATGGGGAAAAGTCATGCATTGCATAGCATTTTGTATTTTATGTGGTAGCTTAGAATTATTTTATTTGCACGGATGCATGTGAATTTTTCCGTTGCTCTTGCATTTGAATTAATTGATGTGAAATAGTTGTGTTGTTAAAGATTTGGATAAGGTAGGTTTGGTCGAAGATTTGGAAGGATGAGTATTAGGGGGTGGTGAGAATTGATTGTAGAAAAAATTAGTATTGGAGTTGTTTTGGAATAGCGGGGAGGTTGGTGATTTCCTTTGGTGACCCAAGTTCGAATCCTACCTTTTGTAAAGTTAGTTCTCTTCTTGAAAATTCCTTTTCTTAGAGTTTCCATGTCTTGGCCGAAAAAGATATAGCAAACCTAGAGAAATTTTAGTGTCATTATTCCAAGGAAATAAGTCTCTACATTTATTTCCTAAATTTAAGGACCTTGATGTGAATAAAGTTCACTTTTAATTTTCAGCTTTTATTCCTTAGGATTTTCGAAAAAACCCTAGCTAATAATTAAAATTTCAGCTTGAATTTAGCTAGATAGATGTTGCCATGGATAGTTGGAATTAATTAATCATTTTTCTAGTAGGAAACCTTGTTGATTTTAACCCTAAAACCTAAGCTAAAAATCTGGAAAAAATTTCCAGCAAGTGCCGCCACTTCTTAGATGAATTTTAGCTCAACTTAAACTCTTCCGAAGCTAGGAAATCTTATCCTAAATCCTTTAGCAAATTAGATTTTTATTGCAATCCTAATTCGACTAGGATTTTCTTCCTAAACCTAGCAGAATATTGGCAGCTTTGTGTTAGCACAAGCTGTCCGAAATTCTAGCACCTTTAAGTACAATCCAACCCTTCAAACCCTAGCTCAAATCCCGTAAAACATCTTCCATCAATTCAGATTATCTTTGCTGTGCAAAACGAGATTTTACTCACACAAATTCCAGAATTTCGGCCAACTAGGAAACCAGAATTTTCGACAGCTTTGTACAAAAAATTTCGGCCAGCCTTGTACTCCTATTCCAACCGAAATTCTGCACACAAACACACCGAAAACCCCAGCTGATCAAGCTATATTTCAGCGCCTAAAACCCTCATTTTTCTCTGGAAATTTTGGCAGAACCACAGCTAAAACAGTCCAGAAATTCTTCCTCTCCTGTTCAGCAATTTCGCATAGGAAAACTATTGCACGCGCACATAAATTTTAGCCCTAAAAACCTTCGCAAACTCTTCTTTGTTTGGCCCAAAATTCTGAACACAATCAGCCCTTCTCTTGAGCAATAGTTCAGCTAGCACAAGGGAGCAAAATTGTAGAATATTTTCTCCCTTAAACCCTCTCAAAGTCGGCAGCAAGAAGGCACTCGTGAGCTGCAATTTTCGGCCTTGCTGTCCAAGAAACCTAAAGCCATTAGGAGTCTTTCTAAACATCACCATCTAACCCTAAACCAATCTTCTCTAACTCTAATTCATAGCAGCCATCTATCCTCTCCATTCTACACAAAAATTCCAGCAAGAACTCTACAGCAAATTTTCGAAAACCTCAAGAACAACACCTAGCAAAAACCGATCACCCTCCAAGGTAAGCAAAAACCATCTCAACTTCTTGATTCCTTTCTTCCATCAATTCTCTTCCTTTTCTTCTTTGGAATCACACCATCTCAAGGCTGATTTCATCTCTTTATGCATTCTCGGTCATAAGGAAGGAAAATGGAGACAACTTTTCTCTTCTAATCCAACGAACTCAGGACAATCACCATAGGAGCATCGGGATCTTGCTACCCGGTTGTTGTAAGGTACGAAAATACTTACCCTTAATGCCAGAATTAAGGTTTAAGGTAGTAGATGATGTCTCTTACCTTGTTGAATATATGGTCATAGTATATGATCTTAGGGGATTGTGAATTGTTATGAAAATAAATGAGTTTGGCACATGTTCGAATTAGTTGAAGCCCTGATCATGATATTATATGTTTTAGATTAGGAGGATAATTGAGGAAAGCAAGCTATGAATTTATCTCGTTTATCTGAGGCATATCAGGTAAGTCCTTGCATGAACTCTTTTGTTAAATGTTGTGATGGCAAGTCTATGTTGTGAATCTTTGTAAAGCTATTGTTGAACTATGATTATTTGGGTTGTAAATGTGGATGATTATTCTTTAAACGGTTTTGTCAAACTAATGATTTTATCAAGAAAACTATTCTTTCCTAAATTTTTAGAAAACTCTTTTAGAGAAAAATCACGTTGTACAAAGCCAAGGTGTGGAGATATTTTGAATCAGGAATTGACGGATATGTTCGTTGAGTACTCAATAAGGGTAGGCTAACAATATTAGTCTTGGAGCGCTAGAGTAAGTCTTCTGGCAGGAGACCACCTCCAGAAGATAAGCTCTACTTGAAAAGGCGACATTATTGGTTGGTCAGGCCGGTCCGAGCTAGCATGTGTACCTGGTAAGGTATTATTTATTTTCCCGGCATGGATACCCGGATGGTTTTGTTGGGTGTAGAGAAGGAGGAGTATCTCACCCGGTGAGCTGTACACTCACCTTGATCAGGACGCCCAACGTGTGGTAATCTGGTCCGGACAAGGTGCACAAAGTGTGGTGCCTTGGCCATTTTGTTCTCATGAAGCCCAACGTGTGGTGACATGACTGTTTATTCGAGTGGATGATTATTTTGTGTAAAGTATGACTATGGAAAAACCCACTCTTTGTGAAAGAGAAATTATTTATGACTTGCCAAATATTTCTACAAATGTCTTCCACTTTGCATACACGTACGGTTTTAAACACTATGTGCACACACAGGACTTACTGAGATTTATTCTCACATTGTGTTACATCATGTTTTCAGGAGATAGACTGTGCTGAGTCAGTGGAGCATTGATAGTTGATGCTTTTCTAATTATTGTCATCTTTGCTTAGGAGACATTTGTTGTTTAAGTTGTTGAACGATTAATTATTTTTATTTCGTTTTGCTCCAAGTTGAGCCTGATGTAATAAGAGTATTTCTTTATTTATCTAAGTTGAATCTCTTGGAGGTTGCCTTTGTATTTTATACCTCGTTTTAAAGACCCCTTGTCCTATGGGACGGGGCGACATCCCCGCCCTTTTAGGGTACGTAGTCGTGGGGTGTTACACTACCACTTATAAGTAAGTTCTGTAAAGTTCAGAATTTGACAAATAGCATAAAGCCATAAAGTCATAAATGAATTCCGTGTATGACAACCAAGACTTTAGTTGATCTACTTGAAAGGATAAAACCCGCTAGGTGCAAATAGGTTTTCAGAAAGAAAATCGACATATATGTTAAAGCAATTACCTATAAGGCATGACTGCTGCTAAATGTTACCGTCAATAATAAAGTATTAACTGTAACGAAATTTTTTTACTAGTAGAAATGTTGAAATCCATTAAGATACTTCTAGCACTTGTCGTTTATTATAATTATGAGATTTGACAAATGAATATATAAACAGCTTTCCTTAATGCAATCTAACTGAGGAAGTATACATGGCACAACTTAAGAGTTTCACAGCCAAGGATCACACTAAGGTGTACTAGTTGCAAAGGTCTACTTATGGACTTAAACAAGGTTTGAAAAGTTGGAACATCCATTTTGATAAAATAATCAAAGAGTTTCGTTTCATCCAAAATATGGATAAACCTTGTGTGCACAAAAAAATTAGTGGGAGTATATTTATTTTTCTCTTGCTATATATAGATGACATATTGCTAATAGAAAATTACATCTCTACTCTACAATTACTCAAAATTTTGTTATTAAGAAGTTTTCCATGAAAGACCTTGGTGAAGCAACATATATTCTAGGAATAAAGATCTATAGAGATAGATCAAAGAGGTTGCTTAGTGTTTCACAATCTACATATATAAACAAAGTGCTAAAGAGGTTTAGCATGGATCAATCCAAGAAGGGATTTTTACCCATGACCTATAAGATAAACCTTTTAAAAACTATGTGTCCTAAGACACAAGATGAAAGGGATCACATGAGTAAGATACTATATACTTCGTCAATTGGTTCTATCATGTATGCTACATGCATTAGTCTAGGTGTATTTTGTGCTCGTAGTTTGACGAATAGATACCAATCTAACCCAAGAGAAGGTTATTGGGTGCTTGTCAAGAATATCCTTAAACACTTAAAAAGAACTAAAGATGTATTCATTGTATATAGAGATGGTGACTTACCAGTCAAATGGTATACGGATGCCAGTTTATAATTTGATAAAGATGATTATAAATCCCAATCTAGTTACATGTTCACTTTCAGAAGTGGTGTAGTTAGTTGGAAAAGTTTCAAACAAGACACAACTATCGACTCAAACACTGAAGTTGAGTACATAGCGGCTTTTGAAATAGCTAAAGAGGTGGTCTGGATCAAAATGTTCAATAGGGAATTAGGAGTGGTATCTAGCATTATTGATCCAATAACCTTGTATTATGATAACAATGGAGTCATTACAAAAGGAAAGGAACCACGGTCTCATTAATGATCCAAGCATGTACTTAGATGCTATCATTTGATTAGAGTAATTATTGGTAGAAAAGATTTATGGATAGAGAGAGAAAGAGAGAGAGCCCACTGATCAAAGCATAGTTGATCTACTTACAAAGGTATTACCGTAAAAGAAACATGATAGTCATGTTCAATCATTCAGTATTAGATACATGAATGATTGAGTCTAGAGAAAGTGGGAGATTGTTAGAGTTGTGCTCTAGAGCCAATCATTTGTACAATATATTTTGTATATTTAGTAATAAAAGCCATTATTTATCTTTCAATTTAATTGATCATTTCGTGTATGCGTATTGAATTGATAGATAAAGTCACAAGCATAGTATAATGTTAAGAAAGTTGTGATAGAGATCATAATGTGAGATTCCTACTACAATATGTAGTATTGTTGCTTAAATTATTTTTAATCATAGTATAGATGAGATGGGACATCATTAATATAGAAAGACTAGCACGTATTATACTTCTTGATTTGATCAAGCGGTAGTTCTCATATCTGTAAGTATTGTGGTACTCAAAATCAACACGTGGATGCTTGTTAAGTGAACAAGTTCGTAAGATAACCTAACTACGAGATAATTACAATGATAATTATTTAGTACTAGTGATAGAATCTCATTAAGGCATAAATTTTGGGTGTATAAAAATAATTAAATTTAAATACATCCCTTAGTCAAGTTTTAATTAAAACATAATTTCAAAATACATATACGAGCAAGTATACTCATCGCAAGCATAGTATAGGGAATTAATGAGAATCGATCATCAAAGGAACAAGTATAAAATAGTCACTTTTCATTCATTGTTTAACAAACTTAATAAAGTGATAAGATAATAAAAATAAAAATAAAGAAAAATATATATAACTCAAGGATGAAAGAATATATAATTAGACAAATAATCTTGAAAACATGACCATGAACTACTTAGCAATTTCACAATCAATTATTATCTTGGTCTCACAATGGAATATATTAGAACCACTTCATTTACAATCCATGATTCCCTACCTTCTATATAACTTAATGGATATATTCTATCTCATCAATCTTACTCAAAAGATGAATTAAAATTAATCATCACTTAAATCCCTATTTTCTAACTTATTTAAAACATGAAATTAGTCAATGCATCCATATGCTAGCAATCATCAACTAACCTTTGATTAGCCAATTATTAAAAATTAACTCATTTTTCAAGCAAGTTAAGAGATAAAAAATATGATATTAATTAGTTGAAGTCATTATCAACCCCTTTTTCAACAAAGTTAATAACAAGAATCAACTAACCAACTTCGTAATAAAACAAGTAATCAAATCCCAAGACAAATAATCAATTAATCAAAAAGTCTAAATTAACTCAAGAAATCATGAATCCCAAAAATAATGAAAATATTAATTACATCATTATTCTAGAAAAAGAAAACAAAAGTAAAAGAAAGAGCTCATACATAAGCCCTCATCTTCTCTTCAGAAACCTTCTTAAATAATGCTCCTTGAATGATGAATCTCTCATTCTTTTGAGTAATTAGAAGTTTTGATCCTTAGATTTACTACTTTCTCTTGTGTTCTTCATATTTTTATAAGCTCCCTTGATACCAAAATTCATGGCTTGAGAAGTCTTGTCCATTAAAATTCGAAAAATACCAAAATTCTTTGGAAGATACCAAATTCATGCACAAAAATCATCTTTTACAGATCGGACCTGGCACTGGGTCATTTCGACCCACCTAGTGCTAGGTGCATTTTAGTTCCCTCCTAGACGTTTCTCTATTTTCCTTTGCTCTTTCAGAGTGGACCTAGAGCTTGGCGCACTAGCTAGACGTAACGCCAGGTACATGTTAGAATTCTACACTTTTTGGTCAAAATCCACTCAATTCTGCACAAATTCATAAAAAATACTTTTCACAAGAAAAATGTCAAAAAGAAAAGAATATGCCTAGTTATTACATCAAAAGTATCTCAAAGTAACTTCAAATAACTATGAAAATAGTGATGAATTTAGCCCCTATTACACTCCCTCACACTTGAACCTTTGCTTGTCCTCAAGCAAAACACTCAAGTCAAGAAAATAATTAAGAAAATATAAGCTTTTGTTCTGTCAAAATTTGAATCATAACAGGGCTCATAACTTCCTTTCAAACTCTAGATCAAACATTGCCATTCATTCAACCCTTTGAAAACAATTACAACTTGAAGCACTTGATAAGATATCATAAAATTCTTGAAGTCGAATTAATCAAGTTTATACTTTAGTCTAAGAAAATTACTTCACTCTTCAAGTAAACACATAGATAACATAAATCATACAAGTCAAGCTACCTACTAACTCAAGCATTAGAAATCCAAACATTGCACAACTCAAGTCATGATTTAAGGAAAACACTCCATTTTTTTCTCTCCATTTTTTCTAATAACTTAGGGAACTGATATCCTCAAGTTTATGGATTTATTTTCACACACCGTATTGCCCCCTTTTAGTCATAACTCATAATTTTTTTCAACATTTTTCTCTCTTTTGCTTTTAGGAATTAATAGCCTCAAGAAAGTGGATTTCTCTTCACTATACGTATTGACACGCATAATCAAGCAAAAATATTTTTCCTCACCAACAACAATCAACTCATGTTTCTCAATCTTCAACTCACAATCAATGTTTTCTTTTCACAATCTTTACACTCAAAGATTTTTTTCACATTCCTTATCACAACTCAAAGCTAAGCAAAGTGTAAACCCATAATACAAGAGCTAGCTAACAACTTTCTCCACATTCATCATATTTTTCATATTCAAACTAGATGAGTCAAATAATATTCAAACACTAATGCATTAACAAGATTAATCAAAATTCTTCAAATCTTAACAATATCCTATCGAATAAACCAATTTTATAAAAATCCACCAAATGAATGACAAAAATCATAACCAAGTAAGAAAGAGAATTACAACATTGCTAAACAATGAAAAACCACAAAAATTTTGACAACTTTCAGAAAGAAAAACATGAATGCTAAACTCTTCCCCGACACTTAAACTGGACATTGTCCTCAATGTCCAAAAATATAACAATAAAAGTAAAGCCAAAGGACAAAAATAAATAAAGGAGAAAGAATAGAGAAAAGAAAATACTTCAACAGCGAATTAGTTCCAACACGTGTGAATCCACCACAAGGAGTCATTAAAGAAGGGTACCTAACATAAAAGAAACAAAAACAAAAAAACATAAATCAAGAAAAAGAAAAAAAAACTAAATAAAGGAAAAAACTAAAAATTGAGAAAGGTCATTAAAATTCAAAGAAAAAGAAATAACAAGAAAGTGACAGAAAAGATAAGAAAATACAAGTGATCAAGGAGTAAATCAAGAGTCATCATCATCATCATCATCATCATTGTCGTCGTCGTCAGGATCATTGGCTACTCTACTAGTGGATGCAACAGTGGATTGCTAGATTAAATAAGCTAATTTCTGCTCGTGGACATCCTAGCGGTGATAGAGGTCAGCAATGGAGACTCATAGTTGGAGGAGGATGGACATTTGGCTCTCCAGTGTTAGAGTTATGACCTGGACGCAATCACTTGTACGTTATATATGACACATTTTATTTTATAAAAAAAGGTATTATTTATCTTACAGTTTCTTTTGATTACTTTTGTGTAATATAACTGTTAGATAAAGTCCCTAGAACAACACTGTGTTAAGGAAATTATGATAGAGATCATGATATGAGATTCCTACTACACTGTATAGTGTCAGTACTTAAATAGTCCCTAGTCATAATATTAATAAGATAGGACATCATTAATGCATTAAGATTAACATATGTTAAGACATCCTGATTTGATCAAGCGGTGGTTCTTATATCCGTGAGTATTAACATACTCAAAGTTAACGCATGGATACTTGTTAGTGGAACAAGTTCATTGGATGACCTAACTATGAAATAATCACATGGATAACTATTTAATGCCAGTGATATAATCTCAATATAGCAAACGTGCAAGTATCCTTAGACTTGAGATCTCCAAAGTACTTTGTTTGTTAAGTATTGTGCTTTGATTCCAATCTTTGGAGCTCGATCGAGGGCCACCTATGAGATGGATATTGGGAACATTGTGAGGTAAACGAAAATAGTTGAGAGGGTCAATAAAGGATTCACCACTCCTAACAGTAGGGGCAAATATCTTACGGCTATTTGTAGGAATTACTACTCGAGAAGTCCTTAGCCAAGGCGTATGTGCATTGGAAACAGTTCCAATTAATACACATCTAGAGTAGTAGGTTCCTTGTACAAGTATAATTATATTCGAGCCAGAATTAATATATATTCTGGAGGGAGTTGGCACTAATTCCGTACTTTAGACCGAATGAGATATTGTATGGTGAAAAGAGTTAATTGCACTATAATTTGTTATTGAAGGGTTCATGTCAAGCTACTTGACTTCCTAGACTCATGGGTGGTCATGATGTGCTGCTAGATACTGCTCAGAATCTGGGAATATGGGTTTAATAATTGATGAATTAATAAACCAATCATGATTAGAATTAATAGGATTAATTGTAATTAATTAAGGATTATGAATCTCAAAGACGTTTGGATTAATTCATGTTCGCTACCAATTGACTAGGAAACCTAATTGGCCACACACAAAAGAGGAATATATACTCAAGATATTATTTGATAATATAGTGGGGTTTATTGTGAGAAAGAGAAGTTGATATGGCTAAATTATAATTAGTTAAGATTTATAGGCCAATTTGTAATTCTGTAAACTTGAGGGGTTCTAATTACAAATAGAGAATTCTGGAATTCTCAGATGTGAGGACGATTCTTTCATGTGTGTCATGACTTGTTTGCTACCTTTTATTAAACCAACACACACATGAAGGAATGGGTGTCAATGCTGCTTTTTATCAATACACATGAAGGAATGGGTGTCATGACATGAGATAATGTGTGTTAGGCCATCCACACAAGAGATAAATAAGGATATGATCTATATGTTCTCAAGACAATCTCTCTCTCTCTCTCTCTCTCTCTCTCTCTCTCTCTCTCTCGTGTGACTCCTTCCAAAAGTGACACCAAGACTCTTCTTCTTATTCTTCTTTCTCTGGTTTTGCTTATTAAGAAGAACAAGGAAGAAAAACCCCAACCACCATTATTGTTTTATGCTAGCACAAAAAATCTTGGTGCTTGAGTGAGATCCTCCGTGTGGATTTCTGTTAGAGATAATCACACACTGTGATTATAGTGGTTGGACATACAACTCTCATGGTGATTCTTCAAGAGGATTGTTGGATCACGCCACAATTATCATACTCAAAGAAAGAAAATTTTGTTTTCCACACAAACAAAGAAAGGTAAAAGCTGTTATCTTTATTTCTTTGTTTTATATATATATATATATATATGTCTTGTTTTCCACACATATCTGGATCCTGGGATGGTATCTCATTTTTAATTTTTTGCTATGCCGTATATGATATGCATGAGATACCCAACATCCTGTTAGGCCTCCACTCGTGACTCCATATCAGCACTATAATAAGAACTATTGGCACAACCACGAGGTCGAATAGGCTGCTCCTCCAACTCATCCTCATTAGGGGAAAGTTCCAACATCCCTGGATGCTAAACCTCATAAGGCTTCTTCTATCTCCTCTCTCTCTCATCATAGTGGTAGTTACACTGAACTAAAGTGCGCTCGGTCACAAAGTCCCGATCAATGGTCAACTTATTGAGTTATCCATCCAAACTCACTCCAAAATCTAGTAAAATATGCATGACGAACAAGGGAAATTTGAGGGTTTTGGCTGAGATGCGAGAGAAAATGATAGGAGCAAAATTTATTACTATTTTTCTAGTTATTTGAAGCTCATTTGTGATAGTTTTGATGTAATAACAAGGCATATTCCTTCCTATTTGATATTTTACTTGCGGAAAGTGTTTTTGATGAATTTGTACAGAATTGAGTTGGTTTTGAGCAAAAAGTAAAAGATTATCCAGATTTAACCTGGTGCTAGGTCGAGTTAAGGCACTAAGCTCTAGGTCTGTTCTGGAAAAGCATCAAACAATGAGGAAACTAGAATGCACATGGCACCAAGTTGGTCGAAGTGACCTGGCACCAGGTCTAACCTGTTCAGAGGTGGCGAATTTTCCTTTTCAAGCAAAATTTGGTAATCTCAGTTGATTTTAGTTCTTTGATCAATTTATTGCTATTCTTGGTATTTGGTTACTTGAGCATGATATCTTATTGGATTGATTAGTTCTCTTCCAATTAACTTGCAAAACGATGTTAAGAGAAAATGGCCAACTAATTAATTCAATACTAGTAATTCAGAACGTGCTTGAAAAAGAGGTTAACCAATCAAAGATTGGTTGATGATTACTAGAATATAAATTCATTGGCTAATTTTATGCTTAGATCACATAAAATATATAGATTTATATGAGAATTGATTTTAATTTATCTTTTGGATAAATTGGTTGAGATACAATTTATTCCCTGATTTAACAAGCAGATAGTGATTCCATGGATTACAAACGAAGTGGGTCTACTTTAATCATTCGTAATGCCAAGATAATAATTAATTGACAAAATTGCTAGTCAATCATTGTTATGTATTCAAGGATTTTTATCTATTTACATGTCGTTTCTCCTTGTTCTCACTTGTTGATTATCACTATGACTTTTCTTGTGTTACTTGTCCTTTTCTCTAGTATATTGGGTTAGTGTTTATTTATCTCTTCTTATTTTATTGGCCAAATAATAAAGATTTGGGTAAAGTAAGGTGAGAGCCTAAGTTCTCATGGATTCAATACTTGCTATTCCCTATACTATATGATGGGTATACTTGCCCGTATGTATGGTTTTAGTGGTTAGCATTTTAATTAAAGCTTGACTGTTTGTGGACTTTGTTGGTAATATTTTCTACACTAAAAAAACACGCATCAAGTTTTTTGCGCCTTTACCAGAGATAGGCACTATCAGAAACACTCGAATCTTATAGATTTACCCTTTATTGTATTTTTAAATATTACTAACTTTTATTTTAATGTACTTTGTGAATATTTAAGTCTTTTTATTATTGTATGATTTTTATTTTTTATTTGTTTAAAATTTTATTGTTCTATATTTTCCTTTTTTTTTAATTTGATCTTTGTTTTTCTTTGAGCAAAAGGTTAAAATCATCATGGACAATCAACTATGGGGATATTTGTGGCCATGGACACAAATTCAAAGGAGCCACAATAATGAGAATTTGGCAAATTTGCAAGCTTGGATTGACGCTTTTTGTGATACGTCACTTTAAGCCTCAAAAAATTCTTTGGTCGCCAATACCAATTCATTCCTTAAGTATCAAGAAGAATCTTCCCAACGAATGAGCCATCAAAGGAAACAACTGGAAAGTTGGTTGAGGATGCCATAAGGACCTATACACTTGAATAAGAGGACCCCCAAGACGAGGAGATAGGATATGAGGGACAATTGCACAATATGGTAAGAGAGTTATTCGATTCTACTCTATGTGCTTATAATTCTAGCTTCTATCTGTCACATAATTTTTAAGTTCCTCTCAATTCTTAGAGAATAGTGGTCCAAATGATGATGTTGTGGGCTTAACATGCCTTAAGGACTTGGATCTTTGAATGCTACATCATACGAAAGCATTGGAGGATGTTCACAACTCATACCCTTTAACCCAATTTCTGGGAGGTAACTTGGTATTTGTAGATATGGTGCGAAGTGAGGATTTCTTGATCCCATCTTTCAAATCTATGTTACTAGGTCTAAAGGGAAATTTTAATTGTGACAAATCTTTTGAAGGGATAAGTGGTGTTTCTAATGTTTATACACTGTTTAGACATAATTTACATCTTTATGTTGGACACTTGATTTGTATGTCCAAAAAAGTATTACGGAAGGGGGGTCATACATTTACATTCATTGCAACTACTATTTTTCATGAAGCCTCTATTTTTAAAAAACTGATTTTCGTTCTACATTCCTTATGCCTATCTTTTACTTTGAGCTTTAATCTCTTTTACAAAGGTTTGATGGGGAAGCATAATGAGTAGAAAGAGTTTGTACCCATGTTTTGGGTTAGGTTTCGTTAGGTGTCTTTTTCCCCTAATAATAAGGAGACTATGTCCCAATTGAACTGTCGGGGAGTAAGTTCTTGTCTTTATTTACTTTCTTAGGATTTTTATTAGACTTTTGCCTAATGTATGTTTTCTTTTATTTTTTGTGCGTTTTATTTTAGTTTTTATTTTCTTTGTGCTTTCATGTGTGTTTTCTTTTGTATGTTTAAATAAAGTGTTCTTGAATAAGCTCTTCTATTATTCTCCACGTTTAATATTTGTTGGAGCGTTATTGCACTTGGGAAGTATTGCTTTTTCTACTGCCTTTATAATTTTTGGTTCATTTGGAGATGCTTTCTTATGTTAATTTTTAGCCAAAGGGGACATTGTCCAGGTTAAGTGTGGGGGAGTGATTCGGTGATATTCTTTGTCCAAATTTTTATCAATTATCTTGGTATCAAATAATTTTGTTGAAAATTTTGAAAATTTTGGAGCTAAATTGAGCTTATTTGACTATAATAAAGTTATGATTTTCTTTCTCTCTTTGGATATAGATTTGTTATTCATTATGGTTAGATTTTTGTTTTAAAATGTAAACTTGCATATTAAGTTGTATTTTTTTAAGTCTTGAGAATTTAAGTGATCCTTGGTTATATTTAGTATTTCAGTTTTGTTTTATTCTTTAAGTTTCAATGTGCATAATGTGATGAATATGGGAAGAGTTGTTGATTAATTACTGCATTATAGATTTAAATTTTGCTTGACCTTGAGCTGTGAATAAAGAATGTGAGGATATAGAAAACAATAAGTGAAAAAAAAAATCATTGTTATGTGAGATGAAAAAATTTGAGTTGAAAAAGAAATGCTTTTATCTTTGAAAAAAAAAAACAACCTTTTTGCGAAAAAGCAGGTTAATATGTAGAGAAGTAGCAAGTAATGTGCACTAGACTCTTTTGAGACTATTCCAAAGGCAAGAAAACAAGAAGAGAAAGAAGAAAAAAAAAAGGAAGAAAAAATGATGATTACTATGAGGGGGCCAATACGGTACATGAAAAGAAATACATTCACTTGAGGCTATCAAATGCCTAAGTCAATGGAAAAAAAAAAAAAAGAGTGGATTGTTTTCCTTGTTTCACTAACTTAAGTTGTATAAATTAGAATTTATAATACTTGAAAGGGTTAAATGGCTAGACCTATACGATTTATGTTATCCATGTTTTTGCTTGAGGAGTAGGATAATTTTCTTGTACTAGAGATAAGTTTGTTTGACATAACTTTGATAGCCTTGGGATTATTTGATTTATTACACGAGTTCAAAAGGGTTTTAAAAGGGTTAAATCAAAGAAAACTTTGTATTTGAAGTTGGAAGATGGTTATTCCTTTATTGTGGATGAATTTGCTAAGGAAAACATTGAAAAGTTATTTTTCCATAAGCCATTTAGTTAGTGTTTTAATTCTTGTTTACTTGAGGACAAGCACAGTTCAAGTGTGGGAGAATTGATAAGGCCTAAATTCATCACTATTTTTGTAGTTATTTGAGGCTTTTTGTGAGACTTTTGATGTAATAACTAGGCATATTCCTTCTGATTTGATATTTTGCTTGTGGAAAGTGTTTTTGTTGAATTTGTACAGAATTGAGTAGATTTCGAGCAAAAAGTGAAAGATTCAAGAATGTACCTGGTGCCAGGACCAATTAAGGCACAAGGTGCTAGGTTTGTAATGGAAAAGTAGCAAACAGTGAGGAAACCAGAATGCACTGGGGCCAGGTGGGTCGAAGTGACCTGGCGCTAGGTCTAAGCTATTCAGAGGCAGTGAATTTTCCTTCTCAAGTAGAATTTGCTAATTTCAGATGGATTTTTTTGAGAACTCTTTCAACCACAGAAAAGGACTCTTGTAGACACTTTTTGGTAATTAGAATTCCTATAAATACAAGAGAATAACATTGTACAAACTTGTTTTCATAGTTTTCAATTCCTGATTGTAATATCTTTAGAAAATTTCTAGAGAAACACCAAGATTAAGGAAGATCAAAGGAGAATTCTTGGAGAAGATAATGAGATTGGTCAAGAAGGTTTCAAGGAAGAAGAACAAGGCTTACTTGTCTATGAGTGGTTTTTTTTTTTTTCTCTTCTTTATAATTTATTGACAATTTGAGATTAATGTTTTAATTGTCTTTAGATGATATTCTTTTGGATTCCTGATTTTGTATTGATTTTAGTTATTTGATCAATTTATTGCTATTCTTGGTATTTGATTACTTGAGCATAATATCTTATTATATTGATGAGTTATCTTCTAATTTACTTGCAAAACGATGTTACGAGGGAATGGCCAACTAATTAATTCAATACCAGTACTTCTTAACTTGCTTGAAAAAAAGGTTAAGGGTAATGACTAAGTAATGAAATACTGGTTGAGATTGTTGGAATATAGATTCATTAGCTAATTTCATTCTTAGATCACCTAGAATATAGGGAGGTGTGTGAGAATTGATTTTAATGCATTTTTTGGGTAAATTGGTTGACATACAATATATTCACTGATTTAACTAGTAGATAGTAATTCACTGGATTACAAATGAAGTGAGTCTACTTTAATCCTTCATGATGGCAAGATAATAATTAATTGGGAGAATTGCCAGTCAATCATTGTTGTGTATTCAAGGATGTTTATCTATTTATATGTCTTTTCACCTTGTTATAACTTCTTGATTATCCTTGTGACTTTTCTTGTGTGACTTGACATTTTCTCTAGTATATTAGGTTAGTGTCTTTTGATGTCCTCTGATTTTATCTGCTACACAATAAAGATTTGGGCAAAGCCTAAGTTTTCTTGGATTTAGTACTTGCAATTCCCTATACTACATGAAGGATATACTTGATCGTAGGTGTGGTTTTAGTGGTTAGCATTTTAATTACAGCTTGACTAATTGTGGACTTTGTTGGTAATATTTTATATACTACAAAACACACATAAAGTTTTTGACACTATTGCCGAGAATTGGCACTATCGATAACACTCAAATATTATAAATTTAGCCTTTGTTGTATTTCTAAATAACAATAACTTTTATTTTTAGGTACTTTGTGAATATTTAAGTCTTTTTATTAGTATAAGATTTTATTTTTTTTATTTGTTTAAATTTTTGTAGTTCTTTTTTTTTTATTTTTTTGATTTGATCTTTGATTTTCTTTAAGTGAAAGGTTAAAATCATCACAGACAATCAACTATGGGGATATATGTGGCCATGGACACAAATTCAAATGAGCCACAATAATAAGAATATGGTAAATTTTGCAAGCTCGGATTGGCACTTTTTGTGAGACATCACTTGAAGCATCAACAAATTCTTTAGTCGCCAACAACAATTCATTCCTTAAGTATCAAGAAGAATCTTCCCAATAAATGAGCCATCAAAGATTGCAATTAGCAAGTTGGTTGAGGATGCCATAAGGACCCATACACTTGAATAAGAAGACCCCTAAAGAGAGGAGAAAGGATATGAGGGACAATTGGACAATGTGGCAAGAGAGTTATTTGATTCTACTCTATGTACTTATAATTCTAACTTCTATTTTTGACATGATTTTTTAAGTTCCTCTCAATTCTTGGAGAACAATGGTCCAAACGATGATGTGTTGAGCATAACATGTCTCAAGAAGTTGGATCTTTGAATGCTACATCATAAGAAACCATTGGAGAATGTTCACAACTCATTCCCTTCACCCCAATTTCAAGGAGGTAACTAGGTATTTGTAGATATGGTGAAAAGTGAGGATTTCTTGATCCCATCTTTAAAATCTACATTACTAGGTCTAAAGTGGAATTTTAATCGTGATAAATCTTTTGAAGGGATTGGTGGTGTTTCTAATATTTATACACTATTTAGATATAATTAACATCTTTATGTTGGACACTTGATTTATATGTCCAAAAAAGTGTTATGGATGGAGGGTCATGCATGTACATTCATTGCAACTACTATTTTTCATGAACCCTCCATTTTTCAAAACCCTCTTCTCATTCCACATTCCTCATACCTATCTTTTGCTTTGAGTTTTAATCTCTTTTACAAAGGTTTGATGAGAAAGCATGATGAGTGGAAAGAGTTTGTATCCTTATTTTGTGTTAGGTTTCGTTAGGTGTCTTTTTCCCCTAATAATAAAGAGATCATGTCCCAATTGAAGTGTCGAGGAGTAAGTCATTGTCTTTATTTAATTTCTTTGGCTTTTTATTAAACTTTTGCCTAGTGTGTTTTCTTTTATTTTTGGTGCATTTTATTTTTTTATTTTCTTTGTGCTTTCATGTGTGTTTTCTTTTGTAGGTTTAAATAAAGTGTTCTTGAACAAGCTCTTCTATTCTTCTCCATGTTTATTATTTATTGGAGCATTATTGCACTTGGGAAGTATTGCTTTTTCCACCGCCTATATCATTTTTGGTCCCTTTGGAGATGCTTTCTTTCGTTAATTTTTGGCCAATGAGGACATTGTCCAGGTTAAGTATGGGGGAGTGGTTTGGTGATATTCTTTGTCCAAGTTTTTATCAATTATCTTGGTGTTTCTTGGTATCCAATAATTCTATTGACATTTTTGAGAATTTTGGAAAGTTTGGAAATTTTGGAGCTAAATTGAGCTTATTTGTCTATAATAAAGTTATGATTATCTTTCTATCTTTGGATATAGATTTGTCATTCATTATTGTTGGATTTTTATTTTAACAGGTAAACTTATGTTCCAAGTTGCATTTTGTTAAGTCTTGAGAATTTAAGTTAACCTTGATTATATTTGGTATTCGAGTTTTGTTTTATTATTTAAGTTTCAATGTGGATGATATGATGAATATGGAAAGAGTTGTTGATTAATTCTTGTATTACAGATTTAAAGTTTACTTGACCTTGAGTTGTGAATAAAGAATGTGAGGATATAGAAAACAACCAGTGAAAAAAAAAAATCGTTGTTATGTGAGATGAAAAAAAAAATGAGTTGAAAAAGAAATGCTTTTATCTTTGAAAAAAAAAAAAAAGACCTTTTGCTGAAAAAAGGGGTTAATATGGAGAGAATTAGCAAGTAGTGTTCACTAGACTCTCTTGAGACTATCCCAAAGGCAAGAAAACAAGAAAAGAAAGAAGAAAGAAAAAGGAAGAAAAAATGATGATGACTATAAGGGGGCCAATACGGTGTGTGAAGAGAAATACATTCACTTGAGGATATGAATTTCCTAAGTCATTGAAAAAAGAGAGAGTAGAGTGTTTTTCTTGTTTCACTAACTTGAGTTGTGTAAATTAGAATTTATAATACTTGAATAGGTTAAATGGCTTGACCTGTATGATTTATGTTATCTATGTTTTTGCTTGAGGAGTAGGATAATTTTCTTACACTACATATAAGCTTTTTTAACTTAATTTTGGTGGCCTTGGGATTATTTGATTTCATACATGAGTTTCAAAGGCTTTAAAAGGGTTAAATGAATGAGGTTGGAAGATGATTATTCCTTTATTGTGGATAAATTTGCTAAGGAAAATTTTGAAAAGTTATTTTGTTATAAGCCATTTCGTTAGTGTTTTAATTCTTCTTTACTTGAGGACAAGCAAAGTTCAAGTGTGGGGGAATTGATAGGGCCTAAATTCATCACTATTTTTCTAGTAATTTGCGGCTTTTTTGTGATACTTGGGATATAATAACTAGGCATATTCCTTCCTATTTGATATTTTGCTTTTGGAAACTGTTTTTGATGAATTTGTGCAAAATTGAGTAGATTTCGAGCAAAAAGTGAATGATTCAAGATTGTACATGGCACTAGGACTAGTTACGGCACAAGGCACTAGGTCTGTAGGGGAAAATAGTAGAAAAGTAGCAAATAGTGAGGAAACCAAGATGCACTAGCGCCAGGTGGGTCGAAGTGACCCGACGCTAGGTCTAAGCTATTCAGAGGAGGTGAATTTTCCTTCTCAAGTAGAATTTGGTAATTTCAGATGGATTTTTTTCGGAACTCTTTCAACCACGGAAAATGACTCTTGTAGACACTTTTTGACAATTAGAATTCCAATAAATATAAGAGAATAACATTGTACGAACAAGTTTTCATAGTTTTCAATTCTTTAACGAAATATCTTTAGAAAACTTCTAGAGAAACACCAAGATTTAGGAAATCAAAGGAGAATTCTTGGAGAAGAGGAGAAGGTTGGTCAAGAAGGTTTCAGGGAAGAAAAACAAGGCTTACTTATCTATGAGTGGTTTTTTTTCTCTTCTTTGTAATTTATTGACAATTTGATATTACTGTTTTAATTATCTTTAGATGATATTCTTTTAGATTCATGATTTTGTATTGATTTTAGTTCTTTGATCAATTTATTGCTATTCTTGGTGTTTGATTACTTGAGCATAATATCTTGTGGGATTGATTAGTTCTGTTTTAATTAACTTGCAAAATGATGTTATGAGAGAATGACCAACTAATTAATTCGATACTAGTAATTCTTAACTTGCTGGAAAAGAAAGGTTATGGGTAAAGACTAAGTAATAAAATATTGGTTGATGGTTACTAGAATATAGATTCATTGACTAATTTCATGCTTAAATAACCTAGAATATAAGGATTTGTGTAAGAATTGATTTTAATGCATCGTTTAGGTAAATTGGTTGAGATATAATATATTCACTGATTTAACTAGTACATAATAATTCCATGGATTACAAATGATGTGGGTCTACATTAATCCTTCATGATGACAAGATAATAATTAATTGAGAGAATTGCTAGTCAATCATTGTTGTGTATTCAAGGATTTTTATCTATGTACATGTCTTTCTCCTTGTTCTCCTTGATTATCCTTGTGACTTTTATTGTGTGACTTGACCTTTTCTCTAGTATATTAGGTTAGTGTCTTTTTATCTCTTTTTACTTTATTGGCTAAACAACAAAGATTTGGGTAAGTAAGGTGAGAGCCTAAGTTTTCGTGGATTTGGTACTTGCAATTCCTTATACTGTATGATGGGCATACTTGCCCGCATGTGTGGATTTAATGGTTAGCATTTTAATTAAAGTCTGACTTATTGTGGTCTTTATTGGTAATATTTTCTATAGTAAAAAAACATGCATAAGGTTTTTGGTGCCATTACTGTGGGTTAGCACTATCAAAAACACTCAAATCTTGTAAATTTAGTTTGTTGTATTTCTAAATAACACTAATTTTTATTTTTAGTTACTTTGTGAAAATTTAATTCTTTTTATTAGTATATGATTTTATTTTTATTTGTTTAAATTTTTGTTGTTCTTTATTTTTCTTTTTTGATTTGATCTTTTTTTTTTCTTTGAGTGAAAGGTTAAAATCATTATGGACTAGCAACTATGGGGATATATTTGGCCATGGACACAATTCAAAAGAGGCACAATGATGAGAATTTGGCAAATTTGTGAGCTCGGATTGACACTTTTTCTGAGACGTTACTTGAAGCCTCAATAAATTCTTTTGTCGCCAACCGCAATTCATTCCTTATGTATCAAGAAGAATCTTCGCAATGAATAAGCCATTGAAGAACACAGCTAGCTAAGTTGGTTGAGTGATAGGGGCTGAATTCATCACTATTTTTCTCATTATTTGAGGTCAAATTGAGATTTTTTTGCTTTAATAACTAGACATATTCATTCCTATTTGACATTTTGCTTGTAAAAAGTATTTTTGACAAATTTGTGCAGAATTAAGTGAATTTGGAGCAAAGAGTGAAAGATTCTCGATTAGACCAGGGCTAGGTCCAGTTTAGACACCAGGCGCCAGGTCTATTTTGGAAAAGCAGCAATTTCGAGGAGAAACAGATTGAACCTAGTGCCTGGTGTCGGTGAATTTTCTTTTTCCAAGAAGATTTTAGCAATTTTAGTTTGATTCTTTTGGGAACTCTATCAACTACAAAAAAGGACTCTAGTAAACACTTTTTGGCAACTAGAACTCCTATATATATACAAGAGAATAATATTGTACAAACTAGTTTTCACATTTGGGATTTGCAAATCCATAGCGAACTCTTAGAAAAACACTAAGATTTAGGAGGATCAAAGAAGAATTCCTGAAGAAGAAGTGGAGCTTGCTCAAGAAGGTTTCAAGGAAGAAGAAGAAGGCTTACTTGTCTATGAGTGGTTTATTTTTCTTTTCTTTGTAATTTGTTGACAATTTGAGTTTTAATTATTTTAATTGTATTTAGAGGATGTTTTTGGATTGATGACTTTGTATTGATTTTAGTTCTTTGATCAATTGATTATTGTCTTTGGTATTTGATAACTTATTATCATTGGTTATTGATGCGAGTTTTTTTAATTGACTTAGGAAATGATGTTAGGAGTTTATTGCATTGATTTAGTATTTGTTAAATCTTAATGAACTTGGGAAACAAAGTTAAGATTAAAGAACCTAAGTCATTAAAGATTAGTTGATTTCACCTCGAGCAAAGGGTCATTGGCTAATTCTATGTTTATGAGGTATGAGTTTAATGCATCTTTTAGCTATTTTAGTGCGATTGGGAAATTTGCTAAATTAATCAAGAGATAGTGATTCCAAAGATTGGGAAAGAAGTAGATTCTAGATAAGTAAGTTCATGACTTACAAAACGATTGGACCTTACATAAGTTCCTTCATGGTGCTAAGATGATAATTAATTGTGATAAGTGCTAATCAATCATTGTTATGTCTTTGAAGATTTCTATCTATTTACATGTCTTTTTTCCTTATTCTTACTCCTTGATAATCCTTGTGACTTGTCTTGTGTGAACTTGATCTATTCTCTAGTATATCAGGTTAGATTTTTATTTATCTCTTCTTATTTTAATGGCTAAACAATAAAAATTCGGGTAAAGTAAGGTGGAAGCCTAAGTTCTCATGGATTCGATACTTGCTATTCCCTATACTATACGAAGTGTATACTTGCCCATATGTGTGGTTTTAGTGTTTAGGATTTTATTAAAGCTTTATTGATTATGTATATTGGCGGTAATATTTTCTATACTAAAAAACACGCATCAATTTTTTGGCACCGTTTCCGAGGATGGGCACTATCGAAAACACTCGAATCTTGTTGATTTAGCTTTTTGTTGTATTTGCAAGTATCACTAACTTTTATTTTTAGGTAGCTTGTAAATATTTCTCATTTGTGTGGTTTTGTTTTTCTTTATTTTTCTATTATTTTGTTTATTTTTATTTTCAATTTAATTTTTGTTTTTCTTTGAGCATGAGATTGACATCATCATGGACAATTACTTTTGGACACAAGATAAAATGAGCTACAATGATGATAGATTGGCAATTTTGCAAGCTTGAATTAATGCTTTTAGGGAGACGTCTCTTGAAGCTTCAATCAAATCCTTTGTTGCTAATACAAACATGTCTATTATTTGGCATGGAGAAGTATTTCGATGAATGAGCCATTAAAGAACAAAACTACCCAAGTTGGTTGAAGGTGCCATAAAGGCCCATACACTTGAATAAGAGAACCTCCAAGGAAAAGAGAAAGGATATGAGGAATAATTGCCTAATGTGGAAAGGGAGGTATTCGATTCTTCTCTAAATACTAATACTTCTAATCTCTCTTTGTCACATGATTTCCTAGGTTCCTATCCATTCTTGGAGGACAATGGTCCAAATGATGATATACGGAGTTTATCATATCTCAAGGAATTAGATCTTTCAACGCTACATCATAAGAAGTCCTTGAAGAATGGTGGTAGTTTCTACCCTTCAGCCCAGTCAAATGGAGGTAACTTAGTTTTTGTAGACCATGTGTTGAAAAGTAAGGATTTCTTGATCCCATTTTTAAGAACACAATTGCAACATTTTCATGGGAATTTTAATTATGACAATTCTTTTGAAGGGGTAAGTGGTTATTCTCATGTTTGCACACTTTTTAGACATAATTTACATCTTTGTGTTGAAAACTTGATTTGTATGTCTAAAAAAGTGTTATGGAAAGAAGGTCATGCATTTTCATTCATTGCAACTAATATTTTCAATGAACCCTCCATTTTTCAAAACCCTTTCTTATGTCTACATTCATCATGCCTACCTTTTTTAATAAGTTTTAATTTCTTTTAAAAAGGTTTGATAAAGAGGCATGATATAACACCCCTACTAAAGATAACAGCAGCGCCCCATCCAGTTTCTCAGATAAGGGGTCTTTACAATGAAACCAACAGAGTAAATATATATATAAGTTCCAGACTCCTACAATATCCTATACTGATGGCCACACACACACACACACACAGAGATATATATATATATATATATGTATATGTATATATATATATATATATATATATATATATATAAGAGAATCTCATACATGCCATCCCAAACTACAACAGTAATAAGTACATAATCAAGAGGGAAGTCGTCCAGACCTATACTGTTAACCTTGTGGTATCATCCTTCTATCTGTAGGCCTGCTCAACTCTAGATCTTTCCAAAGGTAAGATAAAAGACACATGTGAGTGAAAAATCACTTAGTGCGTCCCTTGTGTGCTAGTGCTTTATAAAAAAACTAGAGTATATAAAGCTTTTGTGGGGAAAGCATTTCATTTGTTCACAGAAAATAATTTCAAAAATCTCTCAGAAAGAGTTTATTTAGAACTCAATCGTTTTTGAAAAAACTGTATTTTACTTTCCATTCATTGCCCTAATTTCCAAATCACAAACACTTCTCCAATGGAAGGTCGGCCTATATGTAAGTCCTGCAGTCCTTACCTTCGACGCCACTATCATTGTATTGAGACTGCAAGCTCCAGTCCTCAACTCGCAGGTATCATTGTACTTAGGCCGCAGCCTATAGTACTCAATCTGTGCGTCACCGAAAAATAGGTACACCGCAACGTACTATAATTAATAAGTGCACGCAGAACACTAAATCTTTTACTTGCTACCGTAAGCCAGAGGGTCCCAATCCTGACGTTAATCACCAACGAGATAGCAAAGGGTTGAACAACACCAGGTCCAACCCAACCCGTGAATAACCCAAATCACAAAGTGCATATAAGGCGGCAATTTCCAAGCACTAGAGGGCTAGCCAGGATGACTCATCTTAATGTCCTGTTACCCCGTTACCCCATTCGGAGTAAGGCAATCCCTAGAATTAGGCTAAGTTACTAGTGTCATCTAACTCTAATGTAGGCTAGTACAAAGATCAAAGTTCTTGTTGAATACTCAACATTACCAATACCAACCCCTTCTGAATAATTAGGCTAGAGGGTTATTTGATCCCACAGGATTTTCAAAACAAACATTTTTGGGGCAAAATAACATTTTTTCATAATTTGATCTCGCTGACTCACAAGTCAGATCATAATTTCCATAGGCTTTGCAGGGCCAATCAATTCATTCTGTTGGTACATCAAGCTAATAAAATAATTTTTTGGGATCAAAATGTCATTTTTCAAAAGTCAATCTTATCACGAGAGATCATTTTCCAAAACGATGTAGAAATAGGATAAAGAGTTCTTTTCACATATCAAAACAAGTTTTCTAGAGAATCCAAGTCATTTTACCTGTACTCGATCCTAAAAGATATTTCCAAGGGTATTTTGGTCATTTTACCTATGCCCAATTCTAAAAGACTTTCCGAGGGTATTCGGATTATTTTACCCTTACCCGATTTGGAAAGTATTCACAAGAGTTCTAATAAGGATATTTCGGTCATTTATCGAATACCCAATTCCAGGTTTTCATAAAACATTCCAAGAAGGACATTTGGATCATTTTCCAAATACACTATTCCAAAAGGAACTCATTTCAAGAAATCCAGAATTTTAATCCCAAAAGAGGATTAAATTCAAAGTTTCCAAACACATTCCCGTAAAATGTTCCAATAAGGGCATTCCAATCAATTTATGAATACCTGATTCCAAAATGTACCATTTTTCAAAAATCTCAAGTATTTAATCTAAAAAGGACTAAATTCACAAAATATATGCTTTAATCATTCATTAAGGTTTTTAAGCCACATATTAAGTTCATTCGAGCCCAAAATGGTGCAAAACAATTCTTACTAAGATAAACCTAACATATATTCAAGGATTTCCGAAATGGTATAACACAGAGCATTTCATGGAAAATTGAAGCACATTAGCTTTAAAAAATTTTTAGAAATCATAGGGACTCACCTCATGTCCTAACTAACTTTTTCCCTGTTCACGGTCGTTCGTCCCCCTGTTTTTACCGTTTTCAACGAATCATTGGCTATTTATTGATAAACCTACACCAAATATCGTTTTTGAGTTAAGTTGTGTTTGGTCGAAAAATAGCCGATATCCAGCCGACATGCTCGACGGGTAGCTGACGTCCAACTGGCTGATAGTTTGCCGATGGTTAAGGAAAACGTTCAACTTTTGTTCACGTCATTTTTTCGTCATTTTTTCGATTCTTTCATTTCCTTTTATATACAAAGGATTCACTTCATATTTCTTATTTATTTCTTGCAAAATCACATAATTAATCATCTTTAAGTTCGTCCACTTTTGTACTTATTTTTAAGGAATTTCACTGCTTGGCATATGATTTTGTTTTGCCCATTACTTTCAATGCACTACTCCGATTTGGCTTTATAATATACCAAAACGACCGTAAGACTCTTAACTTTAATTTTGTATGAGCCTGTTTTTAGATTCCTGATTCTTGTGACATGATATAGGGCAAAAACAGCCCCAGTAGTTTTACTTCAATTCTACTATTAATGCTTTTCTTTGTTTTCCTTTAGCCTTTAACACCTTAGGAACGTTAATTCATTCAATTTTCCTTTAAGTCATCTTTAATTCTATGATTTCAACATTCCAATAGTTCGCAAGAGTCACACTTATTCAACGCAGTTCACCTTTTCTAATCAAATGCTAGTATAATCCATTTTTCTGATCAAGTAACTTCCATTTTTATCATATTTTGGTCATCATATCCTCAACTGAAAACAACCCTTCAAACTACCATAAATATTCAGTTTTTCTTCATGGAAAACACCATCCAAAAATCCCTAGGCAGCCGGCACACATATAAGCATATACAAGATTCAAACACAAAATTCATAAACCTTGACTTTTGATCCAAAATCAAGACATGAAAATCATGTTTTCATATTAAAATTCCTATAATTCACCCAACAACAACTTTAATTCTAGCAAGGTGAGCTTTTACCTTGTATATAAAGCTATTTGAAGTGATTTGCTCCAAGATATTGTTAAAAATCACATAGAACACCAAGAACACACACTAGCCTTTTCCTCTCTCTTGTTTAATCTCTTTTTCTCTTGGTTTTCTTTCTTCATAGTTGCCGACATTCAGGCTGTATAACAGCCTCTTCTCACTGCCTTTCTCCATCCAATCTTGGCCATTCATTTCTTATTTCTATTAATTGTGTGGTGGTATATACTTAGGTGTGTTCCAATGAAAATTTTACACATCAACCACCTATTCTTTTTCCTCGTCAAAAATTCCCCTTCAATTTTCTTGTACGGCTACCGGTTTCTTAGTCAAATTTTTGCCATTCAACCACCTTCTCATGGTCTAAGCATTAGTCAATCACATTGCACAAGACCTTAATTACAAGGACCCACAAATGATGTGTTCCAATCACAAAAATACACATCATTCTTTATTTATTTTGTAATTCGTTAATTCCTTGCATCTTGCATGGATCGTTCATGCAACCTATCTTCAATTGTCACATGTCCATGGGCAACCAATCACAAAATGCCACACAATGTTTTTAACTGCGATTTCTTATTTTCTTAAAACATAACCAAAATCGAGTTCGAAACTGAAAAAGATTTTATTTCACCACCCAACTCCAAAAATTCCGTTGAATCCATTGGTAACACCTAAATTCTTCAATTCCTTCTCTATTGGTTCAAATTCATGGTCAAAGTTGCGGGCACTGTCAAAATGACAAAAATACCCCCGATACCCCAGATAGCATAATTTACACCAAAACACGTGTTTTATCACACTGGCCAATTTTTCTTCTCAACATACCCTCAAATTCTTATTTTATTAACAATAATAGCCTTCTGAAGATTTAGGACACGGGTAGAACAAATCCTATAATTATATCTAGGTCCCGACAAAATATTATTATACCAAAATATTCGTCAAATTACACTGATCATCTTTTGTTCTGGCCATTAATATAAATTCTCCTCCTATTACAAGTAGTAGCCAATTGAAGATAAAATATGGGGTATTACATTCTCCCCTCCTTACAAAAAATTTTGTCCTTGAAATTAACTTACACTTGGAATAACTCTGGATACTTTTTCAACAACTTTGCTTCTGTTTCCCAAATTGCATCTTGCATTGGATGATAATTCTATAACATTTTTGCAAGTGAAATTTTCTTATTCTGCAATTCTTCTTCAGCATACTCCAAGATCTTAATAAGTTTTCCTCATACTTTAAGTTTGGAGTCATCTCAATAGGCTCTTCATTCAAAATGTGGGCAGGACCAGCTACATACTTCCTGTGAAACCCCAGTCGAGACCAACCATAGAGGAAGGGGGTTGGGATGCATATCGTGCTTTATTTCATGATTGAATATGTTTCATATTATTTCTATGTGCTTTGAATTTGATTTTTATTATCTTGAAGTCTTGTTGGTGAGTGATGTGTCAGAGGGGCAAAATGGTAATTTTTGCCCGAGGTGAAAATAAGGAGATAGCTTGTGGATTGAATAGGAAATAATTTTTCTAGTAGAAATAGCAACAAGAGTTGTTGGGGTTTAGTGGTTAGAGCATTGGAATTAACTCTTGAGGTCTAAGGTTCAAAGTCCATCATAGAAGCTTTAGCTTGAGTAAATTTTATTTTGCTTGGAAAAGGATGGTTTCGGCCATGAGGGCCTAGATCAATGTGGTGATGGTGTCCTAGGAGAGACATGTTAGGATAATTCTCACTTCACTCTTTTGTTCTTCGCGAAATGCCAAAAGGGAATTCATTCTCCCTTGATCTTTAGCTTTTCTTAAATTCCAACTCCTTAGCTTGAGCAAGGTGTTCTATCCTTTTCCTTTCTAGAAAATTCAGTAGAGGACTAAGGTCTTTTAGGATCAAAATGTCCTAGTAAAAGGCTTCTCATGGTTTGGAAAATGTAAATGATTTGTGGGAAAAATTCAAGAGGAAAATCACTCTTGAAAGCTTGCTGAAATTTTCCCTCAAACTGAGTTCATTTATCTTCATGAAATGAGCAGAAATTTTCCAGCTTGTTGTACCTTCAAAAGGTCGAAAATTCTAGCTCAAATTCCCTCCCAAATGCTACAAGAAAAATGGTCTTTAGGATCAGTTGAAACCTGAAAGTTTCTTGCCCAAATTCGGATTGCACAAGCAAGAGTAAAATAGGAAAAATTCCTGTACAAAAATTAGCCTTGAGAGATCCAAATCAAGCTGTTTTCTCCCAGATTTTGTGTAGACCATAGCCATGTTTTTCCTCCATAAATAAGGGTGGAAACCAGCCTTGAATACCCCTGAAATCCCCTTCAAACCTCGCTTCAAAATTGCTAGAAATGGCAGACGAAAATTCTGGCAGGAAATTTCTGTTCAGCGAAATTACTGAGCAAAATTTTTGTCCAGCTTGTTTCCTATTTTGTTTCAACTGAAAACCCCAACCTACTTCTGTCAAAACCTCTCTTAAACCTCCATTAATAGAGATCCATTGTTCCCCGAAGATTCTGCTCGAAATTCCCTCCATGGCTGACCGAAAATCTCTCAACCAAATCCCTGCAATTTGGCTTGATTACTTTCTAAAAATTTCAACTATCTTGCTTAACAACTTTCCATAAAATTTTGCTCAATTGACCAGCCATATTCTCCACCATTGTGCACCTTAATTTCGGCCACCACAAGTCTCCTCTAACCAGCTTTAATTCCACAAAAATCTGCACAATCCAGTCGGCCATAGGAGAACTCAAAGCTGTCCAGAAAAATCAAGATATTCTTAGAATATCTAGTTTCCAAATTCTCTTCCTAAAGATATTCTTCAAGGATTGTAACAACTAGACTTTCCTTTCCCTTCCAAATAATAGAAATCACTCCCTAAACCCTATAGAATTTCGTCAGTCCAAACCCTCAGAAAATCGGCAGCTCTTCTTCTTTCTCTCTCTCTCGATTTCCTTCAAGCAACAAGAACACACACACACACACACTACACCAAGAACACCTACTTCTTCTCTACACCTAATACCCCTCCAAACCACCTCAAACCCTTCATGAAAATCTCCAGATTTAGTCTACTTATTGCTATGAATCCATCAACACCAATATTAACATCAAACTCCTCCAAGCATCTTGCTACTTCGGATCAAAGCAAAAATTTCTGGACAAGAACATCTTCAAGGTAAACTCACTCCATCAACATCATCCTCTTCAAACTTAATTTCTAATGGAAACCTATATGAATAAGCATGCTAATGATCTCTTCTTCTTTCTCTCTCTCTCTCTCTCTCTCTCTCTCATGGACCGAAAATTCCTCCCTTGGCCGAATGGTCCCTTTTCCCATGATCATACTTTCGCCACCCTTCTTGACCAAGATTAGCCGTCTAGGAGTTGAGATCTTCTCTAAACTCCTTCAAGTCATTCATCAATCAAGTAAGTACCTTCAATCCTCTTTTTAAAATTTAGAATCATGTCTCTAGGTTGATGAATGGCGATGGGGTTGTGTATGTGATGTTGTTGATTGAAGCATGAGTATATGTATGATTGAGATGGAGATGGGATTTATGCATGGAAGGATTATATTGGTGGATTTAATGATGAGTTGAGATTTGATGCATGTCATAGGTAGTATTTGTGATGAAGCATGCTAGAGATTATGTCACCATGGGTGAATAGGATTTATATGCATGATTAGATTTTGAAGCCGTGATCATGTTTATGCTAGTAGAGGTTAAATCATGTAATAATAAATTTAGATCTATGCCTATGTGCAAGACTTGGATGATTTGATGAATTGAATGATTGAGTATGTTATTGATTATGACCATGGAATCGTGATCATGATCTAGTTGTCCCTAAGCAAATTTTATTTCATGAATAAAATATTTACTAATGATTTTTGCTAAAGAATTTCGAAAACCCTAGGAAGGGTAGAGTTGGAATTATAATATATGTAAAGGATATTTTAGTCAAATAAATAATGAATTTTCTAGAAAATAAAATAAATAAATATTATTTAAAATGAAGCAAATTGATTAAAGCCCTTATGAAAAAGACTTATACTTAATAAAATATTTACTAGATCAAAACCCTTAAGGATTTACTTATTATTTTCCAAGGAAGACTTATTAAATTTAATCTTAACTAGTTTTAGCTTTCAATTACTTTCTAACAACTAAGCTACCATTAAGTTACTATTTTACCTAGTACCACCTATGGCTCTTGATCAAATAAACTCTAAATTTTCTTTAACAAGATTTAAACTTTCAACTTATTAGAATTTATTTCCTAATCCATTAATTATTTTAAATAACAAATTAAACTGAGCTTATAAACCTATTCAATTATTGTTTTGCCTTAAAGCTTGGGACACTAGGATCATGGTAGTAGTGAATTGAGTTGATTTAAAATTGAGGAAGTAGATTGTGACTTGAATCTGATTAAGATTTGTATTTGCCCATGTGGGGTTAGGTCATCTGTCCGAGACTTTGTTATGTGAGCAAGAATCAGGTAAGCTCCCGCATAAAGCTCTCGATGTGAAATGTTTTCTTATGGCAAGCTAAATATGGAGTGTATGGACACTCGTTTATTTGAAGGCAATTGAGGGTTGAATTCATCTTTATTTCCAACGCTGGAATTATTCCAAAGTTAATGAGCAGATTTTTCCAAACTCGAAACTCTTTCTAAAACTAATTTCTCGCAAAGCTTTGGAAACCCTCACATTGTTATTTTCATGAAGCACAATGCTTTGTTCATTTTATCCCAAGTGGGAAATGTCGTTGAGTACTCAATAAGGGTGGACTACTAGGACTAGTCTTTGAAGGGTTAGGGTGAGTCTCTCAGTAGGTGGCCACCTCTGAGGGGTGAGTCCTTCCTGGGTAAGGAGGCCAGTTCCTGTGAGTCGTGCCGGTCCGAGCTAGCAGTTTATTTTGTTTCAGTCAAGTGACTGTGTTTTTGCCGGAATGGACACCCGGTGGTTGTTTGGGTATAGAGAAGGAGGAGTATTTTGCCCAGTAGGCCGATCACCTACTTTTGTCAGTCTGCACACATGTTAGGCATTCTGACCGGTTATGGGGCCCAAAATGTGGTAATCCATATCCCTTTCTTTCAAGTGGTTGACTTCATTACTTATGTATGGCTAGAAGAGCCAAAACGCCATTCTTGCTTTTGACTAATGTTTATTGCTTGCCAATGTTTTTCTTATAAAGATTTCACACTTTGCATTCACGAACTGTTTCTGCTAAACACCAAATGCACACACGGACATACTGAGATTTCTGTCTCACCATCTTTTATCATGATTTCAGGTTGATCCTGTTGTGGGTGAGTAGCTACCTTGGAAGAGAATGTGTTTTTTGATTTTATGTACTTCTTTGGGAGACGAGTGTGGATGATTTTAATTATGAGTTTTGTTTTGGAATTTCATGGATGTACTTTGGGAGTATTTATTTTTGGGTTGTAATAAATTCTTTTAGCTTGAGTATTATTCATTTCAGCAATTTTTATTTGTGACCTAGTTATAAAGACCCCTTGTCCATTGGACGGGGCGACATCCCCGGCCCTGGCGGGCCTAGGTTTTTCGGGGTGTTACAAGTGGTATCAGAGACTAGGTTATAGACAAATATTTATGATATATGATTTATTTATTTAAGTTTAAATCTTATCTAACCTATTTTGGTGATGTTGTAGGATGGTTAGACTGCTTAGGACAGCCAGGAAAGGGCAGCAGTGGCACCCACCTTACTATCTAGACCAGGAGGACCTTCCAGTTCCCCAGCCTGCCCCTCAGCCAGTTGTTCCTATAGAGGATAACAATGATATCAAGGATATCCCTATGGAGGGTAATAGTGATGATGAGCTTAACTTGATGGAGGATAGCAGTGAGGACGAGGTCCAGATCCTTGAACCACCTCCAATCCCGGTGATAGATATAAGCTCTGACGGTGAGGATGATGTTATGATAGTGGAGCCTGAACCCCACCCTCCTAATCCCGAAGTGGATTTAGCAGCAGCTAGTGATGACCCGGGGGAGATAGACTATGAGTCTCCACCCAGACCTTCCTTTATTCCTCCCTTCAGCCGAGTTGAGGCCGAGGCGAGTTCTATGCTCCCTGGGAAAGAGCCTATGGAGGGATTTGCTAGCGGGGAGGGGGTGGATTTCTCTAAAAACACCGGAGGTTGGATATATGAGGCAGATGATGAGGATTCCGATGAGGAGTAGAGAGCTAGGAGTCATTTTGATTTGGATGTTTGTTTATTTATAGCTTTTCATGAATTGAGATGTTAAGACTTCTTAAAGTTCATTTTATCAAATTTTGAAATTATGCAAGTTAATTTTTGAAATCGAAATTTATGAGCAATCCTTTAAATAAGTTGCATCTGACTTCTTTCTACTAATACTTGACTATGTATGCATACACCACTAAAATGATTTGATACTTGAGCGCATACATTTAACATTTGGGGTATGGTATAGAATGGCACCCAAGAGACGTGAAGTTCCTTCCACCAGAAGAACTCTAGAGGTAGATCGGGTAGCACCGGAAGTTGAACCAGAACAGACGCAATCACCCCATCAGGGTGACGGGCAAAGTGATCCCGCGATGGGCATGGGGTCTGATGCCCCGGTAGATGGGTCAATGGGTCAGACACTCAGCAAAGTGGCCGACATTCTTCAGACGCTAACCGAGCGGAGGCACCCTAGAGGGGAAGATGAGGCGTTGGAGAAGTTCTTGAAATTCCAACCGCCTATCTTTATGGGTGAAGCGCAACAAGACCAGAAGGCCGAGCAGTGGGTCGAGCAAATGGAGGATATCTTCGCAACGCTCTAGTATTCAGAAGAGCGGATGGTTAAGTTTGCTGCTTTTCAGTTGAGAGGACCAGCTCGAGCGTGGTGGCAGCGGGTCCAAGAGGACTGGGTAATAGATGAGCAAGAATGGACGTGGTCCAACTTTGTTGAATCCTTCAGGGCGGAGTACATCCCTCAGTGGATTGTAGAGAAACGGGTGGACGAATTTCAGAATTTGAGGCAGGGGAGCATGTCTGTGGCTCAATACGCGGCTCGATTCACGCAGTTGTCAAAATACTGTCGAAGACTGGTCGACACCGAGCAGAACCGGACGAGGCAGTTCGTCAAGGGGATAAGACCGGAGCTGAGGAGAGCTTTAGCACCTGCTCCACCGACAACTTACTCGGGGGCGGTGGACGCTGCTACTCGCACAGAGAATGAAGACCGCAGCAGGATGGCGGCCAAGCCCTTCCTACCGCCGAGACAACCACAAGGACACTTTCCGAGGCAGCAATCCCACAAGCGCCCTGCAAATCATCTCTGGCAGAACCGGGAAAAGCAAACCCGGACAGCACCGGCTGGACCTGCACAGAACCTTCCGTCCTACAGGCAGTGTGGAATGAAAGGCCACACCGAGAGGAATTGCTGGTCCAAGGGAAGAGATAGGAAGTGCTACCACTGTGGTGACACGAACCACCTGAGGAATACCTACCCTAAGCTGCACCGAGTCGGGCAGGGAAACTCGGCTCAGAACCCGGGACCCAACCAGGCCAACGCCATGGGAGCAGCCGGAGGGGGAGCACCGAAGCCACAAGTGAAGGCCAAGGTATTCACTCGCAACAGAGAAGAAGTTGGGGCCGATGCCGCGGTGTTGGAAAGTATGTTCACTCTTCAAGGACGATCCATTAATGCTTTGATTGACCCTGGCTCTACTCATTCCTATATAAACAAGTTGTGTGCATGTCAATTGGGTTGGGATGGAGTGGAGCTACCTTTCATTTTAGAAGTAAGCACCCCTTTGGGGAAGATGGTGCAAGCAGATCGATATGTGATGGATTGTAAGGTTAAGGTGGGGAGAGAAAATCTGGAGGGAGATTTGATTATGTTGGACATTGAAGACTATGACTTAATTTTGGGGATGGACTGGTTAGCCAAGCATGGGGCTAGGGTAGACTGCAAGAGTAAGACAGTTCAGTTTGTCAGACCGGGGTGTGACGTGTTAGAATTTGATGGAAAGAGGGTGAAAGAGTTGAAGTACTTGATTGCAAGGGCTAAGGCCTGAAAATTATTGAGGCAGGGTTGTAAAGGTTATCTGGCTTACGTGATGAACAAGCCTAAGGACCAGTGTACTCTGGAGAACACGGAAGTAGTGAAGGATTTTCCCGATGTATTTCCAGCAGAGCTTGATTCTCTACCTCCTAGTCGAGAAGTAGAGTTCACTATCGACTTAGTTCTCAGAGCAGAACCAGTATCGCGGACTCCGTATCGGATGACGCCGACAGAGTTGAAAGAGTTGAAAGAGCAACTAGAGGAGCTCGTTGGCCAAGGCTATATTAGACCAAGCACGTCGCCCTGGGGAGCGCCTGTGCTATTTGTAAAGAAGAAGGACGGGACCTTGAGGTTGTGCATCGACTACCGAGGGCTGAACAATTTAACGATTAAGAACAAGTACCCTATTCCGTTGATTGACGAACTATTCGATCAGCTGCAAGGATCCAGTTGCTATTCCAAGTTGGATCTGAGACAAGGATATTACCAAGTGCGGATAAGAGAGGAAGATATCCCCAAGACAGCCTTCAACACCCGATATGGGCATTACGAGTTCGTAGTAATGCCGTTCGGGGTGACTAACGCCCCAGCAGTATTCATAGACCTGATGCACCGAATATTTCGGCCTTACCTGGACAGGTTTGTAGTAGTATTCATCGACGATATTTTGATCTACTCCAAGAGTCCGGAGGAACATGCGGAGCATCTGAGGCTCGTGTTGGAAAAATTGAGGGAGCACAAGCTGTACGCGAAGTTCAGCAAGTGCGAATTCTGGTTGGACAGTGTGGCATTCCTTGATCATGTGGTGACTAAGGAGGGAATTAAGGTAGATCCGGCCAAGGTGGAAGCGGTATCAGACTGGAAGCAACCGGAGAATATTACCGAGATCCGAAGTTTCTTGGGTTTGGCGGGATACTACCGAAGGTTTATCAAGGGATTCTCGACACTTGCATCGCCAATGACCCGTTTGTTGAGAAAGGATGTTCCGTTTGTGTGGAACGAGAAATGCGAGAAAAGCTTCTAAGAACTAAAGAAGAGACTGATGACATCACCAGTATTGAGTCTACCAGAGGAAGGCAAATCTTACGCACTGTACACCGACGCTTCGAAAGAAGGACTGGGAGCGGTGTTGATGCAAGACCGGAAAGTGATTTCCTATGCATCACGGAAGTTGCGACCGCATGAAGTGAACTACCCTACTCACGACTTGGAGCTAGCGGCTATAGTGTTCGCCCTAAAGAAATGGCGACACTACTTGTATGGAGCCGAGTACGAGGTGTTCACCGACCATAAGAGCCTGAAGTATATCTTCACTCAGAAGGATTTGAACTTGAGGCAACGAATGTGGATGGAATTCTTGGAAGAATACCATTGCCCAATCAACTACCATCCCGGGAAGGCTAACGTTGTGGCAGACGCCCTAAGTAGAAAAGTTGGGATGGCTAGGCTAAAGGTGCAAGAAATGCAAGTGGTCCAGGACGTATTGGACAGAAGGACGGAAATGCGAGATAATGCGATTGCTATCAATAACTTGAAGTTGGTGCTGGACTTGAAGTAAGAAATAGTAGAAGCTCGGCGAAGCAACGCCGAGTTTCAAATTTTTAAGGATAAGGAGCTGAAGCGACCGACTAGCGAATTCCATCAGGACGAGGCAGGAGTTTTCCATTTCAGAGATTGATTGTGTGTACCCGGGGAGCAACAACTAAGGGTCAGAATTTTGGAAGAGGCACACAAGAGCAAGTACGCAATTCATCTGGGAGAGGTCAAGATGTTTCAAGATTTAAAGAGAGCATACTGGTGGCCCGGAATGAAGCGAGATGTGGTCAAGTACGTATCGACCTGTCTCACCTGCCAAAAAGTTAAAGCAGAGCATAAGAAGTCAGCGAGACTATTGCAGCCATTGCCAGTGCCGGAATGGAAGTGGGAGGAGGTGACTATGGATTTCATCACCGGACTCCCTATGTCAAAGACTCAGATGGACGCCATATTGGTAGTAGTAGATCGACTGACCAAGTCAACCCACTTTATCCCAGTAAACGTAAGGGACTCCATGGAGAAGCTGGCTCAGACATATGTTCGAGAAATAGTCCGACTCCATGGAGTACCTTCCAGCATAGTGTCAGACCGAGACTCGAGGTTTACTTCTCGTTTTTGGGGAAAGTTCCAGGAAGCAATGGGATCGAATTTGAGGTTCAGTACGACGGCGCATCCACAGACTGATGGGCAGTCAGAAAGGGTAATCCAAATATTAGAAGATATGTTGAGGGCCTGTGTTCTGGATTTTGGGGACAAGTGGATAGAATGCGTACCTTACGCGGAATTATCTTATAACAACAGCTATCAGGCCTCGATCGGGATGGCACCTTACGAGGCTTTGTATGGGCGCAAGTGTCAAGTACCGTTGTATTGGAGTTGGACGGAAGATGGACACGTGAGCAAAACCGGAGAGGTTTGTGTGCAAGAGATGTTGGATAAGGCGAAGCTAATCCGAGAAAGGTTAAAGGCGGCTCAGAGCCGGCAAAAGAGTTATGCGGACAACCGGAGGAGGGAATTGGAATTTCAAGTCGAGGACCGTGTGTTTCTGAAGCTATCACCCAACCAAGGGATTGTGAAGCATCCGAAGGGTGGAAAATTGAATCCGAGATATTTGGGGTCGTTTTTTATTAAGGAAAGAATCAGACCAGTAGCGTACCGATTGGACCTACCGGATGGGTTGACGGGTATCCATGACGTGTTCCATGTGTCGCAGTTGAAGAAGTATAATGCGGATCCTGGTCACGTGTTGAATGAGGAACCGTTAGTGTTGCAGCCAGACTTGAGCTACGTGGAAAAGCCTGTTCGGATTTTGGACCGCAGTGTCAAAACCCTCCGGCATAAGCAGATACCAATGGTTAAGATTCAATGGGAGCACCATAGCACGCAAGATGCCACATGGGAATCGGAAGAATGGGTTAAGCGGAAGTATCCCGAGCTGAAATAGAGGTATGCTTGAATTTCGGGACGAAATTCTTCTAAGGAGGGAGGATGTGAAACCCCAGTCGAGACCAACCTTAGAGCAAGGGGGTTGGGATGCATATCGTGCTTTATTTCATGATTAAATATGTTTCATATGATTTCTATGTGCTTTGAACTTGATTTTTATTATCTTGAAGTCTTGTTGGTGAGTGATGTGTCAGAGGGGCAAAATGGTAATTTTTGTCCGAGGTGAAAATAAGGAGATAGCTTGTGGATTGAATAAGAAATAATTTTTCTAGTAGAAATAGCAACAAGAGTTGTTGTGGTTTAATGGTTAGAGCCTTGGAATTAATTCTTGAGGTCTAAGGTTCAAAGTCCATCATAGAAGCTTTAGCTTGAGTAAAATTTATTTTGCTTGGAAAAGGATGGTTTCGGCCATGAGGGCCTAGATTAATGTGGTGATGATGTCCTAGGAGAGACATGTTAGGAGAATTCTCACTTCACTCTTTTGTTCTTCGCGAAATGCCAAAAGGGAATTCATTCTCCCTTGATCTTTAGCTTTTCTTAAATTCCAACTCCTTAGCTTGAGCAAGGTGTTCTATCCTTTTCCTTTCCAGAAAATTCAGTAGAGGACTAAGGTCTTTTAGGATCAAAATTTCCTAGTAAAAGGCTTCTCATGGTTTGGAAAATGTAAATGATTTGTGGGAAAAATTCAAGAGGAAAATCACTCTTGAAAGCTTGCTGAAATTTTTCCTCAAACTTAGTTCATTTATCTTCATGAAATGAGCTGGAATTTTCCAGCTTGTTGTACCTTCAAAAGGTCGAAAATTCTAGCTCACATTCCCTCCCAAATGCTACAAGAAAAATGGTCTTTAGGATCAGTTGAAACCTGAAAGTTTCTTGCCCAAATTCGGATTGCACAAGCTAGTGTAAAACAGGAAAAATTCCTGTACGAAAATCAGCCTTGAGAGCTCCAAATCAAGCTATTTTCTCCCAGATTTTGTGCAGCACCATAGCAATGTTTTTCCTGCATAAATAAGGCTGGAAACCAGCATTGAATACCCCTAAAATCCCCTTCAAACCTCGCTGCAAACCTGCTGGAAATGGCAGACGAAAATTCTGGCAGGAAATTTCTGTTCAGCGAAATTCCTGAGCAGAATTTTTGCCCAGCTTGTTTCCTATTTTGTTTCAACTGAAAACCCCAACCTACTTCTGTCAAAACCTCTCTTAAACCTCCATTAACAGAGCTCCATTGTTCCCTGAAGTTTCTGCACGAAATTCCCTCCATGGCTGACCGAAAATCTCTCAACCAAATCCCTGCAATTTAGCTTGATTACTTTCCAAAAATTTCAGCCATCTTGCTTAACAACTTTCCATAAAATTTTGCTCAATTGATCAGCCATCTTCTCCACCATTGTGCACCTTAATTTCGGCCACCACAAGTCTCCTCTAACCAGCTTTAATTCCACAGAAATCTGCACAATCCAGTCGGCCATAGGAGAACTCGAAGCTGTCCAGAAAAATCAAGATATTCTTAGAATATCTAGTTTCCAAATTCTCTTCCTAAAGATATTCTTCAAGGATTGTAACAACTAGACTTTCCTTTCCCTTCCAAATCAGAGAAATCACTCCCTAAACCCTACAAAATTTCGGCAGTCCAAACCCTCAGAAAATCGACAGCTCTTCTTCTCTCTCTCTCGATTTCCTTCAAGCAACAAGAACACACACACACACACTAGACCAAGAACACCTACTTCTTCTCTACACCTAATACCCCTCCAAACCACCTCAAACCCTCATGAAAATCTCCAGATTTAGTCTACTTATTGCTGTGAATCCATCAACACCAATATTAACATCAAACTCCTCCAAACATCTTGCTACTTTGGATCAAAGCAAAAATTTCTGGACAAGAACATCTTCAAGGTAAACTCACTCCATCAACATCATCCTCTTCAAACTTAATCTCTAATGGAAACCTATATGAATAAGCATGCTAATGATCTCTTCTTCTTTCTCTCTCTCTCTCTCTCTCTCTCTCTCTCATGGACCGAAAATTCCTCCCTTGGCCGAATGGTCCCTTTTCCCATGATCATACTTTCGCCACCCTTCTTGAACAAGATTAGCCATCTAGGAGTTGAGATCTTCTCTAAACTCCTTCAAGTCATTCATCAATCAAGTAAGTACCTTCAATCCTCTTTTTAAAATTTAGAATCATGTCTCTAGGTTGATGAATGGCGATGGGGTTGTGTATGTGATGTTGTTGATTGAAGCATGAGTATATGTATGATTGAGATGGAGATGGGATTTATGCATGGAAGGATTATATTGGTGGATTTAATGATGAGTTGAGATTTGATGCATGTCATAGGTAGTATTTGTGATGAAGCATGCTAGAGATTATGTCACCATGGGTGAATAGGATTTTTATGCATGATTAGATTTTGAAGCCGTGATCATGTTTATGCTAGTAGAGGTTAAATCATGTAATAATAAATTTAGATCTATGCCTATGTGCAAGACTTGGATGATTTGATGAATTGAAGGATTGAGTATGTTATTGATTATGACCATGGAATCGTGGTCATGATCTAGTTGTCCCTAAGCAAATTTTATTTCATGAATAAAATATTTACTAATGATTTTTGCTAAAGAATTTCGAAAACCCTAGGAAGGGTAGAGTTGGAATTATAATATATGTATAGGATATTTTAGTCAAATAAATAATGAATTTTTTAGAAAATAAAATAAATAAATATTATTTAAAATGAAGCAAATTGATTAAAGCCCTTATGAAAAAGACTTATACTTAATAAAATATTTACTAGATCAAAACCCTTAAGGATTTACTTATTATTTTCCAAGGAAGACTTATTAAATTTAATCTTAACTAGTTTTAGCTTTCAATTACTTTCTAACAACTAAGCTACCATTAAGTTTACTATTTTACCTAGTACCACCTATGGCTCTTGATCAAATAAACTCTAAATTTTCCTTAACAAGATTTAAACTTTCAACTTATTAGAATTTATTTCCTAATCCATTAATTATTTTAAATAACAAGTTAAACTGAGCCTATAAACCAATTCAATTATTGTTTTGCCTTAAAGCTTTGGACACTAGGATCATGGTAGTAGTGAATTTAGTTGATTTAAAATTGAGGAAGTGGACTGTGGCTTGAATTTGATTAAGATTTGTATTTGCCCATGTGGGGTTAGGTCATCTGTCCGAGACCTTGTTATTGTGAGCGAGAATTAGGTAAGCTCCTACATAAAACCTGTCGATGTGAAATGTTTTCTTATGGCAAGGTAAATATGGAGTGTATGGACACTCGTTTATTTGAAGGAAATTGAGGGTTGAATTCATCTGTGTTTCCAACGCTAGAATTATTCCAAAGTTAATGAGCAGATTTTTCCAAACTCGAAACTCTTTCTAAAACTAATTTCTCGCAAAGCTTTGGAAACCCTCACATTGTTATTTTCATGAAGCACAATGCTTTGTTCATTTTATCCCAAGGAAATGTCGTTGAGTACTCAATAAGGGTGGACTACTAGGACTAGTCTTTGAAGGGATAGGGTGAGTCTCTCAGTAGGTGGCCACCTCTGAGGGGTGAGTCCTTCCTGGATAAGATGCCAGTTCCAGTGAGTCGTGCCGGTCCGAGCTAGCAGTTTATTTTGTTTCAGTCAAGTGACTGTGTTTTTTCCAGAATGGACACCCGGTGGTTGTTTGGGTATAGAGAAGGAGGAGTATCTTGCCCAGTAGGCCGATCACCTAGTTTTGTCAGTCTGCACAACGTGTTAGGCATTCTGACCGGTTATGGGGCCCAAAGTGTGGTAACCCATATCCCTTTCTTTCTAGTGGTTGACTTCATTACTTATGTATGGCTAGAAGAGCCAAAACGCCACTCTTGCGTTTGACTAATGTTTATTGCTTGCTAATGTTTTTCTTATAAAGATTTCACACTTTGCATGCACGAACTATTTCTGCTAAACGCCCAAAGCAGACATGGACTTACTGAGATTTCTGTCTCACCACATTTTATCATGATTTCAGGTTGATCCTATTGTGGGTGAATAGCTACCTTGGAAGAAAATGTGTTTTTGATTTTATGTACTGCTTTGGGTGACGAGTGTGGATGATTTTAATTATGAGTTTTGTTTTGGAATTTCATGGATGTACTTTGGGAGTATTTATTTTTGGGTTGTAATAAATTCTTTTAGCTTGAGTATTATTCATTTCAGCAATTTTTATTTGTGACCTAGTTATAAAGACCCCTTGTCCGTTAGACGGGGCGACATCCCCGGCCCTGGCGGGCCTAGGTTTTCCAGGGTGTTACACTTCCTAAGTTGGGAGACATGAAACACGTCAGGAATACCTTGAAACTCTACGGGTAACTCCAATCGATAAACCACTTTCCCAATCTTCTCGACAATAGGTAATGGTCCTACATACCTAGACGCCAACTTCTTCCCTCGTCTATGAATTCCCAATTGTCATTGTGGAGTCAACTTCAAGAAAACACGATCTCATTCTGTAAATTCCAAATTCCTCCTTCGTCGATCTGCATAACTTTTCTGTCTACTCTGCGCTGCTTCCAACTTAGTTTTGATCATCTCCATAACCTGTCGAACCTTTTCAAGATCGAAAGCCTCTTGTTCGCTCGTTTTTCATTCTAAACATTTCCAATACAATGGGGACTAACATTTCCTTCCATATAAAGCTTCAAAAGGGGCCATTTCAATTGTTGATTGATAACTATTGTTGTATGCAAATTCTGCATATGCTAAATTATCCATCCACTTAGTTCCAAAATCCAAAGCGCAAGCCCACAATATGTCTTCCAAAACCCTATTCACTCATTCAGTTTGTTCATCCGTTCATGGGTGCGTTGCTATATTGAACTTTAATGTCGTCCTATATTTTTGCTGCATTTTAGCCCAAAACTTCAAAGTAAATCTAGGATCTCGATCTGACAAAATACTAGAGGATACTCCATGGAGTCTAATTACTTCCTCCATAGAGATTTTACTTAACTTCTCTAAAGAATCTCGTTAGTTGATGGGGATGAAATGAGTGGACTTAGTTAATCAATCTACTATTACCCATATAGTATCTCGCTATCCCACTGCCATGGGTAATCTTGTAATGAAATCCATAGTACTTTCATTCCATTTTCATGATGGTAGGCAATGGCTATACTAACCCTCCAGGCCGTTACTAGTCGGTTTGAGCTACAAAGTCTGAAATATCCTTCTTCATACCAATCCACCAGTAATGCCGTTTTAAGTCCTGATACATTGAAAAGTAAGTAGATTCTAAGATCTCTCCCTAAAAGCTAGCTTTGGGTGGAGTAACTGGCTTCCTTAAATGGTATCAGAGCTTATCTTACGCCCCACGTCTAGAGTTCGACTCTCCGTGAGCACCAACAGGAAAAATCCTTAACAGGTGACCCAACGGGAAGATCAGAGTTGTGATGTGAAGCGTGGTGGAAAAGTAAATAGATTCTGAGCTCTCTCCCTGACAGCTAGCTTTTGGTGGAGTAAGTGGCTTCCTTTTTCTAATTTTGGCAAATTAGTAGGACCTCTTTGTGCCAAAACAAGATCCTATGGTCAAAGAAAGTTCAATGACCAAGATTTTAAGTTAGTCAATAAGATTAAAGAAGTAATTTAATCATTACCACCTTTGCAACTACCACCTCAGGAAGCTTACATAATAGTAGAAGCAGATGTAAGATTAAATGGATAGGGAGGAGTTTTAAAATGGAAGCCGTTTAAAGAAGATAAACGGAATAATGAAAACATAAGCAATTACTGCAGTAGTTTATATAAAAGTAAGGTAACCACTATAGATGTTGAAATATTAGCTTGCATATTTGTTCTAAAGAAATTCTTAGTTTATTTGCGAAATACTACACTAAGAACTGATTGCAAATCTATTGTTTCATTTTATAATAAAATGTCACATTCTAAGTTATCTGTTAATAGATGGCTAATGTTTGTTGACTTTCTTGTAAGAAATGGGTTCAAAGTTTTCATTGAACATATTAAGGCGAACCAGAATTTCTGATAGATTGGTTATAAGGCCCATTGTTTGGAATAGATTGGCTCAACCCAGTAACAATATACTTAGTCAGAGAATAACTCTGAAAAGGCTAACATACAGTATTCAATGACTATTCTGGGTACCATATTAAGTTATTGGAGCCCAAGTACAGATTATGGCTTAGCCTAGCATAAAATTAGAATAGATCTTTAAAGATATAAATAGACAATTTAAACTGTTGTTCAATTTTACAGATGGATGTAGGATCATCATCATTGCCTAAGCCTGAAGATTCTGAAATAAAATTTGGACCCTATTCTTTAAAGTTCTTACCCATAAAATTTTCACATGATTTTCCCATTACCCTTGAACAACAAACCTTTTAAGATAATTTGTGGAAATATTGTAACCACAAGCAGTATGTTAGTATCCTTAAAGGCTTATCAGGATATCTCCATTTCCTGAATAGTTCTTTGATTATGAAAGACCAAGAAATCCATTATCTTAGAACCCAATTGATAAAATCCTTTGTGTCTTCTAAAATCATTCTTAAACCACAAACCCCCCAAACTGTCATTGATATTGAAAACAACTACAGATGTTAAAATTCAGTTTGAAAGGAAAATAAAAAATGAGTGATGAGTTTTCAGCCTCAATGGAAAAAAATGAAAAATTGCATGGAGGAAGATTTGAAACAGAAGGAAGACAAATGGGAAAAATTCGTAAGCAAAATCCGTGAAGTTAAGCTTTAGATACATAAGTGTGTTCTGGCAGAAAAAATTGCTGAGCAAATCGGAATCCAAGAAATATTTAGAAATATCTGTGAAAGACCACTTCAGTAGTATGAAGGATTGAGTTTTAACATCATTAGTTTCCGTAACAGTGACAAGACAAAAAGTTTTACATACATCAGAGCAGTAGTTAATCTACCTAGAGTTATCTGTGAACAAATTAATGGAACATGAAATGTTATTTAATCTTTATAGTCCTGAGAAAAATTATCCCAAGATAAGGACTATGAGTACGGGAAGACAGTTATCTCATTGTTGTGATAATATGATAGAAGTAGATCTCTGTAGGGATGGTTATTTGAGGTTGATTGTACATGCTATTCCTCCTCTATATAGCCCCAATTACCCATATGATTGAAGATCTGAGGTCTTGAAATCAACATTCCCAAGACATTAGCCAAATCACATTTATGAGCATAGAAATTTAATTATCATCCTTGATAAGACAATTTTGTTGTGGATCAAATATATACCTACAGGGCGGCCAGTCTCACATATGTAGCAAAATATTCATTTGGGATATATCACAAACTTCTTGCTGAGTCAAGAAACATGAAAATCTTTCCTAATGTCATTTTCTCCGAATATGTCTATATTCCTTATCAAAGTTCGTTCAATAATGATCCAGAGCTCACAGAAGTTTATAAGATGGTCAAAGTCAGAACATGCACCACTATACAATGAGAGACCATGCATCATGAATATGACCCTTCTTTTGACGAAGAAGAATGGATTGAAGATGAAGATGGCAATCTTGACAACATGATGAAGGTCTAGTGACAGCTACTGTCAAATATTTGGGAATCCCACTTTACTCACTACTTTCCAACTGGAAAGAAAACTAATGGGATGTGTATCTTAGTAAAGTGAGTGGAATTGTAGCCCCACCACTTTAAATAAGTCTTTACTTTTTCAAAAGAGTCATTTAGCTTTTACTTTTTTGAAGAGTCATTTAGCTTTTATTCTGAAGAGTCAAGTTAGGATGGTTATATGAAGCCATACATTCTCTCACTAAGCACAACACCTTCAATGGAGAGATTCTGCATAAACTTGAGACTTGACATAGCTCTCATGTGTGTTCTATGTGTACGTTTTAATATTGGTATTAGAGCTAAGTCTTAGGGTTGATGTAAATTACTGGCACGATGTGCTTTGCTCCTTTGTATCAGTAGTACCTGAATCTGTAAACATCTATATTGCAATCAGGTAATATATTATGGATTAGTGAGATCTTTGATCTCTCAGAACTCTCCAGTTTGATGTAATCAACTTCTTGTTTATCTGTTGATTTGGTATTTTAACTTATAGTTTCTTTTCAACTATGAGTATATTGGTTGGAAAAGAATGCTAAGTATATTGAGTGTCTTCGTTCACGAGGCATGAAAACACTCTGTGTTCAAGATGATGGCTTGCATTGATGGTATACTTACTCCAATGTGTTGTCATTAAAACATCTTATCTTATCTCATATCGTTTCGAATACAATATCGACCCCAGTAATAAATAATTTCGTCATTGTCCCTTCGAAACTCATCTCCTCCTTTATTTGCCCCCATTTTGCATAAACTTTTGCAACTCTTGATCTTTATCATGCTCTTCCCTCAACTGTTGCAAAAAAGCAGGTTAAATAGAGACATTGCCCATCCTTATTTCTCTGTCTACTGCAAATGTTACCAATTTTGGAATTTGTATCATCCGAAGAGTTAGTAAATTTGCCTTCTTACTAAGGGCGTTGATACGTAAATTTTGGGTATATATAAAATCAAGAATTTTAAATCCATCATTTAATCAAGTTTTAATTAAAACATTGACACCAAAATACACAAGTGAGTAAGTATACTCATCGCAGGTATAGTATAGGAAATTAAGGAGTATCAATCCTCAAAGGAACAGGTACACACTAATCACTTTTTTTTCAATGTTTAACCAATCCAAATAATGTGAGAAAAGAATAAAAAGAAAAATAGAGAAACATATACAACTGAAGGATATAGGTTTAGGTAATTTAAACCGTTATCCTAGAAAACATGACAATGAATCAACTAGCAATTCTCTCAACTAATTTTCATCTCGGCATCATAAAGGAATATAAAGTAAAATTCAATCGTCTCAAAAGTCATGATTCTACTTGGACAAATCCCACTTCGTTTCCCAATTCATGGAATCCTATATTTTGATAAAATTAACAGATTTTCCAATTAAGCTAATTATAACCAAAACATACATTAGGCTGAATTCCATATAAATATGAAATTAGCTAATAACCTTTTACTTGAGGCGAAATCAACGAATCTTTGATCACTTAGTCCTACAATCTTAACTTTGTCGCTCAAGTCTATTAGGATTAGACAAATATGAAATCAATGCAATGAAACTCCTAAAATCGTCGTCTCAAGTCAATTAAAAGAACTCGCATCAATAACCAATGAAATCAAGTAATCAAACACCAAAGAAAATAATTAATTAATCAAATAACTAAATTAACTCAAAACCATAAATCAAAGAATAATATCTATTACAATGAAAGAATTAAAATCATCGTTGAACAAGAAAAAGAAAACAAAGGAAAGAGATAAAAAATCATAGACAAGACTTTCAATTTCCAATGAAAGCTCCTCCCTAAACAATGCTCTTAGAAATAGTTGTCTAGGGAAAATATTGGTGGCGCACTCTAAAAATTATGTCTAATTCTCCACACTGTGCACACCCTTTTTCTAAGGTAATTGGCCTTTATTTATAGGCTTACAAAGTTCCTAAAAGAATCCTATGTAGAGAAGAAGTAATTTCCTAAAAATCCAAAACAAAAAAGGACTAGTAAAATTCTAAGAAATAATAAAGATGTCCACTGCCTTTAATTTATGAAGTTGATAATCCCTTGTCTTATGCACTGAAGACATTTTGTTTATTTGGACTGAAATTGGCTTCAATTGACCAAGCCACTAAAAGTCATCTGAGCCATGAAATTGCTGAAGCTATCGAAATCCAGCTGTTGTTGGATCATTACTAAGCTGCTGACTGAGCTACACCAAGCCACCCATAGTCAACTTCTTCATTTTCCTTGCATCGGCTCAATTGAGCCACAGATGAGCCAATGATTCAACTGCACACCAAGCTCTCTCTTTGTTCCAATTCATTTGTTGCTCAGCTAAAGAGCCACCGAAACTGAACTTTCTTTTTGCTCTCCTTTTTGCTGAATGCAGGCCCACCATTTTGTTCTTTGTCTTCTTTTACTTTATTCATTTTGGCCCACAGAATTTTGTTCTTTTCTTTTGGTTCAGCCGCTGAGCCGTGAGTTTTGTTTGAGCCATAGTTTCCTTTCCTTCTAAATTTCCAATTGCAATTGTGTTCCTCTGTTTCCTCTTTTCCACGTCCCTTTATTCTTCCAGTAGAGGGCTGGTGCCAGGTCCATCTTTTTGGCTTAGTGTTGGGTCTGTACTGGAAAAATAAACAATTAGCTCTAAATTTTACCTATTTTTGTATAAAATTATAGAAATGTATTTTTATAATGGAAATATGAAATATGAAGGAATATGACTAGTTATTGTATTAAAAGTGTCTCAATTTAGCCTTAAATAACTCGAAAAATAACGATGATTTTAACCCCTATCAATACCCCCACACTTGAATCTTTACTTGTCCTCAAGTAAATACTTAGCAAAGTACTCAAAATAATTTATTTCTTTTCATATTCATCCATAACAAATCCATTAGTTTTTTTCAACCTTAGACAAAAAAATAGTCAATCATTCAACCTTTAAAAACCTATGAAAACTCATGCATTAAATCAAATAATTTCATAGCCATCAAAGTGAAGTTAAACAAGCTTATATATAGTAGAAGAAAATTATTCCACTCCTCAAGCAAAAATATAGATAACGTGAATCATACAAGTTAAGTCATTTAACCAATTCAAGCATTATAAATTCAAATTTACAAAACTCGAGTTAGTGAAACAAGGAAAACACTCCACTCTTTTTTTTTTTTTCTTTTGGGAATTTATAGCCTCAAGTGTATGGATTTTTCTTTACACACCGTATTGGCCCCCTTCTAGTCATCGTCAATTTTTTTCAACATATTTTTTCTTTCCACTTTCTTGACTTTTTCCTTCGGGATAGCCCCAAGAGAGTGCACCAAATACACTTACTGCTTCTCCCCATATTGATCCCCTCTTCAACTAAAGGTCTTCAAAGATTAAAAATAAGAGCATTTTTTTTTCAATTTTTTTTTCATCTCACATTTTTCTTTTCAACTCAATTTTTTCTCACACTCCTTATTCAAAACTCAAAGTTAAGCAAATTTTAAATCCATAATACTAGAATTAATCAACAACTCTTCCCATATTTTATCACATCATCCATATTCAAACTCAAAGGATAAAACAAAACTCAAATACCAAATATAACCAAGGCTAATTAAAATTCTCAAGACATAGTAAAATTCAACATAATACACAAGTTTGCTTTTTAATAAAATCAACCATAATGAATGGCAAATCCATATCCGAAGTTAAAAAGAAAATCAAATCTTCATTATAAACAAATAAACTCAATTTAGCTCCTAATCTTCAAACTTTTAAATTTCAAAATTTTCAAAGAAATTTTCTCCAAGATGGCAAAATGGTTGTCCAAATTTCATGATTTTTCTAAAGTAACTCAACAACAAGAAAACACTAAGATAATTGATAAAAACTTGGAGCAAGAATATCACTAAACCACTCCCCCACACTTAAATTGATTAATGTCCTCATTGGCCAAAAATAAACGCAAGAAAGCATCTCCGATGGGACCAAAAATGATAAAGGGGTAGAAAGTTTAAGTAATACTCCCTAAGTGCAGATTATCTCCAAGATAAGAGAAGTTCATCCTCTAAGAAGTTGGAAGAATTCATGCCAGTGACATAAGCTGTTAGGTCTCCCTCGAAGTAGATCCTCCAAATAAAAATCCAGATTGTCCAAAAGAACCACCAAATAGACCACCACGACCTCCAAAGAGATCATGAGGTCCTCCTTATCTCACATTTTGCACATTGTTCTCTCTTCATTGTAGAACTTTTCCAAACTTTTGATGCTTAAGAAAAAAATAAGGACAATATCCAACGTAGATAGCAAAAGCACAATGTCAAACAATTTTAATCATCACAGCAAAATATCACAAGAAGGCTAAGATGTCCATATTTGCAAAAATTTTAGAAAAATGCATAGATAACTTTGAGAAGCAATCATAAGACTCACAATCCAGTCTATGCATTTTTTGACCACTAACTAAACTCAACAAAGAGATGTCCATGTCTAGTTAGTTTTTTCTCAAAAATACATATACAAAATGACAAGAAATTCATAAAGATAAAATCTAGAAAGTGCACCAATGTATTCCCCAAATGAAATAAACCACAAAGAATGGAATTTGGTAGAGGGGGTCAGTGCTTCACACGACAAATAAGAGAAACAAACAAGAGCAGCAAAAGAAAAAGGAAAAAAAAAAAGAAAAGACAAAATATGAAAACTTTGGGAACAAAAGAAAAAGGGTAAGGGAATAAATGAAAGGAAAGATTTTTTATTTTTTTTTTTTGTGCGGGTATTGTTGGGCGGAGATGGCCTAGTGCTAGGAAAGCTCTGCCCCCCCCTCACCCCCTTTTTTTTTTTTTTTTTTACTGTCAAGCAGTGCTGCACCAATGGCCGGGCCATTTTCTGGCATTGTGTTAGGTCAGCTCTGGCCCCAAATTTTTTTATTTAAATACGAACTATCCTAATTGAATGCACAAATACAGTACATTTAAAACAAGAATGCATAAATAAAAAACTAGACTACTATTAAAATAATAATCATGAGTGTAACAAAAAAATTAAATTAAATTAAATTAAAATAAAAATAAATTAGTTCGCCCAAAATATCATGTTGGTGTACATAAGCAAAACAAGTCTAAACCTGAAAATAAAAAGAGTTAGTTGAGACTTAAAATTATAGACATAACAATCATCAAATTAAAAATACAATTTGTACACATATTGTATATTCAAATTAGGTAAGTAAAATTAAATAACTAAATATATAATACATACAAACATATAAAGACAAGTTAGTAATTATCAACATTTATCTACCTATTTACATATTTACATGGATAAATTAATGAAACCCAAGCTTTCATGGAATAGTTTCTCGGTAACGGCACCAAAAACTTGATGCGTAAATTTTGGGTATATAAAATCATCAATTTTAAATCCATCCCTTAATCAAGTTTTAATTAAAACATTAACCCCAAAATACACATGTGAGCAAGTATACTCATTACAAGTATAATATAAGGAATTAACGAGTAGTGATCCTCAAAGGAACAAGTACACAGTAATGACTTTTCATTCATTGTTTAACTGACCCCAATAAAGTGAGAAAAGAATAAAAAGAAAAATAGAAAAACATATACAACTCAAGGATGTAGGTTTATGTAATTTAAACCATTATCCTAGAAAACACGGCAACGAACCAACTAGCAATTCTCTCAACTAACTATCATCTTAGCATCATGAACGAATATAACGTAAAGTTCAATCATCTCACAAGTCATGATTCTACTCAAATAAATCCCACTTCGTTTCCCAATCCATGAAATCCTATATTTTGATTACATTAACAGATTTTCCAATCAAACTAATCATAACCAAAACATGCATTAGACTCAATTCCATATAACACATGAAATTAGCTAATAACCTTTTGCTTGAGGTGAAACCAACTAATCTTTGATCACTTAGTCCTATAATCTTAACTTCATTGCTCAAGTCCACTAGGATTAGGCAAATACGAAATCAATGCAATGAAACTCCCAACATCGTTGTCTCAAGTCAATTAGCAAAACTCGCATCAATAACCAAAGATAATCAAGTAATCAGAAACTAAAGAAAATAAATAATTAATCAAAGAACTAAATTAACTCAGAATCACAAATCCAAGAATAATATCTAAATACAATTAAAGAATTAAAATCCTCATTGATCAAGAAAAAGAAAACAAAGGAATGAGATAAATACTCATAGACAAGCCTTTCAATTTCTAATGAATGCTACTCGTGAAACAATGCTCCCAGAATTATTTCTCTAGAGAAAATATTGGTGATGCACTCAGAAAAATATGTCTAATTCTCCACATTATGCACACCATTTTTCTAAGGTAATTAGCTTTTATTTATAGGCTTACAAAGTTCCTAAAAGAATCATAAGTAAAGAAGAAGTAATTTCCTAAAAAGTTTTTTAAAAAAAGGATTAGTAAAATTCTAAATAAAATTCTAAGAAATAATAAAGATATCCACCTCCTTTAAATTGTGAGGTTGAGAATTCCTTGTCGTATGCATTGAAGACATTCTATTTATTTGGACTGAAATTGGCTTCAATTGACCAAGCCACTAAAAGCCATTTGAGCCATGAAATTGTTGAAGCCACCGAAATCCAGTTGTTGTCGGCTCATTACTGAGCCGTTGATTGAGCCGCAAGAAGCCACGCACAATCAACTTCTTCCTTTTCCTTGCAACGGCTCAATTGAGCTGCAAGCAAGCTAATGACGTTGCCGCACACCAAACTCTCTCACTGTTTCAATTTGTTTGTTGCTCAGCTAAAGAGCCACCAAAATTGCACTTTCCTTTTTCTATCCTTTTCGCTAAATGGGGCCCGCCATTTGTTCTTTGTCTTCTTTTGGTTTATTATTTTTGGCCCACCGAATTTCGCTCTTTTCTTTGTTGCTTTTCTTTTGCTTGAGCCGCCGAGCTGTGACTTTTGTTTAAGCCATTGTTTCCTTTTCCTTCCCAATTTTCAATTGAAATTATGCTTCTCTGTTTCCTTTTTTCCACGTCCCTTTGTTCTTCCAGTAAAGAACCAGTGCTAGATCCATCTTTTTGGCCTGGTGCTGGGTCTGTACTGGAAAAATATACAATTAGCTCCAAATTTCACCTATTTCTTTATAAAATCATAGAAAAGAATTTTTAAAAGGGAAATATCAAATACGAAGGAATATGACTAGTAATTGTATTAAAAGTGTCTTAATTTAGCCTCAAATAACTAGGAAAATAACAATGATTTTAACTCATATCAATACCCCCACAGTTGAATCTTTACTTGTCCTTAAGTAAATACTTAACAAATCACTCAAAACAATTTATTTGTTTTCACATTCATCCTTAAAAAATCCATTAATTTTTTCCAACCTTAGATAAAAATTCTCATTCATTCAACCATTAAAAACCTTTGTAAACTCATGCATTAAATCAAATAATTCCAAAGCCATCAAAGTTAAGTTAAACAAGCTTATATCTAGTACAAGAACATTATTTCACTCCTTAAGCAAAAACATAGATAATATAAATCATACAAGTCAAGTCATTTAACCAATTCAAACACTATAAACTCAAATGTACAAAACTGGAGTTAGTGAAACAAGGAAAACACTCCACTCTTTTCTTTTCTTTTTTCTATGACTTTGGGAATTTATAGCCTCAAGTGTATGGATTTCTCTTCACACACCGTATTGGCCACCTTATAGTCATCATCAATTTTTTTTTAACATATTTTTTCTTTGCTCGTTCTTGCATTTTTGCCTTCAGGATAGCCTCAAGAAAGTGCATCGAATACACTTGCTACTTCTCCCTATATTGACCCCCTTTTTAGCTTAAGGTCTTCAAAGATTAACAAAATTTTCATTTTTTTTTCAATCTTTTTTTCATCTCACATTTTTTTTTTCAACTCAATTTTTTTCTCACGTTCCTTATTCAAAATTCAAAGTCGAGCAAATTTTTAATCCATGATACAAGGATTAATCAACAACTCTTTCCATATTTCATCATACCATCTATATTCAAACTCAAAGAATAAAACAAAACTCCAATACCAAATATAACTAAGGTTAATTTAAATTCTCAAGACTTAGTAAAATTCAACTTAATACACAAGTTTATTTCTTAATAAAATCAACCATAACAAATGATAAATCCATATGCAGAGTAATAAAGAAAATCATATCTTCATTATAAACAAACAAACTCAATTTAGCCCCAAATCTTCAAACCTTCAAATTTCAAAATTTTCAATGAAGTTTTCTACAAGACGGCAAAATGGCTGTCCAAATTTTAAGATTTTTCTAAAGTAACTCAACAACAAGAAACACACCAACATAATTGATAATAAGTTAGATCATAAATATCACTAAACCCCTCCACCATACTTAAATTGGGCAATGTCGTCCTTGGGCAAATATAAGCACAAGAAAGCATCTTCGATGGGATCCAAAAATGATAAAAGGGTAGAAAGTTTCAGGAATACTCCCTAAGTGTAGATTAGCTCTGAGATAAGAGAAGTTCATTTGTCAAGAAGTTGGAAGAATTATTACTAGCGATATAAGACTTTAGGTCTCTCTCTCTCGAAGATCCTCAAAACGGGCCTCTAGAATGTCCAAAAGAACCACCAAATAGACCACCACAACCTCCAAATGGATCATGGGGTCATCCTTGTCTAATACTTTGAACATGTCTCTCTTTTCAGTGAAGAACTTTTCCAAACTTTTGATGCTTAAGAAAAAAACAAGGATAATATCCAACGTAGATAGCAAAAGCACAATGTCAACCAATTTTAATCATCACAGCAAAATATCACAAGAAGGCCAAGATGTCTATATTTGCAAAAATTTTAGAAAAATGCATAGATAACTTTGAGAAGCAATCATAAGACTCACAATCCATTCTATGCATTTTTCGACCACCAACTAAACTCAACAAAGAGATGTCTATGTCTAGTTAATTTTTTTTCTCAAAAATACAGATACAAAATGCCAAGAAATTCATGAAGATAAAATCTAGATAGTTTTGCACCAATGTATTCCCCAAATGAAATAAACCACAAAGAATGGAATTTGGGGGAGGGGGTTGGTGCTTCACGTGCAAACAAGAGAAACAAACAAGAGCAGCAAAAGAAAATGGAAAAAAAAAGAAAAGATAAAATAGGAAAACTTTAGGAACAAAATAAAAAGGGTAAGGGAGTAAATGAAAAAAAGATTTTTTTTTTTTTTTTGTGCGAGTATTGTTGGGCGGAGATAGCCTGTTGCCAGGACAGCTCTGCCCCCCCCTTTTTAATTTTAGGCAGTACTGGACCGGTGCCTAGGCCATTTTTTTGGCATGGCGCTAGGTCTGCTCTGGCCCCAAATATTTTTATTTAAATAACTATCCTAATTGAATGCACGAATATAGTACATTTAAAACAAGAATGCATAAATTAAAAACTAGACTACCATTAAAATAATAATCATGAGAATTAAAAAAATAAAATCATATTAAATAAAAATAAAAATAAATTAGCTCGCCCAAAATATCGTGTTGGTGTACATAAGCAAAAAATGTCTAAACCTGAAAATAAAAAGAGTTAGTTGAGACTCAAAATTATAGATGTAACAATCACCAAATTAAAAATATGATTAGTACACATATTTTTATAATAACATCAGGTTAGTAAAATTAAATAACTAAATATACAATATATACAAACATACTAAGACAATTTAATAATTATCAACATGTATCTACCTATTTACATATTTATATGGCTAAATCAATGAAATCCAAACTTTTAAGATTATGTTCCCAGACAAATGGGGAACAATATTAAATTAGGCTATATTCTTGAAATCCCACTTCATTTCCCAGTCCATGGAATCCTATATTTTGATTACATTAACTGATTTGCCAATCACGCTAATCATAACCTAAACATGCATTAGGTTCAATTCCTTATAAGCATGAAATTAGCTAATAACCCTTTGCTCGAGGCGAAATCAACTAATCTTTGATCACTTAGTCCTATAATCTTAACTTTGTTGTTGAAGTCCATTAGGATTAGAAAAATAAGAAATCAAAGCAATGAAACTCCAAACATCATCGTTTCAAGTTAATTAGAAGAACTCATATCAATAACCAATAAAATCAAGTAATCAAGTACCAAAGAAAATAATTAATTAATCAAAAAACTAAATTAACTTAAAATCATAAATCCAAGAGTAATATCTAAATAAAATTAAAGAATTAAAATAATCATTGATCAAGAAAATAAAAAACAAAGGAAAGCGATAAATACTTATAGAGAAGCCTTTCAATTTCCAATGAAAGCTCCTCCCAAAACAAAACTCCTTGAATTATTTCTCTATAGAAAATATTGCTAATGCACTCTAAAACATATGTCTAATTCTCCACATTATGCACACCCCTTTTCTAAGGTAATTGGCCTTTACTTATAGGCTTACAATATTTCTAAAAGAATCCTAAGTAAAAAACAAGTAATTTCCTAACATTATAAAAAAAAAAAAGGATTAGTAAAATTCTAAATTAAATTCTAAGAAATAATAATGATGTCCACCCCCTTTAAATTGTGAAGTTGAGAATTCCTTACCATATGCACTGAAGACATTCTGTTTATTTGGACTGAAATTGGCTTCAATTAACCAAGCCACTAAAAGCCATCTAAGCCATGAAATTGCTGAAGCTATCGAAATCTAGTTGCTGTCGACTCATTATTGAGCCGTACCAAGCCACCCGCTGTCAACTTCTTCCTTTTCCCTACATTGGCTTAATTGAGCCGCAGACGAGCCAATGACTGAGCCGCACACCAAGCTCTCTCTCTATTTCAATTCGTTTGTTCCTCTGCCAAAGATCCACTGAAATTGCACTTTCTTTTTGCTGTTCATTTCACTGAATAGGGCCCACCATTTTGTTCTTTTTCTTCTTTTGCTTTATTCTTTTTGGCCAACTAAATTTCATTCTTTTCTTTGTTGCTTTTCTTTTGGTTGAGCCGCCGAGCTGTGACTTTTGTTTGAGCCATTGTTTCCTTCTCCTTCCAAATTTCCAATTGCAATTGTGTTCCTCTGTTTCCTCTTTTTCTTGTCCCTTTGTTCTTCCAGTAGAAGATCGGTGCTAGGTCCATCTTTTTGGACTGGTGCTAGGTTTGTACTAGAAAAACACATAATTAGCTCTAAATTTCTCCTATTTTTGTATAAAATTACCAAAAAAAAAAAACTTTTTTATAAGGGAAATATCAAATCGGAAGGAATATAACTAGTTATTGTATTAAAATTGTATGAATTTAGCCTCAAATAACTAGAAAAATAACGATGATTTTAACCCCTATCAGGCATCTTCTACTATGTTTGCTTTTTCAGGATGATTCTTAATTGGGCACCTGAATTCTTCTAAAAATTCCATCCACCAACAGTGTCTCATGTTCAAATCCTTCTGGGTAAAACATTCTTTAAAATTTGGTGATATACTTTGTCCAAGTTTTTATCAATTATCTTGGTGTTTTCTTGGTATCAAATAATTTTTTTGAAAATATTGAATATTTTGGAAAGTTTAGAAATTTTGGAGCTAAATTGAGCTTAATTTTCTATAATGAAGTTATGATTTTATTTTTAACTTTGGATATAGATTTGTCATTCATTATGGTTGGATTTTTATTTTAAAAGGTAAAATTGTGTATTAAGTTAGATTTTGCTAAGTCTTGAGAATTTAAGTTAACCTTGGTTATATATGGTATTTGAGTTTTGTTTTATTCTTTAAGTTTGAATGTAGATGGTGTGATGAATATGAGAATAGTTGTTGATTAATTCTTGTATTATAGATTTAAAGTTTGCTTGACTTTGAGTTGTGAATAAAGAATGTGAGGAAATAGAAAAACAATGACTGAAAAAAAAAATCATTGTTATGTGAGATGAAAAAAATTAAGTGGAAAAAATGATTTTAGCTTTGAAAAAAAAAAAAAGAAAGACCTTTCTCTAAAAACGGGGTTAATATGGAGAAAAGTAGAAAGTAGTGTTTGGTGCACTCTCTTAAAACTATCCCGAAAGCAAGAGAGGAAAGAAAAAGAAAAAAAAATGATGATGACTCTAAGGGGGCCAATATGGTAGGTGAAGAGAAATACATTCACTTGATACTATCTATTTCTTAAGTCATTGAAAAAAAAAAGTGAGTGTAGTATTTTTCTTGTTTCACTAACTTAAGCTGTATATATTTGAGTTTATAATACTTGAATTGGTTAAATGGCTTGACCTATATGATTTATGTTATCTATGTTTTTGCTTGAGGAGTAGGATAATTTTCTTGTACTAGATATAAGTTTATTTAACTTAACTTTGATGGCCTTGGGATTATTTGATTTAATACATGAGTTTGAAAGGTTTTAAAAGGGATATATGAAAGACAAGTTTGTATTTGAGGTTAGAAGAAGATTATTCTTTTATTGTGGATGAATTTGCTAAGGATAAGTTAAAAAGTTATTTTGTCTTAAGCCATTTGGTTAGTGTTTTAATTCTTTTTTGCTTGAGGACAAGCAAAGTTCAAGTGTAGGGTAATTGATAGGGGCTGAATTGATCACTATTTTTCCTAGCTATTTGAGGCTCTTTTGTGGTATTTTTTATGCAACAACTAAGCATACTTCTTCCTATTTGATATTTTGTTTGTGGAAAGTATTTTTGATGAATATGTGTAGAATTAAGTAGATTTCGAGCAAAAAGTGAAAAATTTCATATTGTACCTGGTGCCAGGTCCAGTTATGGCACTAGGCGCCAAGTTTGTTTTGGAAAAGCCACAAACAGTAAGGAAACCAGAATGAACCTAGCGCTAAGTGGGTTGAAATGACTTGACACCGGGTTTAACTTGTTCATATGGCGATGAATTTTTCTTTTCGAGCATAATTTTGTAATTTCAGTTGGATTCCTTTGGGAACTCATTCAACCACAGAAAAGGATTCTTATAGACACTTTTTGGCAATTAGAATTCCTATAAATACAAGAGAATAATATTGTAAAAACTAGTTTTCATAGTTATCCATTATTCAATGTAATATCTTTAGAAAACTCCTAGATGAACTCCAAGATTTAAGAGGATCACAGGAGAATTATTTTTGAAGAAAATGAGGTTGGTCAAGAAGGTTTTAAGGAAGAAGAAGAAGGCTTATTTGTCTATGAGTGGTTTGTTTTTCTCTTCTTTGTAATTTATTAACAATTTGAGATTATTGTTTTAATTGTCCTTAGATGATATTGTTTTAAATTCATGATTTTTTATTGATTTTAGTTTTGTGATGACTTTATTGCTATTCTCGGTATTTGATTACTTAAGCATAATATCTTGTTAGATTGATTAGTTCTCTTCTAATTAACTTGCAAAATGATGTTAGAAGAGAATGACCAATTAATTAATTCAATACTAGTATTCTTAACTTACTTGAAAAAGAGGTTAAAGGTAAGACTAAGTAAGTAAAGATTGGTTGATAATTGCTAGAATATAGATTCATTAGCTAGTTTCATGCTTAGATTACCATGAATATAGGGATTTGTGTGAGAATTAATTTTAATGCATCTTTTGGGTAAGTTAGTATAGACATAATATACTTACTGATTTAACTAGAAGATTGTGATTCCATGGATTGCAAATGAAGTGGGTGTACTTTAGTCCTTCACGAGGCCAAGATAATAATTAATTAAGAGAATTCATAGTCAATCATTTTTATGTATTGAAGGATTTTTATCTATTTACATGTCTTTTCTCTTTGTTCTCTCTCCTTGATTATCCTTGTGACTTTTCTTGTGTGACTTGACCTTTTCTCTAGTATATTAGGTTAGTGTTTTATTTATCTCTTCTTATTTTATTGGCTAAACAATAAAAATTTAGGTAAAGTAACATGGGAACCTAAGTTCTCGTGGATTCGATACTTGCTATTCCCTATACATATGATGTGTATACTTGCCCGTATGTGTGGTTTTAGTGGTTATCATTTTAATGAAAGCTTGATTGATTGTGGAATTTATTGGTAATATTTTCTACACTAAAAAACACAAATCAGGAAACAACTTCCCGTATGGACTAAATAATAATAGGAGTAAGGGAGATAAGCTCACTCCTCACCATCATATCAAGAATGTAAACATTAAGGACCCTAGACCCATTGAAGCTATTAGCCTTAGAATAAACATTAAAAGAGAAAATGTAGAGTAGGGCACGCAACTAAGCCCCAAGGATCATCATTGGAGTAGTAGTGATGCTGGCCTATCTGTTCTTTCCTTCACATTTGCAAACTAGTCCTTACCGTACTCACGTCCAAAGTAAGATCAGAAAGAATCTTTTGATTATTATGGTCCACGCAGTTATCCATGGACCCTTATCAGGGACACCCAAGATTCTTTCTAGTCTAGCCCTATCAAACTCAATTGTCACCCCCTTAACCATAGTAGAAACGACTTGGAGATTGGGTTTCTTCTTATCCTGCATGTTAGCATAAAACTCCATTACCCTTATAGGACAATAAGTTCCCCAAAGTTTAATGATAGGCTCCCACCCCAGTCACCTAAACATAGTATAAAGCTGTAAGGCATTATCAAAGGAAGAATTATACATCTTCTCTACTATGATTTTGTTATGTTGGTGACTTTGGTACCAGATTTGACATGTAAGCTCACAATATATTGTAGGCTGGGTAGGTAAGGGCTCAAAAGATTGTGTAGATGAAGATGATGCTCTAGCTCTCTTGGCCTCTGGGGCTATTCCCTTAGGTCTCCAAGACATGATGAAGATGTGATGATGGGCAAAGGTAGGATAAAGGAACGAAGATAGAAAACCTTCAAAATCACTCCTCACTATACAATCAAACACAACCCTCAATATTCTCACAAATACAATATCCATACAACAAAACCCACCACCTCAAAATACCACAAAACACAACACAAGCTTCCCCAACAATACCTGCAAAAAGATAGCCATTGTCCAATCCAAACACAATATCAATATCCATTATTAAATTAGCAATGCTATGCATGTCATAATGGAAAGCTCATAATCACAATGTCAAGTGCACCATGAACAAGTATATCTTAACCACCACCTCAATTACACAGATTAGAGGCATTCTTCATATCGACCAAAAAAATGTAAGACATGCATTACATCAACTAAATATTATTGTCAATCATATACCCATGCTAGCTAAGCCTCAAACAAAGTAAAATTTTCATCCAATCCATCAAACCAAGAAAAATGAGAATTTTTGGACCACGATTCATACGAAAATATCCAATAATTAATATGAAAAAATTGAATCGTATAAAATGCAGAAAAATCATACCACAAAGATCTTCAATGTATGGGCAATTATCCTATGGAAAGAGATTGAAGAAATTGTGCACCGGATGTATAGAATGAAAATGGGTTTTGTAAAGAAATTTGATTTCCCTAGATTTCAATCCAAAATTTGGAAGAAAAAAAAAAGTGATGATTTTGTATTCGAAAGGTATTTTGGAGGTATAGAAGGTGACGTAACGGTGTTTTGCAGTTGGACCCAGTGAGGGGTTGAGAGAAAAAACTGAGGGAGATAAGTGTTGTTTGAAAAAATGCCCAAATTTTGCGGGGGTTGGGATTTTTATCGGTAGGACCTAGCGCTAGGTCCAAGTGCTGGGCTTGGAGCCAGGTCTAGGCTGCTCTGCGCATTGTTTTAACCATGCTGGCCAAGTGCTAGGGCCAAAGTTCTAGCTTTAGGCTAAGTCAGCTTTGGCCGACCAAAAACATATATTTTTTAATTAATTAATTAATGAAAAGAACCACAATTAAAACCATGAAGTTATGAATAAAATTCATTCTAGAAAATTAAAAGAACAGAAAAATGAATGAAAGTAGGCAAAAACTAAATAGATGTCCCAAAAACCAAAGCAATAACAATCATTTTTTCCATGGTCTTGGTTACGTGGATTGGTCTTAGTATTTCCCGGAAGGGCTCCCTCTTGACAATCTCCAAGAAGTTTGGCCAGTTGTCCAATTTGATTTTCGAGATTGCGCATGGACACCTCCAAATTCCTCATGGTTGCATCCACTCCTTAAAATCGTGTTTCCGTGCAACTCACCATTTGGTTAACCAAGTCCTCCAACAAAGGCTTAGGTGGTGGTGCATTGTAAGATATGGGGGGTTGAGTTCTTTGATTCCCAAAATTAGAAGATGCCAGCCTAGGTTAGCTTTTGTTGTTCTATGAAAAGTTAGGATGGTTCCTCCAACCAGGATTGTAAGTGGTGCTATAAGGACTATTACCTTGTCGTCTGTTACTCACAAACGCAGCTTGTTCTAATGACTCTTGTGATGACCCCATACTTTGGCATTCATGATTTAGATGCCCTTCCCCACAAAAATCACAACTTACATTCATTACCTATCATTGCGAATGAGACATCACCATTTGCTCTATCTTTTTTGTCATTGCCTCCACCTTAGCCTCAAAAGCTGCCAGTACATCCACCTTGTGCACTCTATGAACACGAGCTTTTGATCTTGCACTACCCCATGCATAGTTATTTGTCGTAAGATTTTCAATCAAATTTAACACCTACTCCAGAGTCTTAGAATTAATGGAAGCTTTTGTAGATGCATCAACCAATTGCCTTGTTGCAAAACTTAGACCACTATAAAAGATTTGCATTTGTATATCTAGCTCGAACCCATCATGGGGACACTTTCTAAGCTTCTCCATGAACCTCTCATAACACCCATAGAGGTTTTTAGATTCTAACTATTGGAAGGAGAAAATATCAGTCCTACACTTAGAAGTTTATGTTGGGGGAAAATATTTGTTGGAAATTTTTCAGGAAAGACATTCAAAGTGGTAATGGATCTAGCTAGCAAAGGCTTTAACCAATATTTTGCTCTATCTATTAAAGAAAAGGGAAAAAGCCTTAGTTTGATAGCATTTTCAGAAACCCCATTTATCTTAAAAGTATCACAAATTTCTAAAAAGTTTGTAAGGTGGGCATTAGGATCTTCCTTAGGTAGCCCATCAAACTGTACTGTGTTTTTGAATCATTTGGATTTTAGATTTTATCCTAGATCTCATAATGCTTGAGCATGTATTTGAGATTGCTAGTTTCACAAAATCATCTATAGTCCTCCTGTTATTTCCACAATTACTACCATTGTTTGGATAGTTAATCTCCATATCATCTCTTACCATTTGTATAACCACCCTTCAAATCTTTGTTAATGTCCTTTCGATCTCAGGATCAAGATCTACTAGGTCATCCTTAGATCATTAGGTCATACACTACGGGCAAGATCTACAAAAAATAGAAGATAGTGAGATTATAGAATATACAAGTCAATCAATTATTACACAGTCATGAATTAGGTTAGTCGAATTACAATATATAGTGAAATTAAGGAATTACAATTATACAAATAACAAAATATGGCACCTATTCATACAAGGAACATATATACATATTCATGTATTTACGTATAGATATATAAACATATAAACATGGTTAAGTCAACAAAATCCAAGCTTTCATGATATTGTTCCTCAACAACGGCGCCAAAAACTTGATGCATAAATTTTAAGTATATAAAAATCATTAAATTTAAATCTATCCCTTAGTCGAGTGTTAATTAAAACATTAGTCCCAAAATACACATACGAACAAGTATACTCATCGCAAGCATAACATAGGGAATTAACGAGTATCGATCCTCAAAGGAACAAGTACACACTAGTTACTTTTCATTCATTGTTTCACCAACCTAATAAAGTGAGAAGATAATAAAAAAATAAAGAAAAATATATAGAACTCAAGGATGAAAGAATATCTAATTAGACAAATATTCTTGAAAACATGACCATGAACTACTTAGCAATTATCACAATTAAATGTTATCTTGGTCTCATGAAGGAATAAATTAGAACCACTTCATTTGCAATTCATGCTTCCCTATCTTCTAAATAACTTAATGGATATATCGTATCTTACCAGTCTTACTTAAAAGATGCATTAAAATCAATCCTCATATAAATTCGTATATTCTAGGTGATTTAAAATATGAAATTAGTCAATGAATCCAAATTATAGTAATCATCAACTAACCTTTGATTAGCCAAGTTCTTATTAACATTTTTCAAGCAAGTTAAGAGATAATAAATATAAAACTAATTAATTAAAGTAATTATCAACCCCTTTTTCAAGTAAATTAATAACAAGAATCAACCAAGCAATTTCGTAATAAAACAAGCAACCAAATCCCAAGACAAATAATGAATTGGTCAAAAAGTCTAAATTAACTCAAGAAATCATGAATCCCAAAAATAATGTCAAATTACAATAAAAAAATTAATTACATCATTATTCTAGAAAAAGAAAATAAAGGTAAAAGAAAGAACTCATAGATAAGCCATCCTCTTCTCTTCGGAAACCTTCTTGAATAATGCTCATTGAATGATGAATCTCTTCTTCTTTTGAGTGATTGGAAGTTTTGATCCTTGGATTTACTATTTTATCTTATGTTTTACTTGTCTTTATATGCATCCTTGATAACAAAATTAGTGGATTGAGAATTCTTGGCCTATTAAAATTCGAAAAATACTAAAATCCTTTGGAAGATAGCAATTTCGTGCACAAAAATAGTCCCTTACAAATCGGACCTCGTGCCGAGTCACTTCAACCCATCTGGCACCAGGTGCATTCTGATTCCCTCCTGGACGTTGCTCTATTTTCCTCTTCTCTTCTAGAGTGGACCTAGCACCTAGTGTATTAGCTAGGCATGGCACCAGGTACATGCTAGAATTCTGCATTTTTTGCTTGAAATCCACTCAATTATACAAAATTCGTTAAAACACTTTTCACAGGCAAAATGTCCAATAGGAAGGAATATACATAGTTATTACATCAAAATTATCTCAAAGTAACCTCAAATAACTAGAAAAATAGTGATGAATTTAGCCCCTATCACTCAATATAGAAAATGTGCAAGTATCCTTAAATTTGAAATCTCCAAAGTATTCTGTTTACTATGCATTTGTATTTTGAATCTAATCTTTGAAGTCTTATTGGGACTGCCTATAGGATGGATATTAGGTACAACGTAAAGTAAATGATAGTAGTTAAGAGGGTCAATAAAAGATTCGTCACTCCTAATAGTAGGGGTGTATATGTCACGACCACTTGTATGAAATCATTACTTAAGAAATCCTTGTCTAAGGCAACTATGTGCTGGAAATAGTTCTTAAATAATACACATGCTAAGTATAAGATTCTAAGTCAGGTACAAAAAAAATCGAGTTAGAATTATTTAATTCTCTTTGGAATTGACACTAATTCCATACTCTAAAGCAAATAAGATGTAATATGATTAAAGGAGTTTATTACATTGATATTTTGCAATTCAAAGGTCAAGACACTTAACTTTTTGGACTTTTGGATGGTCATGATGTATTGCTAGATGCCACTCTTGATCTACTAAATATGAATTTATTAATTAGGAAATTAATTAATTGATCTTAATTACAATTAATATGTTAATTCTTATTGTTATGGATTACTAATTCTATAGCGATTAGAATAAATTCATATTTTATTACCAATAGACCAAAAACCCTAATAGGTCACACACAATAGAGGAATTAGTACTTAATATATATTATTTGATAATATTATTGGATTAATTTATGAGAAAGTATAATTTTATGAGTAAATTATAAATAGTTATAATTTGTTGGGTCCAATCATGATTATTAAAAGCTTACGAGCTTGATTGCAAAATTAGAAGAACCAAGGCCCATTACAAATTAATGAAAAATTTTGTATTCTAAAAGTTTAAGAAAATTAGAAAAAATGTTATATTAGTTTTCCTAAAAGGTTTAGGAACAAAATGAACAAAAGCTTTATTTCTAAAGCTATTTCCTAAGTTCTTTAGGAAACATATTGCAATCAGCTTTACGTGGTTGCTTTTAGGCAGTATATACATGTATACATTATATGCAATTTTGGTGGTTGAAAAACATAGGTCATCATGAAAAATATAGCCTTTTTCTTTTGTTCTTCTTTTCATCTTTTCTTTGGAAAAATTCATCCCTATATAGCAGCCAAATTAAACAACTTGCATTATTTTAGGTGCCTTGTTTTAAGTGCAATCCTCTTGTGCATCAATATTAGAGAAATTCTTATTCGTAGAATTTGGTGGTTCGTGCTTGAAAAAAAAAATTAAGGAAGGGTTCTACGCATGAGAAAAATTTTAAAAGTTGCGTTTTTCAGGTGATAAAATTTTTCTTCCCAAACTTAACCCGTTTAAGTACATGCAAGTGATTCCTTTGAGTGGATTTCGTTTTAATTTTCACTGTGTATTAGTTGTTATACCATGATCAAAATCCAACAAATTAAACCATAAGCACAATCAACTCATTTAAATCTTCTCAACAAATCCAACATTAGTCGAATCATAAATACAATCTCCTAATCCATTAAAGCATAAAAAAGTATCCCTCACAAGTACTGCTACAAATACATAAACAAGAATGCATCAACCATGAGTGCAACACGTATAAATGAAGAATGACATAAAATGTATCTAAGCTTATCAGCAGCAACATCATCACATTAGATTGTCCATGACGATGAGATGTAGAACCAACAGTAGGGGATGTTGTTGATGCACTAGATGAAGGTATAAAAGCTATGGTACAAACACCTATATCAACTCTGCGAGATAGGGCTTCCACGGTGGCCTCAAACTGTGATAAACATTATAACACCTCTACTAATGATAACAGTGGAAGTATACCAACACCGGGTGTCGCCCCTTCCAGTCTCTCAAACAGGGGACTTTATAACGAAAACAACAGAGTATATATATATATATATATATATATATATATATATAAGGTCTAGATTGAATAATATCCGATACCAATGCCTACACAGATACATATATCAGAGAATCTCATACATGCCACCTCTATATACGACAAAACAAAGTATATGATTAAAAGAAAAGCCATCCAGACCTATACTACTGACTCCATGGTATCGACCTTCTATCCATAGGTCCGCTCAGCCATGGCCCCTACAAAAAGGTAAGATAAAAGACACGTGTGAGTGACAAATTACCCAATGAGTCCCTTGTGTGTTAGTGCTTTACAAAAGAATAGAGAATACAAAAGTTCTTTCCTATAGGAAACAGTTTTCAAAACACTCAAATAAGAAGAGTTTTTTTAGAACTCAATCATTTTTAGAAAACAGTATTTCAAATTTCAAATTATTGCCCAAGTTTCCAAAATATAGGCACTTTTCCCACAGAAGGTCGACTTGTATGCAAGTCCCGTAGCCATTGCCTTCGGTGCCACGTATTATTGTACTGAGACCATTGCCCCAGAACTCAATCCATGCATTACCGGAATAAGTACATCATAGCGTACTATAATCAACAGTGCATGCAGCACATAATCTTTTACTTGCTACCGTAAGCCAGGGGTCCTAATCCTGACGTCAATCACTATCGATGCAAAAGGCGTTCGAACAACGCCAGGTGTCCAGCCCAGCCCCTAAACAACCCAAATCACAAAATGCATACATGGCACGACAATTGTCAGGCTCTAGACGGCTAGCTAAGATGACTCGTCTCAATGTCATATCGCCCCATTTGGAGTAAGACATTCCCTAGAACTAGGCTAGGTTACTATGGTTGTCTAACTCTAGCGTAGGTTAGTATAAAGATTAAAGTCCTCGCTGAGTACTCAACGTCAGCACTATCAACCCCTTCTGAATGATCAAGCTAAATGGTTATCTGATCCCGTAGGATTTTCAATCAAAACATTTTTGGGGCAAATAACACTTTCTAGAATTTGATCCCACTAACTCATAAGTTAGATCATCATTCACATAGGCTCTCTAGGGCCAATCAATTCATTCCATAGGTGCATCAGGCTAATAAAATAATTTTAGAGATCAAAATCATTTTCCAAAAGTCAATCTCATCAAGAGAGATCATTTTCCAAAACCGTGTCAAAACAGGTTAAAGATTTCTTTCTCATATTAAAAAAAGTTTCCAGAAGTATCCGGGTCATTTCTCCCCGTATTTAATCACAAAAATCATTTCTAAGGGTATCGGGTCATTTTACCAACACCTGATTTCAAAAGACTTTTCGAGGGTATTTGGGTCATTTTACCCTTACTCGATTTGAAAAGTGTTCACAAGAGTTACAAGAATGATATTTCGGTCATTTACCGAATACTATATTCCAAATGTTTCCATAAATATTCCAATAAGGACATTTGGATCATTTTTCAAATACTCGATTCCAAAAGAAACTTATTTCTAGAAATCCAGGATTCTAATCGCCAGAGAGGATTAAATTCAAAGTTTCCAAACATGTTTCCATAAAATGTTTCAATAAGGGCATTCCAGTCAATTTATGAATACCCAATTCCAAATTCACAAATTCAAGCTTTATTTGTCCAGTAAGGTTTCCAACCCAGTTATGAAGTTTATTCAAGTTGAAAATGGCATAATGCAAATCTTGCTCAGATAAACATTGAACATATTCAGGGATTTCCAAAACAGTATAAAATGTAGCATTTCATGGGAAAAAAAATAGGCACACCAGCTTTCAAAAGGGTTTTAGAATTCCAAGGGACTCAACTTGTGTCTTAATTAACTCTTTCCGTTCATGGCCGTTTAATCACCGTCTCAATCATGTCAGAAGTTCTATTAGTTGTTTAACGATAAAGCTACAGTAAATATCATTTTTTGGTCAATTCATTTTCGGCCGAAAACTAGCCGACGTTTAGCCTGTTAGTGTCATGCCCTAGAGGCAATCACTTGTACGCTGTATATGGCACATTTTATTTAATAAAAGACATTATTTATTTTATAGATTCTTTTGTTTACTTTTATGTAATGTAACTGTTAGATAAAGGCCTTAGTACAACACTGTGTTAAGGAAATGATGATAGAGATCATGATATGCGATTCCTACTACACTGCATAGTGTTAGTACTTAAATAGTCCCTAGTCGTAGTATTAATGAGATAGGACAACATTAATGCATTAAGACTAGCATGTGTTAGACTTCCTGATTTAATCAGGTGGTATTTCTCATATCCGTGAGTGTTGAGATACTCAAAGTTAATACGTGGATGCTTATTAATGGAACAAGTACATTGGATGACCTAGCTATGAGATAATCATATGGATAACTATTTAGTGCCAGTGATATAATCTCAATATAGCAAACGTGCAAGTATCCTTAGACTTGAGATCTCTAAGGTACTTTGTTTGCTGAGCATTGTGCTTTGATTCCATTCTCTGGAGCCAGATCGAGGGCCGCCTAAGGGATGGATATTGGTTACATTGTGAGGTAAACGAAAGTAGTTGAGAAGGTCAATAAAGGATTCACCACTCCTAATAGTAGGGGCGAATATCTCATGACCACTTGTAGGAATTACTACTCGAGCTCGAGAAGTCCTTGGACAAGGTGTCTGTGTATTGGAAATAGTTCCAATTAATACACATCTAGAGTAGTGGGCTCCTGGTACAAGTACTATTATATTCAGGCCAGAATTAATATATTCTGGAGGGAGTTGGCACTAATTCCATACTCCAAACGGAATGAGATACTGTATGGTGAAAGCAGTTAAATGCAACGTAGTTTGTTATTCCACTTGACTTCCTGGACTCTTCGGTGGTCATGATGTGTTGGTAGATACCACTCATGATCTAGAAATATGGGTTTATTAATTAACGAATTAATAAACCAATCCTGATTAGAATTGATATGATTAATTCTTATTAATTATGGATTATTAATTTCAAAGACATTTGAATTAATTTATGTTCGCTACCAATTGATTGGGAAATCTAATAGGTCACACACAATAGATGATTATATACTTAAGCTGTTATTTGATAACATAGTGGGATAAATTGCGAGAAAGAGAAGTTCTTGTGGCCAAATTATAATTAGTTATAATTTATGGTCCAAATTATAATTATGAGAACTTGGTAATTCTAATTGCAATTAGAGAATTCTAACTGTTTTAGAATTCTCAAATGGAGTATTTTCAGCAGGATTTTTTCGTGAAATATAGGATATATGCACGATTCCTACTAGATGGGGATTAACGATAATCAACTCCAAAAACCCTAGGGCAACACACGACTTCTTTCTCCTTTCTCTCTCTCTCGTTTTTCTTGCAGCAAGAAACCCTAGCCGCCTTTTGTTATTTCTACTTGCACAGAAATATCTTGGTGCTTAAGAGTGATCCTCGTGTGAACTACTGTTGGAGGTGATTGCGTACTGTGATCACAGAGGCACGACTATCAACCTATTTGTGATCCATTGGCGTCAAGGGGATTGCTAGATTGCGCCACCATCGTGAGACAAGAAGAAGAAAATTTTGATTTTTCAGGCGCACAAAGAAAGGCAAAACCGTTACCTTTTGTTTTCTTTTATGTCTTGTTTTCCACACGTACGCGGATCCTGGGACGGTATCTCATTTTTATTTTTTGCTGTGCCATATATGATATGCATGAGATACCAACAGTGGTATCGGAGCCTTGCTATGTGTGGTTTGCAAACATTGTTTCTTGCGTGAAAGCTATTTCATGTACTCGTGTATGACTTTGTTCACTGTGAAAAATTGTTTTCACTCAAGTCAAAATCATTTCGAGCATTGTGGGTTGGGTCCATAGCACAATATGCTTGTGTAATAGTTACAGCATATTTCGAAAAATGTTTTCTTTATGTGCTGCAAGTTTTTGCAGAAAAACATTTTGTTGAACATAGTTGTTGCCTTTCGTTTCATTCTAATTTTCTGTTTTGTTTTTGTTTAAACTAACAAATTAGTTGTTGTTTTAAGCTTCAAATCAGAAAATTGTACTGAGAATTGTTCTCACTAAACCATTGCAAAAGATAAGGGCTCCAGAAATTCTTTCTAGAAAAATTTTCAAAAATTGCCACCTCTTCTCGACGCCAGCCAGCGTCGGCTCTGGCTTCCAAATCGGCGCCGGTTCTATGCTATTTCGCGACATCCAGAAATCATTTTCGGAAAAATTTTCTTAAAACCAGACCGCGGCCAGCACCGCCTCTGGCTCTAGACCGGCATTGGTTATGCTATGGTTTTCGCAATGTTCTGGTCATTTAAAAAAAAAAATTCTAAAATAGAGTTCAGAAATGGAAAAATCTCATTTAATGAGAGACATGACCCAAAAGCATTTTCCCAAAATTATTTTTGACACAAACAATTTAATTTTTCAAAAGAATAATTTTGAAAAATTTAAAATTGATGTATTTTTTCTAAAATATCGACTTTAGAATTTGTTTTATTTTTCCAAAAATAGAGATTTTGGAATAATAAAAAATATATGTTTATTTTGTTTAAGCATAATTAATGGCATGACGGATGATTATGGACAAAAATCAATTATATCTATTAATACATTTTACAGTTTTGGTTTTTATGAAATAGGGCATGCGTGTCCTGTCTTCTCTAGAATTCTTGCGTAATTTTCTTATCATCTAACTCCCCTCGAATGTAACTCGTGGTTTTCTCTCTTTAGAAAATTATGTAATTAGTTTACATAGATTAGATAAAAGTAGAATTGCAATACCCCGCCCAAAACCACCTTTGACCTATGGGGAAAAAGTCATGCATTGCATAGCATGTGCATTTCATGTGATATCTTCAAATTATTTTTGCATAGGTGCATGTGATTTTCAAGGTTGTGCTCGCATAAAATTATTTAAATGTGTTGTTGCATTACTGGAGAGTTGTTTTAAGTGAAGTTTAGTAGAGGAGATGGAGGGATGAGAATTAGGGTGGAAAGAATTTCCTAGAGAAATATTGTCATCGGAGTTGATTTGGAATAGCGGTTGGGTTTGGTGATTTTCCTTGGTGACCCGAGTTCGAATCTTACCTCTTGCGAATCCTAGTTTTCCTTTTGAATTGTTTTCTTTAGATTTCTTCATGCTTTGGCGGAAAACCCCCAGCCATCCTAGTGAATTTCAGCGCCATCATCTATGGAGATAAGTCTCCATATTTATCTCCTAAATTCAAGGATTTTTTATGAGGATAAAGTTTAATTTTATTTCCAGCTTTTATTCTTTGATTTTTGAAAATCCTAGTTAGAATAATTAGATTCCAGCTTGGTTTTAATGTATCAGATTTTGTAATTGATAGTTGGAACTAAATTGTTATTTTTCTAGTTAGATACCTTGTTGATTTTGAACATAGAACCCTATCTAAAAAGCTGGAAAATTTTCCAGCTTAGTGCCGCCACCTTTGAAGGTGTTTTAGCTCAAAACAAACTCTTTCAATACTAGGAAATCTTATCCTAAATCCTTTAGCAAATCAGATTTTATTTCAATCCTAAATCAACTCGGTTTTACTCACTCTTTTTCCTACAAAATTTCGGCAGCCTTTTGGATGCAAAAGCTGCACGAAAATCCTGCACTCCTAAGTTTAATCAAACTCTTCAAACCCTAGCGCAAATCACCTAGAACACCCCTCACCAAATCAGATTACTGTGGCGACACAAAATCAGATTTTATCCACCAAAAATTCCAGAATTTTGGCCAGCTTCAAACCAGGATTTTCAGCAGCTTCAAACCAGAATTTTCGACATGCTTTGCTTAATGCAATGACTGAAAATTCTGCACTCCAACCACCACAAAAACACTCTATTGAATTGGCCAATTTCAACGCCTAAAGAACTCATTATTTCCTCTTTGAATTGCAGACAGATTAGCAACCAAAACAGCCTGAATTTTCCCTCTTTTGTTCAGCAAATTTTCGCACAAAAACCACTACATGTGCAAAGGATTTTCGGTGACCAAAAGCTGTGCAAACTCTTCCTTGATTAGCCAAAAAAACCTGAACACACACAACCCTTTTCTTGAGCAATATTTCGTCCAGCATAAGAGAACAATTTCAGATTATTTTATCCTCTTAAACCTTCCCAATTTCAGTAGCTAAAAGGGGTACAACAAGCTGCAATTTTCACCCTTGCTGTCCAAGAAATCTAAAGCCATTAGGAGACCTTCTTAGCACCACCATCTACCCCTAAATCAAACTTCTCTAACCCTAACTCACAATAGCCGACCACTCCCTCCTTCCTACACAAAAATTTCAGCAAGAACTCTTCTGCAATTTTCAAAAATCCCAAGAGCAACTCCTAGCAAAAAACGAATCATACCCTAAGGTAAGCAAAAATCATCTCAACCTCTTGAATCCTTTCTTCCGTCAATTCTTCTTTTTTCCTTCCATTGAATCACGTCACCTAAAGGCTGATTTCATCCTCTTTAGCTACCTTCGGGCAAAAGGAAGGAAAGAAGGCAGCTTTTCTCTTTTTCTCAAACGAACTCGGGATGATCACCATAGGAGCATCGAGATCATGATAACCCGGTTGTTTCAAGGTAAGGGAATTCTTACCCTTGATGTCGAAGTTAAGGTCTAACGAGATTAATGAGGTCTATGGAAGTATGATAGCATGATATATGTGCTTGGTGGGGATAGATGAATATTTTGAGTCGAGTAATTAATTAAGCATATTCGATGGATAGTAATGCCATGTTTTATTGTGATAATGACGAATGTGAATTGTGATAGTCAAGTCAAGACCTTTTTTATATATTAATCATGTCTTTGATGGATGTAGGGTCATAGTGTATGAAGTTTGAGAAGTATATAATTTATTTGGAGGTAGATAATGGATTGTGAATTGTTATAGGAAAAAATGAGTTTAATGCATGTTTAAATCGATTGAGACCCTGATCATGATATTATGTAATTCTAGATCAGGAGGGTATTTGAAGGAAGCAAGCTATGATTTTATCTTGTTTATCTGAGGCATATCAATTAAGTCCCTACATAAACTCTTTTGTTAAATGTTGTGATGGCAAGTCTATGTGGTAAAGCTTTGTAAAGCTATTGTTAAACTATGTTTGCTTGGGTTGTAGATGTGGATATTTACTCTTTTACCGGTTTTGTCAAACTAACGATTTTATCAAGAACACTATTCTTTCTCCTAAATTTTTAGAAAACTCTTCTAAAGAAAACCACGTTTTACAAAGCTAAGATATGAAAATATTTTGAATCAAGAATTGATGGATATGTTCGTTAAGTACTCAATAAGGGTAGGCTAACAATACTAGTCGTGGAGGGCTTGAGTAAGTCTTTTAGTAGGAGGCCACCTCCAGAAGATATGCTCGGCTTGAAAAGACGACAGTGTTGGTTGGTCAGGCCGGCCCGAGCTAGCATTTGTACCTGGTAAGGTATTATTTATTTTCTAGGCATGGACACCCGGATGGTTTTGTTGGGTGTAGAGAATGTGGAGTATCTCACCCGGTGGGCTGTACATTCACCTTGATCAGAACGCCCAACGTGTGGTAATCTGGTCCAAGCAAGGTGCACAAAGTGTGGTGCCTTGTCCTCATGGAGCCCAACGTGTGGTGACACGACTGTTTATTCGAGTGGATGATTTATTTTGTATAAAGTGTGACAATGAGAAAAGCTCACTCCTTGCAAAGAGAAAATTATTTATGACTTGCCAAATATTTCTGCAAATGTTTTTCACTATGCATACATGAACTGTTCAAAGTACCATGTGCACACACAGGACATACTAAGATTTAATCTCACACTGTTTTATATCATGTTTTCAGGAGATAGATTATGCTGAGCAAGCGGGGCATGTGATAGTTGAAGATTTTGTTATTTCTTTCCATTATATTCTAGGAGACAATTGTTGGTTCAAGTTTTTGATCAGATAATTGTTTTTGTTTGGTTTTGCTCGTGTTTGAGCCGATGTAATAAGAGTTTTCCATTATTTATCTAAGTTTGATTTCTTTAGTTGTTTTTACATTTTTATACCTCATTTTAAAGACCCATTGTCCTCTTGGATGGGGTAACATCCCTGCCCTTTTTGGGTACGTAGTAGTGGGGTGTTACAAGTGGTATTGGAGCCTAGGTTTAGTCAATTATTTGATTTACTAAATTTTATTTTCTTAAGTATTTTTATCTGGTGCTAATTTTTACCTTTTGTTTATAGGATGGTCAAAAGAGTTGTATTGGTTGTTAGAGACTGGTCAGTTGGCTGCGGGAATCCACCTGCCCCACTACCCGTAGCAGATCCACCCTCGTCTGATTCAGGGATAGAGCATGAGCCACCTATGTTAGACGACCCGGTGGTTGAGATAGAGATGGAGGTTGATGGGAGCCTAGGAGAGTATGAGGGGGATGATGAGGGGGAGGTAGTTGAGTTTGCCAGTGAGGGTGAGGAGGATGATGAGATGGCTGAGTTGTGTGAGGAGGAGGAAGATGAGCTTGGGAATGAGGGAGATGATGAGAGTGAAAGAGAGATGGTTGGGATAAAGGAAGAGGATGAGGAAGTGATGGAGGTTCCCCGGACCCCATAGATAGGTGAATTTGATAGGATTCCTACTTGCTATGATCTGAAGGAGTCCAGTGGTGAGGGACATAGGCCGAAGGATGGAGTTATCCCGGGTGAGAGGGAACTTAGGCAGTTCGCCCTAGGAATGGAAGTTAAGGGGAATAGGAAGTTAGAAGAGGGTCCTAAGGGGTGTGGACTTCGATATGGACTGGGGATAGATGCAAAGTTGAGGAGATAGGGGTTGCTCGATCTATCTGACTCGAGGAATGAGAGGCCTACGCCTAGGGGTACGGTTAGATTAGCTTTGGATGAGCTCTATGAGATGGCCATGAGAGCCAAGAGGGGCCATGAAGGTGAGTTAGGACAGCCAAGTGAGAGCATTGGTTTTTTAAGGGATTACGTAGGGAGACCTAATAGCTCCATGGGGTGGCTTGTGGAACCAGCCTCTGACGATTCCGATGCCTCTGTTGACACTAGAGAGAGTCGAGTATAGAAGACCAACAGTGTTTACTCTTTCAGGATTTGCATTCCTTTGTTTATTTGTTCTTTTTAAATAAGCATGTTGCTTATAAGGCTTTACTATTTTATTCTTTACGGAACCATGGTTTATATGAAAAGCATGAGTTTCATTTATTACTTGGTTTTTCCCTGCATAACATCATCAAATTCTCTTTTAAAGTGAGTAGATAACATTACTATTAACTAATCATGCACCTGAGCATACTTCTTTCCCCTTGGTAACTATCTGACTTGGGGTGAATGTGATTAAAGATGGCACCAAGATACAGGATAGTCGTTCATAGCAAAACCGTGCAGGAAAGTGCATCCTCACCTCCGGAATTGAGCAGATGCACCGTTCCACACCCGATGTGGAGAAGCACTTGCAGCGAGAATAAGAGTTAGCTTCAGAGAGGTCTCGGGATGTGACAATGAGATAAGCTTTTGATAAGATGGCTTCAATCTTGCAGAATTTAATGGAGAGGGTGGACAAAATGGCCAAGAAGCCACCGCGGGGAGAGGACGAGGCCCTAGAGCGTTTCCTGAAGTTCCAACCTCCTACATTCCAGGGAGAGGTGGAGCAGGATGATAAAGCAAAACAGTGGATTGAACAGATGGAGGATATTTTTGCCACTCTGCAGTACTCGGAAGAGAGAATGGTGAAGTTTGCTGCTTTTCAGCTGAGGGGACCGTTATGAGTATGGTGGCAGTGAGTACGGAGTGACTAGGACAGAGAGGAGCAGGAATGGACATGGGACGACTTTACTAAACCTTTCCGTGCTGAGTACATTCCCCGATGGAAAACTGAGAAGAGGGAGGATAAGTTCAAAACTCTCAAGCAGGGAAGCATGTCAGTTGCTTAGTATGCAACCCGATTCACGCAATTGTCCAAGTACTGCAAATGCTTGGTCGAAACGGAGCAGAAGCGCACCCGACAGTTTATGAAAGGGCTAAGGCCACATTTGAGAAAGGCATTGGCTCCATCGCCGCCAACCTCGTACACCGCCGCCATGGACGTAGCATCCCGGATAGAAAATGAGGATTGGTATCAATCGGTGAACAGACCTTTCCAACCAAATCGTCCACTACTGAGGCCTTCAGGTAATAAGCGACCTGCAGGCTCTATGCCGTGGGGAAATCGGGGTAAGTAGCCTCAAGTGCCTATGGCCAGACCGATGCAAAGCAACCTGAATTGCCGACTCTGTGGAAAGTGTGGCCATATCGAAAGGAATTGCTAGGGCAATGGGGGAGGAAGGAGGTGCTTCAACTGTGGAGACCCAGGACATTTGAGGAATGCCTGCCCTAAACCTTTAAGGATTGGGTAGACAACCCCGACTCAGCTAATGGGAGTCAATAGAGGTGCTGCTGCAGGAACAGTTGGAACGGGAGGTCAGAAGCCTCAAGCGAAAGCCAAGGTCTTTGCCCTGAACAGAGAAGAGGTCGAAACGGATGCAGTCGTGATCGAAGGTAACCTTTCTATCCAAGGTCATCTTATTAATGTTTTGATAGATCCAGGATCCACACACTCTTACGTAAGCAAAGTATGTGCATCACATCTGGGTTGGGAAGGAAAGGAGTTACCCTATACCTTAGCAGTAAGCTCACCCTTAGGAAAGGTGGTAGAATCGGGTAAGAAAATGGGAAGCTGTGAAGTTGAGGTAGGGAAGGAGATTTTGGAAGCAGACATTATAATTTTACCCATGGAGGATTATGACCAGGTCTTGGGTATGGATTGGTTGTCGAAGTATGGAGCTCATGTGGACTGTAAGATCAAGACAGTGCAGTTTGTGAGACCCGGCCGGGATGTGATTGAATTTAACGGTAAGCGAGTAAAGGAACTGAAGTTCTTAATTGTTGGTGCTAAGGCCCGAAATTTGCTCAAAAGAGGATGTACGGGATATTTGGCGTATCTTCTAAACAAACCTAAGGATCAGTGTACCTTAGAGAGTACGGAGGTGGTAAAAGACTTTCCAGACGTTTTTCCTGTTGAGCTCACTTCTCTACCCCCTGAATGGGATGTTGAGTTTACCGTGGACCTGATTCCCAGAGCAGAACCTATGTCAAGAATTCCCTACCGGATAGCACCGACAGAGCTGAAGGAGTTGAATGAGCAATTGGAAGAGTTGGTGAGGCAAGGCTACATTCGACCGAGTACGTTGCCATGGGGAGCCCCGGTGTTATTTTTCAAGAAGAGAGATGGTACTTTGAGGTTATGCATTGATTATCGAGGACTGAACAACATAACGATGAAGAACAAGTACCCTCTACCCTTAATCGACGAGTTGTTCCATCAACTTCAAGGTGCTGCTTGCTTTTCGAAGTTGGACCTACGGCAAGGATACTACCAGGTGAGGATTAAGGAAGAAGACATTCCTAAGACTACTTTCAACACGCAGTATGGCCACTATGAATTTGTGGTAATGCTGTTCGATGTAACCAATGCACTGGCAGTTTTCATGGATTTGATGCATCGAGTTTTCCAACCATATTTGGACAAGTTTGTGGTTATCTTCATCGATGATATCTTAATCTACTCGAAGAATCTAGAGGAGCACGTGGAGCACTTAAGGTTGTTCCTGGAAAAGCTAAGGGAATTCAAGCTTTACACTAAGTTCAGTAAATGTGAGTTTTGGTTGAGCTCGGTATCCTTCCTCGGCCATGTGATATCTAAGGATGGGATCAAGGTGGACCCTGCCAAGGTGGATGCCGTAGCTAATTGGAAACAACTAGAGAACGTTACTGAGATACGAAGTTTCCATGGGTTGGCTAGGTACTATCAGTGTTTCATTAAGAATTTCACTACCCTGGCTTCGTCGATGACGCAACTATTAAAGAAGGATGTTACTTTTGCTTGGAACGAGAAGTGTGAGAAGAATTTCCAAGAGCTTAAGAGGAGGTTGATTACAGCACTCGTATTGAGCCTACCCGAGGCTGACAAGCCCTATACACTTTATACGGACGCATCCAAGGAAGGTCTAGGAGCTGTGCTAATGTAGGATGGGAAGGTCATAGCTTATGCGTCCAGGAAGCTAAAGCCGCATTAAGCTAATTATCCAACACATGATTTGGAGCTGGCAGCCATAGTATTTGCCTTGAAGAAGTGGTGACATTATCTGTACAGAGCCTAATACGAAGTCTTCACTGACCATAAGAGTTTGAAGTACATCTTCACGCAGAAGGACTTGAACCTTTGACAGCGTAGATGGATGGATTTCCTGGAAGAGTACAGGTGTCCCATTAATTATCACCCTGGAAAAGCGAATGTGGTAGCTGACGTTTTGAGTCATAAAGTGAAGATAGCACATTTGAGAATGCAGGAGGTGTCGGCAGTGTAGGAAATCCTAGAGCAGGAAGCGGAAGTTCAAGAGAGGAAGATCTGTGTAAGTAACCTGACCCTGAAGCCCAATCTGGAGCAGGAAATTGTAGCAGCCCAACAGGATAGTTTGGAATTTCAGGCCTTTAAGGAGAAAGAAATCGCGAGGGAAGGAAAAGATTTTCGGACCGACGAGAAGGGAGTACCGTATTTTCGAGACCGAATATATGTACCTAACAATCAAGACTTAAGGAAGAGGATACTCGACGAAGCTTACAAGAGCAAGTATACCATACACCCTCGGAAGTAAAGATGTACCACAACCTGAAGAAGAAATATTGGTGGGCTGGAATGAAGAGAGATGTGCTTTAGTATGTGTCAACATGCCTGACCTGCCAGAAAGTTAAGATGGAGCATAAGAAATTTATAGGTTTATTGCAACCGTTACCGATTCCCGAGTGGAAATGGGAAGAGGTGACTATGGATTTTGTGACTGGTCTTCCGATGGCCAAGTCACACAAGGATGCAGTTTGGGTGGTGGTGGACTGACTGACCAAGACAGCACATTTTATACCAGTGAACGTAAGGGACTCGATGCAAAAGTTGGCTTAAATATATACCCGGAAAATTGTAAGGTTGCATGGTGTACCATCAAGCATTGTATTAGATAGGGACCCTAGGGTCATTTTGAGATTCTGGAGCAAGTTTCAAGAGTCTTTGGGTACTATATTGAAATTTAGCACCTCTGCACATCCGCAGACAGAAGGTCAATCCGAGAGAGTCATTCAGATACTAGAAGATATGCTCTGAGCGTGTATTTTGGACTTTGGAGACCAGTGGGTCGAGTGTTTACCGCATGTTGAATTGGCATATACCAAAAGTTACCAGGCATCGATTGGGATGGCGCCATACGAAGCATTTTATGGGCGTAAATGTCCAAGTACCGATATACTGGGCATGGTCAGAAAAGGGGCATATTAGAAGAACTGGTGAGGTATGTATTCAGGAAATGACAGACAAGGTTAGAGTTATCTGAGAAAGACTAAGAGTAGAGCAAAGCCGACAGAAAAGCTATACAGATTCTAGGAAGAAGAAACTGGAATTCCAAGTGGGTGATTGCGTATTCTTGAAGTTGACTCATAGTAGAGGAATCCTGAGGCATCCGAAAGGAGGGAAACTGAGTCCCAGGTATTTAGGACCGTTTTCGATAATGGAGAAGGTTGGGCCGGTTGCCTACAGATTGGATCTACCCGATGGTCTAACTGGGATGCATGATGTTTTCCATGTGTCTCAGTTGAAAATGTACAACCCCTATCCAAGTCATGTGCTTAATGAGGAGTCGTTGGAGTTGTATCCGAATCTGAGCTACATGGAAAAACCAGTCAAGATTTTGGAGTGGAATATCAAGACTCTTCAAAATAAGCAGATACCAATGGTAAAGATACTTTGGGATCATAATGGAGCACAAGATGCAATGTGGGAAACGGAAGAATGGTTAAGACGGAAGTATCCAAATATGCTCTAAGGGTATGGAATCTGAATTTTGGGACGAAATTCTCTTAAGGGGGAGGGGATGTAATACCCCGCCCAAAACCACCTTTGACCTATGGGGAAAAAGTCATGCATTGCATAGCAACTCTCATTTCATGTGATATCTTCAAATTATTTTTGCATGGGTCCAGGTGATTTTCAAGGTTGTGCATGCATAAAATTATTTAAATAAGTTGTTGCATTACTTGAGAGTTATTTTAAATGAAGTTTAGTAGAGAATATGGAGGGATGAGAATTAGGGTGGAAAGAATTTCCTAGAGAAATATTATCATCAGAGTTGATTTGGAATAGTGGTTGGGTTTGGTAATTTTCCTTGGTGACCTGAGTTTGAATCTTATCTCTTGCGAATATTAGTTTTCCTTTTGAATACTTTTCTCTAGATTTCTTCATGCTTTGGCCAAAAAACCCTAGCCATCCTAGTGAATTTCAGCGCCATCATCTAAGGAGATAAGTCTCCATATTTATCTCCTAAATTCAAGGATTTTTTATGAGGATAAAGTTTAATTTTATTTCCAACTTTTATTCTTTGATTTTTGAAAATCCTAGTTAGAATAATTAGATTCCAGCTTGGTTTTAATGTATCAGATTTTGTAATTGATAGTTGGAACTAAATTGTTATTTTTCTAGTTAGATACCTTGTCGATTTTGAACATAGAATCCTAGCTAAAAATCAGGAAAATTTTCCAGCTTAGTGCCGCCACCTTTGAAGGTGTTTTAGCCTAAAACAAACTCTTCCAATACTAGGAAATCTTATCCTAAATCCTTTAGTAAATTAGATTTTATTTCAATCCTAAATCAACTAGGTTTTACTCTCTCTTTTTCCTGCAGAATTTCGGCAGCCTTGTGCATGCACAAGCTGCACGAAAATCCTGCACTCCTAAGTGCAGTCAAACTCTTCAAACCCTAGCTCAAATCACCTAGAACACCCCTCACCAAATCAGATTACTGTGGTGACACAAAATCAGAATTTATCCACCAAAAATTTCAGAATTTCGGACACCTTCAAACCAGGATTTTCGGCCGGCTTTGCTTAATGCAATGACAAAAAATTCTGCACTCCAACCACCAATAAAACTCCCTATTGAATTGGCCAATTTCAACACCTAAAGAACTCATTATTTCCTCTCAGAATTGTGGACAGATTAGCAACAAAACAGCCTGAATTTTCCCTCTTTTGTTCAGCAAATTTTTGCACAAAAACCACTGCATGTGCACAGGATTTTCGATGACCAGAAGCTGTGCAAACTCTTCCTTGATTAGCCAAAAAGACCTGAACACACATAGTCCTTTTCTTGAGCAATATTTCGGCCAGCATAAGAGAACAATTCCAGATTATTTTCTCCTCCTAAACCTTCCCAATTTCAGCAGCAAAAAGGGGTACAACAAGCTGCAATTTTCGTCCTTGCTGTCCAAGAAATCTAAAGCCATTAGGAGTCCTTCTTAGCACCACCATCTAACCCTAAATCAAACTTCTCTAACCCTAAATCACAGTAGTTGACCACTCCTTCCTTCCTACATCAAAATTCCAGCAAGAACTCTTCTGCAATTTTTGAAAATCCCTAGAGCAATTCCTAGCAAAAAACCGATCACACCTTAAGAGAAGCAAAAAATCATCTCAACCTCTTGAATCCTTTCTTCGGTCAATTCTCTTTTCCTTCCCTTGAATCATGCCACCTAAAGGCTAATTTCATCCTCTTTAGCTACCTTTGGACAAAAGGAAGGAAAGAAGGCAGCTTTTCACTTCTTCTTAAACAAACTCGGGACGATCACCATAGGAGCATCGAGATCTAGATAACCCAGTTGTTTCAAGGTAAGGGAATTCTTACCCTTGATGTCAAAGTTAAGGTCTAATGAGATTGATGAGGTCTATGGAAGTATGATAGCATGATATATGTGCTTGGTGGGGATAGAAGAATGTTTTGAGTCGAGTAATTAATTAAGCATATTCAATGGATAGTAATGCCATGTTTTATTGTGATAATGACGAATGTGAATTGTGATGGTCAAGTCAAGACCTTTTTTATATATTAATCATGTCTTTGATGGATGTAGGGTCATAGTGTATGAACTTCGAGAAGTAGATAATTTATTTGGAGGTAGATAATGGATTGTGAATTGTTATAGGAATAAATGAGTTTAATGCATGTTTGAATCGATTGAGACCCTGATCATAATATTATGTGATTCTAGATCAGGAGGGTATTTGAAGGAAGCAAGCTGTGATTTTATCTTGTTTATCTGAGGCATATCAATTAAGTCCCTACATAAACTCTTTTGTTAAATGTTGTGATGGCAAGTCTATGTGGTAAAGCTTTGTGAAGCTATTGTTAAACTATGTTTGCTTGGGTTTTAAACGTGGATATTTACTTTTTTACCGGTTTTGTCTAACTAACGATTTTATCAAGAACACTATTCTTTCTCCTAATTTTTTAGAAAATTCTTCTAAAGAAAACCACGTTTTACAAAGCCAAGATATGGAAATATTTTGAATCAGGAATTGACAGATATGTTCGTTAAGTACTCAATAAGGGTAGGCTAACAATACTAGTCGTGGAGGGCTTGAGTAAGTCTTTTAGTAGGAGGCCACCTCCAGAAGATATGCTCGGCTTGAAAAGATGACAGTGTTGGTTGGTCAGGCCGGCCCGAGCTAGCATTTGTACCTGGTAAGGTATCATTTATTTTCTAGGCATGGACACCCGGATGGTTTTGTTGGGTGTAGAGAATGTGGAGTATCTCACCCGGTGGGTTGTACATTCACCTTGATCAGAATGCCCAACGTGTGGTAATTTGGTCCAAGTAAGGTGCACAAAGTGTGGTGCCTTGTGTAGGATTTCTATCATGCATAATCAAATTAGGCGCAGCGGAAAACAACAAGAAATCCAAGCTATGGATCACGGGTTTGTAATAGAAACGGGAAAAAGGAGAAGATTGCGTTTATTACCTCGTGAAGCAGGAATTCAAAAAATTTCAGAAACAAGAATGCAGGCGCGATCCAAATTATCCGAAACCGTTCACTGCAGCTCAACTGAAGTCCACGAAAGATCTCCCTCTAATGATAATCCACACAAGGTTGAATGCTCACAATCTCACAATTCTATGCTAGTAGAATTCGGGAGGCTAGGGTTTTGATCAAGAAGAGAGACGGCTAGGGTTTGATCAAGAGAGAGGCAGAGAAACGGTTTCTCTATTATTGCGTGAATAGTCTGTCTCTAACCCTATGGAAACCGTTTCCCTATATTTATAGATTTATAATTACCATAAATTGCAACTTAGTCCTTCAACGTCCAATTGTTAACAAATTAGTCCTTTAAGCTTACTTAATTACAATTAGGTCCCATGAATTATAACACACCTATAATTCACCTATAAATATATTCCCTTCTCTTAATTAACCCCACAATATTATCAAATAATATATTTGAGCATTCAAACCTTTATTGTGTGTGACCCATTAGGTTTCCTGGTCTTATTGGTAGTATAATATGAATTAATTCTAACAATATTAGAATTAATAATCCTTAATAAAATAAAGGATTAAATTTATTAATTCTCTAATTAATAAATTCATATTTAGCATATCAAGAGCGACATCTAGCAATGACTCTTGACCACCCAAAAGTCCAGAAAGTCAAGTGGCTTGACATTAACCTTTCAATAGCAAATTATCAGTGCAATAAACTCCTTTCAACATACAATATCTCATTCGGTCTAGAGCATGGAATTAGTGCCAACTCTATCCAGAATATTATTAACTCTGGCCTGAATATTTTAGTACTTGTTCAAGAAATCCATTACTCGATATGTGTATCAATTGGAACCATTTCCATCACATAGTCGCCTTGGCCAAGGACTTCATGAGTAATGATTTCTACAAGTGGCCTTGAGATATACTCTCCTACTATTAGGAGTGGTGAATCCTTTATTGACCCTCTCAACTACTTTCGTTTACTTTACGTTGTACCCAATATCCATCCCATAGGCGGTCCTAGATAAGACTCCAAAGATTAGAATCAAAGTACAACGCTCGATAAACAAAGTACCTTGGTGATCTCAAGTCTAAGGATACTTGCACACTTGCTATAATGAGATTCTATCACTGGCACTAAATAGTTATCCAAGTGATTATCTCGTTGCTAGGTCATCCAATGAACTTGTTTCAAAACAAGCATCCACACGTTAATCCTGAGTATCCCAATACCTACGGATGTGAGAACCACCGCTTGATCCAATCAAGAAATATAACATGTGCCTGTCTTGGCGTATTAATAATGTCCCATCTTATTAATACTATGACTGGGATTATTTAAGTACAAACACTGCATAGTGTAGTAGGAATCTCACATCATGATCTCTATCATGATTTTCTTAATACTGTGTTGTACTAGGGACTTTATCTAACGGTTTGTACACATATTTAGATATAACAATCAAACTGAAAGATAAAGAATGCCTCTTATTTATTTAATATGCAATATACATGGTACAAGTGATTACATCTAGGGCACAACACTAACAAACTCCCCTTATGGATCCCAACGTATGGTGACATGACTGTTTATTCGAGTGGATGAGAAAAACCCACTCCTTGCATAGAGAAAATTATTTATGACTTGCCGAATATTTTTGCAAATGTTTTTCACTATGCATACACGAACTGTTCAATGTACCATGTGCACACACAGGACTTACTAAGATTTAATCTCACACTATTTTATATCATGTTTTTAGGAGATAGATTATACTGAGCAAGCGAGGTATGTGATAGTTAAAGATTTTGTTATTTCTTTCCATTGTGTTCTAGAAGACACTTGTTGGTTCAGGTTTCTAATCGGATATTTGTTTTTGTTTGGTTTTGCTCGTGTTTGAGCTAATGTAAGAAGAGTTTTCCGTTATATATCTAAGTTTGATTTCTATGGTTGTCTTTACATTTTTATACCTCATTTTAAAGATCCCTTGTCCTCCGGGATGGGGTGACATCCCTGCCCTTTTTGGGTACGTAATAATGGGGTGTTACATGAATTTTTTCATTTTGGAGATGGCAACCAAAACAAGGCAAGAAGGTAAGACCTTCTACTTAAATCATGTATGAACACATAGGGTTAACTATACTAATTTCTTTTTATGGCTGAAAGGAATTAAATTAGGATAGTCTATAACCATACCACGTAATCGCTTTATTACCATGATTATCAATTATGTGATTTATTGATTTTTTTGCATGTCATTTATTGAAATCACTAAAAGAAATAAATCCCTCAATTAATATTAAACCTAATTCCTTCCCATTATATAGTAAGAATGAGAGTCCTTTTTCGAGACCTTTTAGTTGGGCAAACACAAGCCTACTCGACATTGGGCATGTTCAAGCTATGGAATTTTTTTTTTGTAATTAAATTCCTAATTAATTGGTCGAATTTAACTAAATTCTTTATTCTAGTTGGGCAAATTTAAGCATAAAGAAATTTAGAAGAAAAGTTGAGGTATCCCAAAGGTCTTTAAGATTAAAAGCTGTTAATCACCTAATGATTCAGTAGTTGCATGCAATGTAATTGGAATTGGATACCTACCAATGAATACAAGGGTGGCTTGTTGGGCTAACCCAAGGTTATTCTTGAATAATTTGGATACCGGTCCACGAGGAAAGCTTCCAACGGGCTTTCCCAAATCTATAGTGGTGGCTATTTGTTTGAGTAAAATGGTGGAGTAAAAATGCATTTAATTAAAGTCCTAATTATTTGCATTTCATGTGCATATACAGTAGCTAATCATCTCTATCTTTATATCTAGGAAACTTGCATCATGTCTACAAACCTAAACCTACATAGCATCTTAGAAACCAACAAGTTAAACGAATCAAACTACCTCGACAGGTATAGAAATTTGAGAATCGTTCTCAAATCGAAAAAGTTGCTCTACGTGCTAGATGCTCTTATTCTGCCACCACCAGCTCAAGATGTTTATGCTGATGAGCATGCTGTCCACGAAAGGCACAGGGAGGATAGTGATACAGTATCATGCATTATGCTGACATCCAAGACTCCAGAGTTGCAAAAATAGCATGAGCATATGGATGATCAATCGATTATACTACATCTTCGAGAGCTATTTAAAGCCCAAGCCAAAACTAAGAGATACGAGATCACGAAGTGACTATTCCATTGTAAAATGGCAGAGGGTTCTTCTGTGGGCACTCATGGGCTGATGATGTTGGGCTTAACAGAGAAGCTTGGATCTCTTGAGTTTGCAATGGATTATGACTTAAGTGATTGACTTAATTCTACAGTCTTTGCATAATAGTTTCTCACAATTTGTGATTAACTATTAGATGAACAAGATTGAATCCACCATTCATGAGTTGATCAATCTTCTCAAAATTGTAGAGTCCTCCATGAGAAAGGATTCCAATACGGTTTTAATTGTAGAATCTTCTTCTTCTAAGAAGAAAGTTCAAAAGAAGAAGAATGCTACCATAAAGCCCAAGGGTGGTGTGAAGAAGGGCACTGCTTCTAAGAGCCCATGCCATCATTGTGGTAAGATGGACCATTGGATGTACAACTACAAGGCCTACTTGGAGACGGTTAAGGACAAGAAGTAGAAGGAGAAGCTTGCAAGCACTTCTACTTCTACTCCGGGTATGTTTATGATTGGAATAAATACTGCATTTAGAAATGAGATATGGGTATTAGATACTGAATGTGGATCTCATTTGTGGAATAACTTACAGGGACTACAGGGCAGTAGAAGGTTAGAGAAAAGTGATATGGACCTACGTACTGCAAATGGGGCAAAGGTTGCTGCACTTGTTGTGGGGACATACAAGCTGAACCTGTCTTTGAGATTAGTTCTAGAATTGAAAAACTGTTATTATGTACCAGTTTTAATGAAAAACATTATCTCAGTTGCGTGTTTAGACTTAAATGGAATTGATTTGATATTTAAGAATAAATGTTGTTCTTTTTCAATGAATGATATTCATTATGATTCAACAACTCTGGTTAATGATTTATATATTATAGACTTGGATAATCTAATACTCAATATAAATAATAAGAAACCTAAAATAGATAACTCTAACACCTCTTACTTATGGCATTGTATTTTAGGCCATGTAAATGAAAATCATATTTCTATATTACACAAGCTTGGTGACTTAGAGTCATTTGATTATGAATCATATGGCATATGCGAGTCTTGTTTACTAGGTAAAATGGCTAAAACTCTTTTTCCAAGAAAAGGAGAATGGGCCAAGAAGTTATTAGAACTTATACATTTTGATGTATGTGGCCCAATGTCAATACAAGTAAGAGGAGGTTATAACTATTTCATAACCTTTATCGATAATTTCTCACAATACGGGTATTTATTTTTAATGAAATACAAATCTGAGGCATTTAATAAGTTCAAAGACTTCAATAATGAAATAGAAAAACAACTTGGCAAAAGTATTAAGACTCTAAGATCTGATCAAGAAGGAGAATACTTGAGCCAAAAGTTTCTGAGTTATCTTAGAGATAATGGGATATTGTCTCAATGGACTCCACCATATACACCTCAACATAACGGTGTATCTGAGAGAAGAAATTGAACCCTTCTAGACATGGTACGGACCATGATGGCTTCTGTAGACCTACCAAAATCGTTTTGGGGGTATGCGCTAGAGACTTCTATTTATATACTAAATAGAGTTTCGACAAAACCAGTTAATTCTACCCCATTCGAGATGTTCTTTGGTAAGAAACCAAAGTTATCTCACTTGTGAGTATGGGGTTGTCCTACTTTTGTCAAAAGGACACAGTCAGATAAACTTGATAATAAGTCTGACAAGTGTTTGTTTATGGGATATCCGAAAGAATATTTCGAATATTACTTCTACCTACCCTCTAAAAACAAAGTGTTTGTTTCGAAGGTTAGCGGGAGCACAATCACTTTTTTATTGCTTTATGTAGATGACATATTGCTAATAGAAAACGATATACCTATAACACCCTGGAAAACCTAGGCCCGCCAGGGTCGGGGATGTTGCCCCGTCCAACGGACAAGGGGTCTTTATAACTAAGTCACAAATAAAAATTGCTGAAATGAATAATACTCAAGCTAAAAGAATTTATTACAACCCAAAAATAAATACTTCCAAAGTACATCCATGAAATTCCAAAACAAAACTCATAATTAAAATCATCCACACTCGTCTCCCAAAACAGTACATAAAATCAAAAACACATTCTCTTCCAAGGTAGCTACTCACCCACAACAGGATCAACCTGAAATCATGATAAAAGGTGGTGAGACAAAAATCTCAGTAAGTCCGTGTGTGCTTTGGGTGTTTAGCAGAAACAGTTCGTGGATGCAAAGTGTGAAATCTTTATAAGAAAAACATTGGTAAGCAATAAACATTAGTCAAAAGCAAGAGTGGCGTTTTGGCTTTTCTAGCCATACATAAGTAATGAAGTCAACCACTTGAAAGAAAGGGATATGGGTTACCACACTTTGGGCCCCATAACCGGTCAGAATGTCTAACACGTTGTGCAAACTGACAAAAGTAGGTGATCGGCCTACTGGGCAAGATACTCCTCCTTCTCTATACCCAAACAACCATCGGGTGTCCATTCCGGCAAAAACACAGTCACTTGACTGAAACAAAATAAACTGCTAGCTCGGACCGGCACGACTCACTGGAACTGGCATCTTATCCAGGAAGGACTCACCCCTCAGAGGTGGCCACCTACTGAGAGACTCACCCTAACCCTTCAAAGACTAGTCCTAGTAGTCAACCCTTATTGAGTACTCAACGACATTTCCCACCTGGGATAAAATGAACAAAGCATTGTGCTTCCTGAAAATAACAATGTGAGGGTTTCCAAAGCTTTGCGAGAAATTAGTTTTAGAAAGAGTTTCGAGTTTGGAAAAATCTACGCATTAACTTTGGAATAATTCCAGCGTTGGAAATAAAGATGAATTCAACCCTCAATTGCCTTCAAATAAACGAGTGTCCATACACTCCATATTTAGCTTGCCATAAGAAAACATTTCACATCGACAAGTTTTATGCAGGAGCTTACCTGATTCTCGCTCACAATAACAAGGTCTCGGACAGATGACCTAACCCCACATGGGCAAATACAAATCTTAATCAGATTCAAGCCACAATCCACTTTCTCAATTTTAAATCAACTCAATTCACTACTACCATGATCCTAGTGTCCCAAGCTTTAAGGTAAAACAATAATTGAATAGGTTAATAAGCTCAGTTTAATTTGTTATTTAAAATAATTAATGGATTAGGAAATAAATTCTAATAAGTTGAAAGTCCAACTCTTGTTAAGGAGAATTTAGAGTTTATTTGATGAAGAGCCATAGGTGGTACTAGGTAAAATAGTGATTTAATGATAGCTTAGTTGTTAGAAAATAATTGATAGCTAAAACTAGTTAAGATTAAATTTAATAAGCCTTTCATGGAAAATAATACGTAAATCCTTAAGGGTTTTGATCTAGTAAATATTTTATTAAGTATAAGTCTTTTTCATAAGGGCTTTAATTAATTTGCTTTATTTTAAATAATATTTATTTATTTTATTTTCTAGAAAATTCATTATTTATTTGACTAAAATATCCTTTACATATATTATAATTCCAACCCTACCTTTCCTAGCGTTTTCGAAATTCTTTAGCAAAAATCATTAGTAAATATTTTATTCATGAAATAAAATTTGCTTAGGGACAACAAGATCATGATCACGATTCCATGGTCATAATCAATAACATACTCATTCCTTCAATTCATCAAATCATCCAAGTCTTGCACATAGGCATAGATCTAAATTTATTATTACATGATTTAACCTCTACTAGCATAAACATGATCACGGCTTCAAAATCTAATCATGCATATAAATCCTTTTCACCCATGGTGACATAATCTCTAGCATGCTTCATCACAAATACTACCTATGACATGCATCAAATCTCAACTCATCATTAAATCCACCAATATAATCCTTCCATGTATAAATCCCATCTCCATCTCAATCATACATATACTCATGCTTCAATCCATAACATCACATACACAACCCCATCACCATTCATCAACCCAGAGACATGATTCTAAATTTTAAAAAGAGGATTGAAGGTCCTTACTTGATGGATGAATGACTTGAAGGAGTTTAGAGAAGATCTCAACTCCTAGATGGCTAATCTTGTTCAAGAAGGGTGGCGAAAGTATGATCATGGGAAAAGGGTCCATTCGGCCAAGGGAGGAATTTTCGGTCCATGAGAGAGAGAGAGAGAGATAGAGAGAGAGAGAAGAAGAAGAAGAAGAAGAAGAAGAAGAAGAGATCATTAGCATGCTTATTCATATAGGTTTCCATTAGAGATTAAGTTTGAAGAGGATGATGTTGATGGAGTGAGTTTACCTTGAAGATGTTCTTGTCCAGAAATTTTTGCTTTGATCCGAAGTAGCAAGATGTTTGGAGGAGTTTGATGTTAATATTGGTGTTGATGGATTCACAGCAATAAGTAGACTAAATCTGGAGATTTTTGTGAGGGTTTGAGGTGGTTTGGAGGGGTATTAGGTGTAGAGAAGAAGTAGGTGTTCTTGGTGTTGTGTGTGTGTGTTCTTGTTGCTTGAAGGAAATCGAGAGAGAGAGAAGAAGAGCTGCCGATTTTCTGAGGGTTTGGACTGCTGAAATTCTGTAGAGTTTAGGGAGTGATTTCTCTGATTTGGAAGGGAAAGGAAAGGCTAGTTGTTACAATCCTTGAAGAATATCTTTAGGAAGAGAATTTGGAAACTAGATATTCTAAGAATATCTTGATTTTTCTGGACAGCTTTGAGTTCTCCTATGGCCGACTGGATTGCGCAGATTTCTGTGGAATTAAAGCTGCTTAGAGGAGACTTGTGGTGGCCGAAATTAAGGTGCACAATGGTGGAGAAGATGGCTGATCAATTGAGCAAAATTTTTTGGAAAGTTGTTAAGCAAGATGGCTGAAATTTTTGGAAAGTAATCAAGCTAAATTGCAGGGATTTGGTTGAGAGTTTTTCGGTCAGCCATGGAGGGAATTTCGTGCAGAAACTTTAGGGAACAATGGAGCTCTGTTAATGGAGGTTTAAGAGAGGTTTTGACAGAAGTAGGTTGGGTTTTTCAGTTGAAACAAAATAGGAAACAAGCTGGATAAAAATTCTGCTCAGGAATTTCGCTGAACAGAAATTTCCTGGCAGAATTTTCGTCTGCCATTTCTAGCAGGTTTCCAGCGAGGTTTGAAGGGGATTTTAGGGGTATTCAAGGCTGGTTTCCAGCCTTCTTTATGGAGGAAAAACATGGCTATGTTGCTGCACAAAATCTAGGAGAAAACAGCTTGATTTTGAGCTCACAAGGCTGATTTTCGTACAGGAATTTTTCCTGTTTTACTCTAGCTTGTGCAATCCGAATTTGGGCAAGAAACTTTCAGGTTTCAACTGATCCTAAAGACCATTTTTCTGGTAGCATTTGGGAGGGAATGTGAGCTAGAATTTTTGACCTTTTGAAGGTACAACAAGTTGGAAAATTTCAGCTCATTTCATGAAGATAAATGAACTAAGTTTGAGGAAAAATTTCAGCAAGCATTCAAGAGTGATTTTCCTCTTGAATTTTTCCCACAAATCATTTACATTTTCCAAACCATGAGAATACTTTTACTAGGACATTTTGATCCTAAAAGACCTTACTCCTCTACTGAATTTTCTGGAAAGGAAAAGGATAGAACACCTTGCTCAAGCTAAGGAGTTGGAATTTAAGAAAAGCTAAAGATCAAAGGAGAATGAATTCCCTTTTGGCATTTCGCGAAGAACAAAAGAGTGAAGTGAGAATTCTCCTAACATGTCTCTCCTAGGACATCATCACCACATTGATCTAGGCCCTCATGGCCGAAACCATCCTTTTCCAAGAAAAATAAAATTTACTGAAGCTAAAGCTTCTATGATGGACTTTGAACCTTTGACCTCAAGAATTAATTCTAAGGCTCTAACCACTAAACCACAACAACTCTTGTTACTATTTCTAATAGAAAAATTATTTCCTATTCAATCCACAAGCTATCTCCTTATTTTCACCTCGGGCAAAAAATTACCGTTTTGCCCCTCTCACACATCACTCACCAACAAGACTTCAAGATAATAAAAATCAAATTCAAAGCACATAGAAATCATATGAAACATATTTAATCATGAAATAAAGCACGATATGCATCCCAACCCCCTTACTCTAAGGTTGGTCTCGACTGGGGATTTCACATCCTCCCCTCCTTAGAAGAATTTCGTCCCGAAATTCAAGCATACCTCTATTTCAGCTCGGGATACTTCCGCTTAACCCATTCTTCCGATTCCCATGTGGCATCCTGCGTGCCATGGTGCTCCCATTGAATCTTAACCATTGGTATCTGCTTATTCCGGAGGGTTTTGACACTGCAGTCCAAAATCCGAACAGGCTTTTCCACGTAGCTCAAGTCTGGCTGCAACACTAACGGTTCCTCATTCAACACATGACTGGGATCCGCATTATACTTCTTCAACTACGACACATGGAACATGTCATGGATACCCTGTAACACCCCACGATTACGTACCCTAAAAGGGCGGGGATGTCGCCCCGTCCCGTAGGACAAGGGGTCTTTAGAACGAGGTATAAAATATAAAGGCAATCTCCAAAATGATCAACTTAGATAAATAAAGAAATATTCTTATTACATCAGGCTCAACTTGGAGCAAAACGGAATAAAACAAAATATTGTTTAGAAGCATAAGCAATAAATGTCTCCTAGAACGGATAGAGAAAATAGCAAAAGCTCCAACTATTACATGCCCCGCTGACTCAGTACAATCTATCTCCTGAAAACATGGTGTAAAACGGTGTGAGAATAAATCTCAGTAAGTCCTGTGTGTGCACATGGTGTTGTTAAATAGTTCGTGTATGCAAAGTGTAAAACATTTGTAAAAATAATTTGTCAAGTCATAAACAATCTCTTTTCACAAGGAGTGGGTTTTTTTCTTTGTCATACTTTGTACAAAATAAATCCTCCACTCGGATAAAAGTCATGTTACCACACGTTGGGCTCCATGAGAACAAATTAGCCAAGGCACCACACTTTGTGCACCTTGTCCGGACCAGATTACCACACGTTGGGCGTTCTGATCAAGGTGAGTGTACAGCCCACCGGGTGAGATACTCCTCCATCTCTACACCCAACAAAACCATCCGGGTGTCCATGCCGGGAATATAAATAATACCTTTCAGGTATAATGCTAGCTCGGACCGGCCTGACCAACCAACACTGTTGCCTTTTCAAGCCGAGTTCATCTTCTGGAGGTAGCCTCCTGCCAGAAGACTTACGCTAGCCCTCCAAGACTAGTATTGTTAGCCTACCCTTATTGAGTACTCAACAAACATATCCGTCAATTCCTGATTCAAAATATTTTCAAACCTTGGCTTTGTAGAACGTGGTTTTCTTTAAAAGAGATTTCTAAAAATTTAAGGAAAAGAATAGTTTTCTTGCTAAAATCGTTAGTTTGACAAAACCGTTCAAAGAATAAATATCCACGTTTACAACCCAAGCAAACATAGTTTAGCAATAGCTTTACAAAGCTTCACAACATGGACTTGCCATCACAACATTTAACAAAACAGTTTATAAAATGACTAACCATCACAACGTTTAATAAAAGAGTTTATGCAAGGACTTACTTGACATGCCTCAGATAAATGCGATAAATTCACAGCTGGCTTTCCTCAATTATCCTCCTGATCTAAACCATATAATATCATGATCAGGGTCTCAATTAATTCAAACATGCTTTAATCCCATTTATTTCCATAACAATTCCCAATCTCCTATTTAATTCCAAGTATACTATTCAATCCCCAAAGATCAAATACTACGACCACATGTTTATCTCGCTAATAAACACCATTAAACTTTACTTTCAACATCCAGGGAGGGTATTCCCTTACCTTGCAACTACCGGGTAATGAGGTTTCGATGCTCCTATGGTGATCATCCCGAGTTCGCTTGAGAAGAAGAGAGAAGCTACCTCCTTCGCTTCAGTTGATCGAAAATTTAGGAAGAAGAGGAAATCAGCCTCTATAGGGCGTGATTTAAGGATAGAAGAAAGAGAAAAGAATCATTAGAGAAAACGACATCAAGAGGTTGAAAGGATTTGTGCTTACCTTAAGGTGTGTGCGATTTTTGCTTGGAACAGCTCTTGTATTTTCGAAAATTTGCAGAGAGAAGTTGCTGAAATTTTCGTGTAGAATGGAGAGGGCAAACGGTGGTTATGATTTAAAGTTGGAGAAGATTGGTTTAGGGTTAGATGGTGATGTTAAGAAAGACTCCTAATGGCTTTAGGTTTCTTGGACAGCAAGAGCGAAATTTCAGCTTGTGCGCGCCTCCTTGTTGCCGATTTTAGGAGAGTTTTATGGAGGAAAAAATTCTGCAATTTTGCTCCTCTATGCTGGCCGAACCACTACTCAAAGGAAGGGCTGAATGTGTTCAGAATTTTGGGCCAAATAAAGAAGAGTTTGAGTGAGTTTTGATGACTGAAAATCCTGTGCAAGTGCTGTGAAAATCGCTGAACAAGAGGAGAATAAAATCTGGATTGTTCAAGCTGCAATTCTGCCGAAATTTCCAGGGAAAAGGTGAGGGTTTTGGGCGCTGGTATTGTCTTAATCAACAAGGAGTTTTGATAGGTTTTTGAGTGCAAAATTTCGTGGGTTTTGGAGTGCACAGCTGGACGAAAATTTCTGTGCAAGCTGGCCGAATTTTCTGGTTTCCAAGCTGCCGAAAATCAGTGATTTTTTGTGATAGAAATTCTGGTTTTGTGCAGCTAAGGTAGTTGAATTATTAAGGAGTGTTCTAGGTGTTTTGAGCTAGGATTTTCAGAGTTGGATTGTAGCTAAAGATGGCTGTAATTTCGGACAGCTTATGTAGAATCAAAGCTGCCGAAATTCAGCTAGAAAAAGGAAGAAATCCTAGTTGAATTTGGATTGAAATAAAATATGGTTTTATCAAGGATTTGGATAGGATTTCCTCTAGTCCTAGAAGAGTTTGGGTTAAGCTACAAGTCCTCCAAGAAGTGGCGGCACTTGCTGGAATTTTTTTCCAGATTTTTAGCTAACATTCTAGGATTAAAATCAACAAGATTTCCTACTAGGAAAAGGATTCATTAATTCCACCTATCCATGGCAACATCTATCTAACTAAAATCAAGCTAATATTTTAATTACTAGCTAGGATTTTTTCAAAAATCCTAAGGAACACAAGTTGAAAATTAAAGGTGAACTTTATTCACATCCAAGTCCTTGAATTTAGGAAACAAATATGGAGACGTATTTCCTTGGAGTAAAAATACTAAAATTTCTCTAGGATAGCTAGATTCTTTTTCGGCCAAGATAAGAAACGGTCTAAAGAAAAGAATTTCAAGAAGAGAAACTTACTTCACAACAGGTAGGATTCGAACTCGGGTCACCAAAGGAAATCACCAACCTCCCCGCTATTCCAAAACAACTCCAATGCTAATTTTTCTACAAGAAGTTCTTACCACCCCAATACTCATTCTTCCAAATCTTCGACCAAACCTCCCTTAACCAAATCTTTAACAACACAACTATTTCACATCAATTAATTCAAATGCAAGAGTAACGAAAAAATTCACATGCATCCTGCAAATAAAATTATTCTAGCTACCACATAAATTGCAAGATGCTATGCAATGCATGACTTTTTCCCATAGTCAAAGGTGGTTTTGGGCGGGGTATTACATCCCTTCCCCCTTAAGAGAATTCCGTCCCGAAATTCAGATTTCATACCTTTCGAGCATACCCGGATACTTTTGTCTTAACCATTCCTCCGTTTCCCACATTGCATCCTGTGCTCCATGATAATCCCAAAGTATCTTCACCATGGGTATCTGCTTGTTTCGGAGCGTCTTAATACTCCGCTCCAAGATCTTGACGGGTCTCTCCACATAACTCAGATTGGGTTGCAACTCCAATAGTTCCTCATTGAGTACATGACTCGGATTGGGTTTGTACCTTTTCAACTGAGAGATATGGAATACGTCATGCATCCCGGTTAGACCATCAGGTAGATCCAATCGGTAGGCAACTGGTCTAATTTTCTCCAATATCGGGAATGGTCCCAAATACCTAGGACTCAACTTCCCTCCCTTCGGATGTTTCAGGATTCCTCTACTAGGAGTCAACTTCAAAAATGCACGGTCACCTACTTGGAACTCCAATTCCCTCCTCCTAGTGTCTGCCTAACTTTTCTGTCTGCTTTGTGCTGCCCTTAGCTTTTCCCGAATTAACTTAATCTTGTTGGTCATCTCCTGATCCATACTTCACCAGTCTTTTTAACGTTCCCTTCTTCTATCCATCCCCAGTATATCGGTACCTGGCATTTTCGCCCATACAGCGCCATTCCGATCGACGCCTGATAGCTGTTGTTATATGCTAACTCCGCATGCGGTAAAGACTCAATCCACTTGTCTCCAAAGTCTAAGATACATGCTCGGAGCATGTCTTCCAGTATCTGAATGACTCTTTCGGATTGACCATCAGTCTGCGGATGAGCAGAGGTACTGAATTTCAAGGTCGTGCCCAAGGACTCCTGGAACTTATCCCAGAACCTTGAAATGAATCTAGTGTCCCTATCCGACACGATGCTTGACGGTACACCATGCAACCTTACAATTTCTCGGGTATATGTCTGAGCCAACATTTCCATTGAGTCCCTTACGTTTACCGGTATGAAATGCACTATCTTAGTTAATCGGTCCACTACCACCCAGATCGCATCTTTATGTGACTTGGTCGTCGGAAGGCCAGTCACAAAGTCCATGGTCACCTCTTTCCATTTCCATTCAGGAATCGGTAACGGTTGCAGTAAACCTGCAGACTTCGTATGCTCCATCTTAACCTTCTGGCATGTCAGGCAGGTTGACACATGCTGAACTACATCCCTCTTCATTCCAGCCCACCAATATTTCCTCTTCAAATCTTGGTGCATCTTTACCTCCCCAGGGTGTATGGTGTATTTGCACTTGTGCGCTTCATCCAGTATCCTCTTCCTTAAGTCTTGGATGTCCGGTACACAAATCCGGTCCCGAAAGTACAATACCCCATTCTCATCGGTTCGGAAATTGCCTCGTCCTCTCGCGATCTCTTTCTTCCTGAAAGTTTGAAATTCTGTACTGCCCTGTTGACCTGATACAATTTCCTGGTCCAGATCGGGTTTCAGGGTCAGGTTGCTCACGCAGATCTTCCCCTTTTGCACTTGCACCTCTTTCTCCAGGATATCCTGGACTGCCAACACCTCCTGTATTCTCAAGTGTGTCATTTTCATATTTCAACTTAGAGCGTCTGCTACCACATTTGCTTTACCTGGATGATAGTTAATGGGGCACTTATATTCTTCCAGGAACTCCATCCACCTACGTTGCCGGAGATTCATGTCCTTTTGCGTAAAGATATATTTCAAACTCTTATGGTCTGTGAAAACCTCGTATTGTGCACCGTACAAGTAATGTCGCCATTTCTTCAAGGCGAACACTATAGCTGCTAGCTCTAGGTTATGCATGGGATAATTAACTTCATGCGGCTTTAGCTTTCTAGATGCATAGGCTATGACTTTCCCTTCCTGGATCAGCACAGCTCCTAGTCCTTCCTTGGATGCATCTGTATAGAGTGCATAGGGCTTATCAGCCTCAGGCAAACTTAGCACGGGTGCTGTAATCAACCTCCTCTGAAGTTCTTGGAAGCTCTTCTCGCACTTCTCACTCCAAGCAAAAACGACATCTTTCTTCACCCTAACCCTTCAAAGACTAGTTCTAGTAGTCCACCCTTATTGAGTACTCAACGACATTTCCCACTTGGGATAAAATGAACAAAGCATTGTGCTTCCTGAAAATAACAATGTGAGGGTTTCCAAAGCTTTGCGAGAAATTAGTTTTAGAAAGAGTTTTGAGTTTGGAAAAATCTGCTCATTAACTTTGGAATAATTCCAGCGTTGGAAATAAAGATGAATTCAACCCTCAATTGCCTTCAAATAAACGAGTGTCCATACACTCCATATTTAGCTTGCCATAAGAAAACATTTCACATCGACAGGTTTTATGCAGGAGCTTACCTGATTCTCGCTCACAATAACAAGGTCTCGGACAGATGACCTAACCCACATGGGCAAATACAAATCTTAATCAGATTCAAGCCACAATCCACTTCCTCAATTTTAAATCAACTCAATTCACTACTACCATGATCCTAGTGTCCCAAGCTTTAAGGCAAAACAATAATTGAATAGGTTAATAAGCTCAGTTTAATTTGTTATTTAAAATAATTAATGGATTAGGAAATAAATTCTAATAAGTTGCAAGTCCAACTCTTGTTAAGGAGAATTTAGAGTTTATTTGATCAAGAGCCATAGGTGGTACTAGGTAAAATAGTGATAGCTTAGTTGTTAGAAAATAATTGATAGCTAAAACTAGTTAAGATTAAATTTAATAAGTCTTTCTTGGAAAATAATAAGTAAATGCTTAAGGGTTTTGATCTAGTAAATATTTTATTAAGTATAAGTCTTTTTCATAAGGGCTTTAATTAATTTGCTTTATTTTAAATAATATTTATTTATTTTATTTTCTAGAAAAATCATTATTTATTTGACTAAAATATCCTTTACATATATTATAATTCCAACTCTACCCTTCCTAGGGTTTTCGAAATTCTTTAGCAAAAATCATTAGTAAATATTTTATTCATGAAATAAAATCTGCTTAGGGACAACTAGATCATGATCACGATTCCATGGTCATAATCAATAACATACTCATTCCTTCAATTCATCAAATCATCCAAGTTTTGCACATAGGCATAGATCTAAATTTATTATTACATGATTTAACCTCTACTAGCATAAACATGATCACGGCTTCAAAATCTACTCATGCATATATATCCTATTCACCCATGGTGACATAATCTCTAGCATGCTTCATCACAAATACTACCTATGACATGCATCAAATCTCAACTCATCATTAAATCCACCAATATAATCCTTCCATGCATCCCATCTCCATCTCAATCATACATATACTCATGCTTCAATCAATAACATCACATACACAACCCCATCGCCATTCATCAATCTAGAGACATGATTCTAAATTTTAAAAAGAGGATTGAAGGTACTTACTTGATTGATGAATGTCTTGAAGGAGTTTAGAGAAGATCTCAACTCCTAGATGGCTAATCTTGTTCAAGAAGGGTGGCGAAAGTATGATCATGGGAAAAGGGGCCATTCGGCCAAGGGAGGAATTTTCGGTCCAAGAGAGAGAGAGAGAGAGAGAGAGAGAGAGAGAGAGAGAAAGAAGAAGAGATCATTAGCATGCTTATTCATATAGGTTTCCATTAGAGATTAAGTTTGAAGAGGATGATGTTGATGGAGTGAGTTTACCTTGAAGATGTTCTTGTCCAGAAATTTTTGCTTTGATCCGAAGTAGCAAGATGTTTGGAGGAGTATGATGTTAATATTGGTGTTGATGGATTCACAGCAATAAGTAGACTAAATCTGGAGATTTTCATGAGGGTTTGAGGTGGTTTGGAGGGGTATTAGGTGTAGAGAAGAAGTAGGTGTTCTTGGTGTAGTGTGTGTGTGTGTGTGTGTGTGTGTGTGTTCTTGTTGCTTGAAGGAAATCGAGAGAGAGAGAAGAAGATCTGCCGATTTTCTGAGGGTTTGGATTGCCGAAATTCTGTAGGGTTTAGGGAGTGATTTCTCTGATTTGGAAGGGAAAGGAAAGGCTAGTTGTTACAATCCTTGAAGAATATCTTTAGGAAGAGAATTTGGAAACTAGATATTCTAAGAATATCTTCATTTTTCTGGACAGCTTTGAGTTCTCCTCTAGCCTACTGGATTGTGCAGATTTCTGTGGAATTAAAGCTGGTTAGAGGAGACTTGTGGTGGCCAAAATTAAGGTGCACAATGGTGGAGAAGATGGCAGATCAATTGAGCAAAATTTTATGGAAAGTTGTTAAGCATGATGGCTGAAATTTTTGGAAAGTAATCAAGCTAAATTGCAGGGATTTGGTTGAGAAAGTTTCGGTCAGCCATGGAGGGAATTTCGTGCAGAAACTTTAGGGAACAATGGAGCTCTATTAATGGAGGTTTAAGAGAGGCTTTGACAGAAGTAGGTTGGGGTTTTCAGTTGAAACAAAATAGGAAACAAGCTGGACAAAAATTCTGCTCAGGAATTTCGCTGAACAGAAATTTCCTGGCAGAATTTTCGTCTGCCATTTCCAGCAGGTTTGTAGCGAGGTTTGAAGGGGATTTCAGGGGTATTCAAGGCTGGTTTCCAGCCTTCTTTATGGAGGAAAAACAAGGCTATTGTGCTGCACAAAATCTGAGAGAAAACAGCTTGATTTGGAGCTCATCACAAGGATGATTTTCGTACAGGAATTTTTCCTATTTTTCTCTAGCTTGTGCAATCCGAATTTGGGCAAGAAACTTTCAGGTTTCAACTGATCCTAAAGACCATTTTTCTGGTAGCATTTGGGAGGGAATGTGAGCTATAATTTTCGACCTTTTGAAGGTATAACAAGCTGGAAAATTTCAGCTCATTTCATGAAGATAAATGAACTAAGTTTGAGGAAAAATTTCAGCAAGCTTTCAAGAGTGATTTTCCTCTTGAATTTTTCCCACAAATCATTTACATTTTCCAAACCATGAGAAGCCTTTACTAGGACATTTTGATCCTTAAAGACCTTAGTCCTCTACTGAATTTTCTGGAAAGGAAAAGGATAGAACACCTTGCTCAAGCTAAGGAGTTGGAATTTAAGAAAAGCTAAAGATCAAGGGAGAATGAATTCCCTTTTGGCATTTCGCGAAGAACAAAAAAGTGAAGTGAGAATTCTCCTAACATGTCTCTCCTAGGACATCATCACCACATTGATCTAGGCCCTCATGGCCGAAACCATCCTTTTCTAAGCAAAATAAAATTTACTCAAGCTAAAGCTTCTATGATGGACTTTGAACCTTAGACCTGAAGAATTAATTCCAAGGCTCTAACCACTAAACCACAACAACTCTTGTTGCTATTTCTACTAGAAAAATTATTTCTTATTCAATCCACAAGCTATCTCCTTATTTTCACCTCGGGCAAAAATTACCATTTTGCCCCTCTCACACATCACTCACCAACAAGACTTCAAGATAATAAAAATTAAATTCAAAGCACATAGAAATCATATGAAACATATTTAATAATGAAATAAAGCACGATATGCATCCCAACCCCCTTACTCTAAGGTTGGTCTCGACTGGGGATTTCACAATACCTGTCTTGCAATTGGTTAAAGTTTGGTTGTCCAAACAATTCTCCATGAAGACCTTGGTGAAGCCACCTATATTCTTGGAATAAGGATTTATAGAAATAGATCTAAAAGGTTGCTAGGTCTTTCACAGTCTACATAAATAGATAAGGTGCTAAAGAGGTTTAACATGGATCAATCCAAAAAGGGATTTTTACCCATGTCACATGTTGTTAGCCTTTCAAAATCTATGTCTCCTAAGACACAAGTTGAAAGGCATCACATGAGTAAGATTCCAAATGCTTCGGCAATTGGATCTATTATGTAAACTATGATATGTACAAGGCCCGATGTATCTTATGCTCTCAATTTAACGAGCAGATACCAATCCGACCCTGGTGAGGGTCATTGGGCGGCTATAAAGAATATCCTTAAGTACTTATAAAGGACTAAGGATGTATTCTTAGTATATGGAGAAGGTAATTTGAAAATAAACGGGTATACTGATGCTAGTTTTCAATCTGAAAAAAATGATTTCAAATTACAATTCAGATACATGTTTACGTTGTGTAGTGGGGTAATAAATTGGAAGAGTTCTAAACAAGAGACTATTGCCGACTCTATGACAGAAGCTGAGTACGTAGCCACTTCTGAAGTATCTAAAGAGGTCGTTTAGATCAAGAAGTTCGTGACTGAATTGGGTGTGGTTCCTAGCATTGTTGGTCTAATATCTTAGTATTGTGAAAACAACGGAGCCATTACACAAGTGAAAGAGCCACGGTCTCACCAACGATCCAAACACGTACTCTGACGCTATCATCTGATCCAGGAGATCATAGATAGGAATGATGTAAAGATAGAGAGAGTTTTCACGGATGAGAACAAAGCTGACCCGCTTACAAAAGCACTATCCTAAAAGAAACATGATACGCATGTTGAGTCATTTGGTATTAGATAAATGAATGATTGGCTCTAGTGCAAGTGGGAGTTTGTTAGTGTTGTGCCCTAGAGGCAATCACTTGTACATTGTATATGACACATTTTATTTAATAAAAGGCATTATTTATCTTACAGTTTATTTTGTTTACTTTTGAGTAAAATAACTGTTAGATAGAGTCCTTAGTACAAGACTGTGTTAAGGAAATCATGACAGAGGTCATGATATGAGATTTCTACTACACTGTATAGTGTTAGTACTTAAATAGTCCCTAGTCGCAGTATGAATGAGATAGGACATCATTAATGTGTTAAGACTAGCATGTGTTAGACTTCCTGATTTAATCAGGCGGTGTTTCTCATATCCATGAGTATTGAGATACTCAAAGTTAATACGTGGATGCTTGTTAATGGAACAAGTTCATTGGATGACCTAGCTATGAGATAATCACATGGATAACTATTTAGTGCCAGTGATATAATCTCAATATAGCAAACGTGCAAATATCCTTAGACTTCATATCTCCAAGGTACTTTGTTTGCCGAGCATTGTGCTTTGATTCCAATATCTAGAGCCAGATCAAGTGCCGCCTAAGGGATGGATATTAGGTACATTATGAGGTAAACGAAAGTAGTGAGAGGGTTAATAAAGGATTCACCACTCCTAATAGTAGGGGCAAATATCTTAGGTCACTTGTACGAATTACTACTGGAGAAGTTCTTAGCCAAGGCGTTTGTGTATTGGAAACAGTTCCAATTGATACACATCTAGAGTAGTGGATTCCTGGTACAAGTACTATTATATTTAGGCTAGAATTAATATATTCTGGAGGGAGTTGGCACTAATTCTGTACTCCAAACCAAATGAGATATTGTATTGTGAAATGGGTTAATTGCACTGTAGTTTATTATTGAAGGGTTCATGTCAAGCCACTTGACTTCCTGGACACTTCAGCGGTCATGATGTGTTGCTAGATACCACTCATGATCTAAAAATATGGGTATATTAATTGATAATTTAATAAACCAATCCTAATTAAAATTGATATGATTAATTCTAATTCATTATGAATTATTAATTTCGAAGACGTTTGAATTAATTTGTATTCGCTACCAATTCACTGGGAAACCTAATAGGTCATACACAATAGAGGATTATATACTCAAGATGTTATTTGATAACATAGTGGGGTTAATTGCGAGAAAGAGAAGTTGTTGTGGCCAAATTATAATTAGTTATAATTTATGGTCCAAATTGTAATTATGAGAACTTGATGATTCCAATTACAATTAGGGAATTCTAACTGTTTTAAAATTCCCAGATGGAGTATTTTCAATAGGATTTTTTCATAACATATAGGATATATGCACGATTCTTATTGGATGGGGGATTAACGATAATCAACTCCAAAAACCCTAGGGCAACACACGACTTCTTTCTCCTTTCTCTTTTTCTTATTTTTCTTGCAGCTAGAAACCCTATCCACCTTTTGTTATTTCTGCTAGCACAAAAATATCTTGGTGCTTAAGAGTGATCCTCATGTGAACTACTGTTGGAGGTGATTGCGTACTGTGATCACAGAGGCACGACTATCAACCTATTTGTGATCTATTGGCATCAAGGGGATTGCTAGATTGCGCCACAATCATGAGACAAGAAGAAGAAAATTTTGATTTTTCAGGCGCAAAAAGAAAGGCAAAATAGTTACCATTTGTTTTCTGTTATGTCTTGTTTTGCACACCTATGCGTATCCTGGGATGGTACCTCATTTTAATTTTTCTGCTGCGCCGTATTTGATATGCATGAGTTACCCAACAGTGGTATTGGAGCATTGCTATGTGTGGTTTGCAAACATTGTTTCTTGCATGAAAGCTATTTCATGTACTCGTGTACGACTTTATTCACTATGAAAAATTGTTTTCACTCAAGTCAAAATCGTTTTGAGCATTGTGGATTGGGTCCGTAGCACAATATGCCCGTGTAATAGTTACAACATATTTCGAAAAATGTTTTCTTTATGTGCTGCAAATTTGCAGAAAAACGTTTTCTTGAACATGGTTGTTACCTTCCGTTTCATTCTAATTTTCTGTTTTGTTTTTGTTTAAACTAACAAATTAGTTGTTGTTTTGAGCTTCAAAATAGAAAATTCTGCTAAGAATTGTTCTCACTAAACCATTGCAAAAGATAAGGGCTCTAGAAGTTATTTCTGGAAAAATTTTCAAAAATCGCCGCCTCTTCTCGACGCTAACAGGCGCCGGCTCTAGCTTCCAAATCGGTGCCGATTCTGTGCTATTTCGTGACATCCAGAAATCATTTTTGGAAAAATTTTCTTAAAACCAGACCACGGCCGGCACCGCCTCTAGCTCTAGATCGGTACTGGTTCTGCTCTGGTTTTCACGACGTTCCGGCCATTTAAAAAAAAAAAAAAAATCTGACATAGAGTTCTGAAATAGAAAATTCTCATTTGATAAGAGATGAGACGGAAAAGCATTTTGTCAAAATTATTTTTGACACAAACAATTTCATTTTTCAAAATAATGATTGTGAAAATTTAAAATTGATCTATTTTTCTAAAATATTAATTTTAGAATTTGTTTTATTTTTCCAAAATAGTGATTTTGGAATAATAAAAATTATATGTTTATTTTGTTTAAGCATAATTAATGACATGGTGGATGGTTATGGACAAAAACCAATTATATCTATTCGTGTATTTTACAGTTTTGGTTTTTATGAAATAAGGCCAAGGTGTCCTGTTTTCTCTAGAAATCTTGTCTAAATCTCTTCTCATCGAACTCCCCTCGAATGTAACTCGTGGTTTTCTCTCTTTAGGAAATTATGTAATTAGTTTACATAGATTAGATAGGAGTAAAATTATTTTATTCTGGAGATGGCAACCAAAACAAGGCGAGAAGGTAAGACCTTCTACTTAAATCATGCATGAACACATAGGGTTAACTATATTAATTTCTTTTTCTGACTTAAAGGAATTAATTTAGGGTAAAGTCCATAACCATACCACGTAATCGCTTTATTACCATGATTATCAATTATGTGATTTATTGATTTTTTTGCATGACATTTATTGAAATCACAAAAATGAACAATTCCCTGAATTAATATTAAACCTAATTCCTTCCCTTAATACAGTAAGAACGAGAGTCCTTTTTCAAGACCAGGTTGTTGGGCAAACCTAAGCCTACTCAACATCGGGCATTTTCAAGCTATGGAATTAAATTTTTTTGTAATTAAATTCCTGATTAATGGGTTAGGTTTAACTAAATTCTTTATCTCAGTTAGGCAAACTCAAGCATAAAGAAATTCAGAGGAAAAGTTCAGCTATCCCAAAAGTCTTTAAGATTAAAAGCTGTTAATCACCTAATGATCCGGTAGTTGCATGCAATGTAATTGGCATTGGATACCTACCAATAAACTCAAGGGTGGCTTGTTGGGCTAACCCAAGGTTATTCTTGAGTAATTTGGATACCGGTTCACTAGGAAAGCTTCCAACGGGCTTTCCCAAATCAGTAGTGGTGGTTATTTGTTTGAGTAAAATAGTAGAGTAAAAATGCATTTAATTAAAGTCCTAATTATTTGCATTTTATGTGCATATACAGTAGCTAATCCTCTCTATCTTTACATCTAGGACACTTGCATCATGTTTGCAAACCTAAACCTACGTAGCATCTCGGAAACCAACAAGTTATATGAATCAAACTACCTCGACTGGTATAGAAATTTGAGAATCATTCTCAAATCGAAAAAGTTGCTCTACGTGCTAGATGCTCTTATTCCGCCACCACCAGCTCGAGATGCTCATGCTGATGAGCATGCTATCCACAAAAGGCACAAGGAGGATAGTGATACAGCATCATGCATTATGCTGGCATTCATGACTCCAGAGCTGCAAAAACAGCACGAGCATATGGATTCTCAATTGATTATACTACGTCTTCGGGAGCTGTTTGACGCTTAAGCCAGAACTGAGAGATATGAGATCTCGAATTAACTATTCCGTTGTAAAATGGCAGAGGGTTCTTTTGTGGCCACTCATGGGCTAAAGATGCTAGGCTTAACAAAGAAGCTTGGATCTCTCGTGTTTGCGATGGATCATGACTTAACTGATTGACTTAATTCTAAGTCTTTGCATAATAGTTTCTCACATTTTCTGATTAACTATCAGATGAACATGATTAAATCCACCATTCATTTTTTTGTCATTTGTTCGATTCTTTCATTTTTATTTTTCCATATCCCTTCTCCCTTAATATACAAAGGATTCACTTCATATTTCCAAATTATTTCATCCAAAATCACATAATTAATCATCCTTAAGTTCATCCACTTTCTAAGCAAAATTCTGATATTTTGCAGCTTTGACACATGGTTTTTGTTTTGGACATAACATTCAACCTACAACTCCAATTTGGCTCTATGGTATACCAAAACGACTGTAAGACTCTTAGCTTTAGTTTTGAATAAGCATTTTCTAGAGTTCTCATTTTAGTGATATACTACGGGGTAAAAATAACCTCAGTAGTTTAGGTTCAAATCTACTATTCGTGCTTTCATTTGTTCTCTTTTAGTCATTAACATCTTGGAATCCTTAATTAATTCAATATTCCTTCAAATCATCTTTAATTATCTAATTTCAAAATTCCAATAGCTTACAAGAGTCACACTTATTTAACATGAATTCATCTTTTCTAATCAAAAGCTAGTATAATCCATTTTTCCAACTAAGTAAATTCCATTTTTACCCTACTTTGATCATCATCTTCCAAATTGGAAACAACCCTTCAAACCACCATAATTATTCATTTCTTCCTCTCACAAAACATCATTCAAAAACCCTTAGGTAGCCAGCACATATACAAACATATACAAGGTTCATACACAAAAGTTCACAAACCCTAGCTTTGATCCGAAATCAAGACATGAGATTCATATTTTCACGTTGAAATTCACATCAACATAATCATCATTCACCCAAAAACAACTTTCATTCAAGCAAGATAGGGTTTTACCTTGTATTTGAGGCTATTTGAGGTGATTTTGCTCCAAGAACTCTTAAGGATTCACCTACCACACAAAGAACACACACTAGACTTTTCTTTTCTCTCTTGTTTAATTTCATTTTCTCTTGGTTTGTCTCCTTCATGGCTGCCAAGTTTGAGGCTGTTTATCAGCACTCCTAACTGCCATTCATCATCAGATCTTGGACCTTTATTTCTTGTTTTGGTTTAATTAAATTGTAGGTATACTTTAGTGTGTTCCAATAGGATTTTTACACACTAACCACCCTTTTTCCTCCACAAAAATTCATTCATTTTTTCTTGCATCTCTGTCGAAATTCTTGGCAAATTTTTAGCCATTTATTCATCTTCTCTTGGTCCAAACATTAGCCAATTACATTGCTCTAGACCTTAATCAAATGGGGCCCACAAGTGATATGTTTAAATTACAAAATTAAACATCATTCTTGATTTATTTTGCAATCCTTTAATTCCATATATCTTGCATGAAACCTCTACTAAATTGGCACATGTCTGTGGGCTACCAATCACCAAATGCCACAAGCATTGTTTTAACTGCGATTTCCTATTTTCTTTAGAAATGACTAAAATCGGGTTCGTAGCGAAAAAATATTTTATTTCTCCATTCAACTCCAAAAATTCTACTAAATCCATTGGTAATACTTAAATTCTTTAATTCCTTGTCTATTTGGTCAAATTTGCAGTCAAAGTCACGGGCACGGTCCAAATGATGAAATTGCCCTTGATACCCTGGGTAGCATGATTCGCACCAAAACATGCGTTTCATCATACTGATCAATTTCACTATTCAACGTACCCCCAAATTCTTATTTTGTTAACAATAATAGCCTTCCGAATATTTAAGGTACGGGTCTAATAAATCCAATAATTATCCAGGTTCTGACTAAACATTATTATACTAAAATATTCGTCTCATTACACCGATCAACTTTTGTTCTGGACATCAATTCAAATTCTCATCCTATTACAAATAGTAGCTAATCAAAAGTAAAAAGGTGGGGTGTTACATTCTCCCCTCCTTACAAAAAATTTTGTCCTCAAAATTGGCTTACACTTGGAATAGTTCTGGGCACTTTCTCAACATCTTTGCTTCTATTTCCCAAGTTACATCTTGCATTAGGTGATGATTCCACAAGACTTTTACAAGTGGAATCTTCTTATTCCGTAATATCTTTTCAGCATATTCCATGATCCTAATAGGCTTTTCCTTAAACTTCAAGCTTGGAGTAATCTCAATGGGTTCTTCGTTCAAAATATGGGCAGGGTCAGCCACATACTACCGAAGTTGGGAGACATGAAACACATCATGAATTCCTTAAAGCTGTATAGGTAACTCCAACCGGTAAGCTACTTTCCCAATCTTCTCGATAATAGGGAATGGCCCTATGTACCAAGGCGCCAATTTCTTTCCTTGTCCTTTGGTTTCCAATTATTGTTCTGGAGTCAACTTCAAGAATACGCAATCCCCTTCAGCAAATTACAAATCTCTCTTACATCAATCGTATAACTTTTCTGTGAATTCTGCGCTGTCTCCAACTTGGTTTTGATTATCTCTACAGGTTGTTGAACTTTTTCAAGATCAAAAGTATCATGTTCACCCGTTCTTCATCCTAAAATTTCCCAATATAATGGGGATTGACATTTCCTTCCATATAAAGCTTCCAATGGGGCCATTCCAATAGTTGATTGATAACTGTTGTTGTAGGCAAATTTTACGTATGCTAAATTACCAATCCACTTGGTTCCAAAATCTAAAGCGCAAGCCCACAATATATCTTCCAAAACCCTATTCACTCATTCAGTTTGTCCATCCATTTGTAGGTGCATGTTGTACTAAATTTTAATATTGTCCCATATCTCTGCTGCAACTTAGTCCAAAACTTTGAAGTAAATCTGGGGTCTCGATCCGAAACAATACTAGAGGGTACTCCGTGAAGTCTGATTACTTCCTCCATATAGATTTTGCTCAACTTCTCTAAAGAATCCCATTGATTGATATGGATGAAATGAGCAGATTTAGTCAGTCGATCCACTATCACATATATAGTATCTCGATTTCCTACTACCATAGGTAATCCTGTAATGAAATCCATAATAATTTCATCACATTTTCATGATGGAGTCGGTAATGGCTGCAATAACCCTCCACGTCATTGCTAATCAGCTTTCACTTGCTATCAAGTCGAGCATCGAGCTATAAAATTTGAGATATCCTTCTTCATAACAATCCACAAATAATGTTGTTTTAAGTCCTGATACATCTTCATGGATCCCAAATGGATGGTATACTTACTCTGATATGCTTCTGTCAAAATATCTTGTCTCATCGCAAACTATTTCGGGATACAACACCGATCTCGATAACAAATAATTATATCATTGTCCCTTCGAAACTTATCTTCTCCTTTATCTACCTCTTTCCGCACTAATCTTTGCAACTCTTCATCTTTACCTTGCTCTTCCTTCAACCGCTGCAGAAAAGTAGGTTGAATGGAAATATTACTCAGCCTTATTTCTCCATTTACTACAAATGTTTCCAATTCTGGGATATGTAACATCCGAAGAGCTGATAATTTTTCCTTCCTACTAAGGGCATCTGCTATGGTGTTTGCCTTCCCAAGATGATACTTAATTGGACACCAAAATTCTTTCAGAAATTATATCCACCACCATTGTCTCATATTCAAATCTTTCTGAGTAAAAACATACTTCAAACTTTTGTGATTGGTGAAAACTTCAAACTTAGCTCCATGCAAATACAATAGCTGTCAACTATAGGTCATGCATAGGATAATTCTTCTCATAGGGTTTCAATTTCCTAGAGATATAGGCTATCACATTTCTTTTCTGCATCAATACTCTTTCAAATCCTTCCTTTGATGCATCCGTGTACGCCTCATAAGGTTTGTCCATCTGTGGCAATGCCAAAATAGGAGCAAAGCATAACCTCTTTTTCAATTCCAAAAAACTTTTCTCACATTTCTCAGTCCACATATAGGGAACTTTCTTTTGGGTAAGCAAAGTCAAATATGAAGCTATCTTAGAGAATCCCTCAATAAATCTCTAATAATACCCTGCTAATCCTAGGAAGCTTTGGATATCAATCACAAACTCGGGATGTTTCCATTTTGTCACCACTTCAACTTTTGCAGGATCTACAGTAATCCCATCGTTTGATATCACATGTCCCAAGAATGCTATTTCTTGTAGTCAAAACTCATATTTGCTGAACTTTGCATCCAATTTGGCTTCTCTTAACTTTGCCAATACTTTTCGAATGTGTTGCTCATGTTCTTGGGGATCTTTAGAGTACATTAGGATATCATCTATAAATATAACTACAAAGTTATCTAAGTATGACCGGAATGTCTAGTGCATCAAATTCATAAAAATATCAAGGGCATTAGTAACACTAAAGGGCATCACCACAAACTCAAAATGCCCATATCCAGTGTTAAATGCAGTTTTTGGTATATCTTTTTCCCGAATCCGAACTTGGTAATATCCTTGCCTCAAGTCTAATTTCAAAAAATATCTGCTCCTTGTAACTGGTCAAACAGTTCATCAACCAAGGGCAATGAATATTTATTCTTTACCACCACTGCATTCAACTATCGATAATCTATACACATCCATAATGACCCATCTTTCTTCTTGACAAATAATATAGGAGTTCCCCACAGTGAAGTACTTGGTCGAATAAACCCTTTCTCTATCAATTCTTGTAGTTGTTTCTTGAGCTCCTGCAATTCTTTTGGTTTCATTCTATAAGGGGTCCTTGAAACTGGTTCTGCTGATGGCATTAGATCAGTTGAAAACTTTACTTCTTTTTTCGGCGGTAATTCCTTTAGATCTGTTGGAAAAATTTCTAAATACTCATTCATAATAGGAACATTTTTGGGCTTCTTAACCTCTCCTAGCTTATTAATTACATAAGCCAAGTATCCTATGTGCCCTTTTCTGATCATCTTCTGGGCCTTGAGTCCCGATACAAAAGCATTACTTTTCCTTCCAGCCTCACCTACAAATTCTAATATATTACCGTATGTTTACAATCAACTTAAGTATGATGCTGGAATAGCCAATCCATGCCCAAGAAAGCGTCATAATCCTCTATGGCTAAACATATCAAATCTCCCCCAATACTTCATCTCTTACCAAGATCTTATAATTCCTATGTATTTTCTCACTATTTATTTATTTTCCCAATGGGGTACTGACAATCATTTTATATGAAATTCTTCCCATTTTATTCCAATAGAATCAAGAAATGAATTTGCAATAAAGGAATGCGTGGAACTGGGATCTACCAATACTTTAGCATTATGATAAAAAATAAGGCACGTACCTTCAACCACTGAAGCATGATTATTTGTCTTCTTTAATGCCACCACCCGAGCATTTACTTGTTGTTTAGGGGGTCTAGTTCTTGAAGTAGAAGCTTACCCCAGGTTTCCCTTTGCAAATATGGACCTTTATCCTTGGCTATTGCCTCCAAGTCGACTCTATCATCCTATCCTTCACAGCTGAGGGTAATTTAAAGCCTTATGCCCTACCTTCCCACAATTGAAGCATGTAAAGGAGGGGCTATCCTCCAATTAGGCCAGTCGGGCCTCCTCTCCTTTGCATCTTCCCTTTCTTCTGCCATAGGGACCCTCCAGGTCTTTTCTGATTCATGCTCCAAAATTTACCTCAATTCCTCTCACCTGCCTGTTTAATATCAGCCATTTCTATCCTAGAGAGGCCATCTCTACTACAGTATTGTGATTGGTAGAAGTCATACTTGCTAATACACTTTTCAGCTCTAACCGTAAACCATTCACAAAACGTCTAACCCTATCTACTTTTGAATGGACTAAAGTGGGCAATATTTTGATAGTCTAGTGAATTTAGCAGCATATTGCCCCACCATACAGCTTCCTTGCCAAAAGACTTGAAATTCATCCTCCCTTTCTATCACCCAAATAGGAATAAACTCCGTCTTAAAACTGGCCTTAAAATGTGTCCGCTCCCATTCTCATTGATTCCTTTCCTTTGCCCACCATTCTTGGCAGGTCCTTTTAACTAGAATGTAGAAAGATGTACCTTTCTTTGCTCCAAATAGTTCAAGGCTGCAAAAATCTTTTCTATCTGTTCAATCTAACTCTCTGCCTCCTATTCTGAATTAGGTAACCTTTAAATTGTGGAGGGTAAAATTTCAAAAAGATCTCAAGGGCTCAGTCCGATTCGACTTCATTTTGCTGACTTTCCCTACTCATGCCCTCATTTACTCTAGCATTCTCTTTTACTATAGTGGTAGTCCCAGTTAGCTGTTGGATAGTATCAACTATCTTTTGAAAGGTCTAAAACATGAGGTGGTCCAAGGTCGAAATGTAGGGACCTTCCGCCTGCGGTTCCTCCACCATTAGCTTAGGATCGTTTTGAGTAACCCATGATGATCGTTCAGAGGTCCATTTAGAAGGTATCTGTATAGTTCATAAGATTTTACCGATATAATAATGTAACACAACTCAAAAGCAATCATAAAAATGGGCACAATGCATGTAGCAAAACCACCATCAATCTCATCAGACACTGAATACCTCCTCACCATTCTCAAATAGTACTGCACCATCAGGGATATTGTCTTCCTCATTATTATCATCCTAATGGTACCGCTCAACACCACTATCAATTTCATCAAAATCGCCACCCTCCTCCACATATGGTGATTATGTCCCCTCCATACTAAGGTCTCATGCAAATGGACTAACAATGGGTATCACTGGGTCAAACCTACTCCCTGCGAGACGGGGTGCATGACTGTGGCCAAGACTAGGTCCTGTTACAACAAAATATCCCGGCGCACCCGCTCCGTAGATCTTCCTATTCTTTCTAGATTTCATCACACCCGAGCTCTCACCTATCTCTTTCTTCCCTTCATCACTACACTCGTCCATTGGGCTCTTGCCCTTATCACTCCTACCCGCCATACTTACATAATAAAAGAGTTCTATCAATTCCTATAACAATACCACAGTTCTATAAAACTATACTCTGATACTAATTGTAACATCCCTACTACAGATAATAGCGGAAGCATACCAACATTAGGTGTCGCCCCGTCCAGTCTCCCGGACAAGGGATCTTTATAACAAAACCAACAGAGTATATATATAAAGTCTATACACAATAATATCCCATACTTATGGCCACATATGTACATATATTAGAGAATCTTATACATGCCACCTCTATATGCTACAGAACAAAGTACATGATCAAAAGGAAAGCTGTCCAAACCTATACTGTTGACTCTGTGGTATCGTCCTTCTATTTGTAGGTCCATTCAGCTCTAGACCATACAGAAAGGTAAGATAAAAGACACGTATGATTTATGAATCACCCAATGAGTCCCGTGTGTACTACTGCTCTACAAAAGAATAGAGAACACAAAAGTTTTGTGAAATAGTATATAGTTCTTTTCCTACTGGAAACAGATTTCAAAACACTCTAAGGAGAAGAGTTTATTTAGAACTTAATCAGTTTCAGAAAACAGTATTTCAAAATTCAAATCATTGCCCTAGTTTCTAAGACACAGGCACTTCTCCACAGTCCTTACCTTCGGTACCACGTTTACAAATCGTATACAAGTCCTATAGTCCTTTCCTTTGGCATCATGTATCATTGTATTAAGACCACTGCCTTAGAACTCAATTCGTGCATTGTCAAAATAAATACACCGTAGTGTATAATAATCAATAGTGTGCACATCACACAATCTTTTACTTGCTACCATAAGCCAGGGATCCCAATCCTGATGTCAATCACTATCAAGGCAGTAAGGGGTTCGAACAACGCCAGGTATCTAGCCCAGCCCATGAACAACCCAAATCACAAAGTGCACACAAGGCACGGCAATTGTTAGGCTCTAGACGGCTGGCTAAGATGACTCATCTCAATGTCCTGTCACCCTGTTCGGAGTAAGACAATCCCTAAAACTAGGCCAGATTACTAGGGTCATCTAACTCTAACGTAAGCTAGTATATAAAGATCAAAGTCCTCACTGAGTATTGAATGTCACCACTATCAATCCCTACTAACTGATCATGCCAGATGGTTATCTGATCATATAGGATTTTCAATCAAAACATTTTTAGGGCAAATAACACTTTCTAGAATTTGATCCCACTGACTCAAAAGTCGGATCATCATTCATTTAGGCTCCGCAGGGCCAGTCAATTCATTCCATAAGTGCACCAGGCTAATAAAATAATTTCAGGGATAAAAAGTCGTTTTCTAAAAGTTAATCTCATAAAGAGAAATTATTTTCCAAAATCATGTCAAAATAGGTTAAAGAGTTCTTTTTCACATTAAAACAAGTTTCCAAAAGTGTTCGGGTTATTTCTCCCCGTATTTAATCACAAAAGTCATTTCCAAAGGCATTTGGGTCATTTTACCCATACCCGATTTCTAAAGACTTTCCAAGAGTATTCGAGTCATTTTACCCATACCCGATTTGAATAATATTTATAAGAGTTTCAATAAGGATATTTCAGTCATTTACTGAATACCTAATTCCAATGGTTTCCATAAACATTTCCAATAAGGACATTTGAATCATTTTCCAAATACCCGATTCCAAAAGGAACTCATTTTAAGAAATCCAGGATTCTAATCCCAAGAGAGGATTAAATTCAAAGTTTCCAAATACATTTCCATGAAATTCTACAATAAGGGTATTCTATTCAATTATGAATACACGATTCTAAAATTTACCATTTTCTAAAAATCCTAAGTATTTAATCCAAAAATGACTAAATTCACAAATTCATGCTTTATTCATCCAATGAGATTTCCAAGCCAACTAGGAACTTCATTCTGTTAGCGTTGCGCCCTAGAGGCAATCACTTGTATGTTGTATATGACACATTTTATTTTAATAAAAGACATTATTTATGTTACAGTTTCTTTTATTTACTTTTAGGTAATATAATTGTTCGATAAAGTCCATAGTACAACACTGTGTTAAAGAAATCATGAAAGAGATCATAATATGATATTCCTACTACATTGTATAGTGTTAGTACTTAAATAATCCCTAGTCATAGTATTAATGAGATAGGACATCTTTAATGCGTTAAGACTAGCATGTGTTATACTTCCTGATTTGAACAGGCGGTGGTTCTTATATCCATGAGTATTGTGATGCTCAAAGTTAACACATGGATGCTTGTTAATGGAACAAGTTCATTGGATGACCTAGCTATGAGATAATCACATGGTTAACTATTTAGTGCCAGTGATATAATCTCAATATAGCAAACGTGCAAGTATTCTTAGACTTGAGATCTCTAAAGTACTTTGTTTGCTGAACATTGTACTTTGATTCCAATCTCTAGAGCTCGATCGAGGGCCACCTATGGGATGGATATTGGGTACATTATGAGGTAAACGAAAGTAGTTGAGAGGGTCAATAACGGATTCACCACTCCTAATAGTAAGGGCAAATATCTCATGGCCACTTGTAGGAATTACTACTCGAGAAGTCCTTGGCCAAGGCGATTATGTATTGGAAATAGTTCCAATTGATATACATCTAGAGTAGTGGGTTCCTGGTATAAGTATTATTGTATTCAGTTCAGAATTAATTCTGGAGGGAGTTGGCGCTAATTCCGTACTCCAAATCGAATGAGATATTGTATGGTGAAAGGAGTTAATTGCACAGTAGTTTGTTATTAAAGAGTTCATTTCAAGCCACTTAACTTCTTGGACTCTTAGGTGGTCATGATGTGTTGGTAGATACCACTTATGATCTGGGGATATGGGTTTATTAATTGATGAATTAATAAATTATTCCTGATTAGAATTAATAGGATTAATTCTAATTAATTATGGATTATTAATCTCAAAGACATTTGGATTAATTCATGTTTGCTACCAATTGACTGAGAAACCTAATAGGTGAGAAACCTAATAGGTCACACACAATAGATGATTATATACTCAAGATGTTATTTTAACATAGTAGGGCTAATTGCGAGAAAGAGAAGTTGTTGTCGACAAATTATATTTAGTTATAATTTATGGTCCAAATTGTAATTGTAAAAACTTGATGTTTCAAATTACAATTAGGAAATTCTAATTATTTTAGGATTTCAATTTTTTCAGTGAATTTTTAGATTTATATGATGATATAACCGAAACCCTAGGAGGGTGATTCGCATGAAAAATAGTAGCCACCAAAACCTTCGTTTCTTCTGCTTCTTCTTCTTCTCTCTCTCTCTCTAGTTTTGCTGAAAATGTGAAGAACTCTAGCCGCCTTATTTTTCTACTAGCATAGAAATATTCTGGTCCTTGAGTTTATCCTCTGTGTGGATTACTATTAGAGATAATCACACATTGTGATTATAGTAGTTGGAAGTTCAACTCTCGTGGAGTTTGATCAAGATGATTGCTGGATTGCGCCTCGACTTGAAGAAGAAAAATTTTGTTCTTCAGACGATCAAACAAAGGTAAAAAGCTGTAACCTTTCATCTATTTATGTCTTGTTTTCCACACATATGTGGATCCTGGGATGGTATCTCGTTTTATTTTCCACTGCGCCGTATAAGATACGAGCTTGAGATACCCAACACATTCAAGACCAAAATGGCATAAAGCAAATCTTGGTCAGATAAATCTTGAACATATTCAGGAATTTCCAAAATGGTATAAAATGTAACATTTCATGGAAAAATAAGGCACACTAGCTTTCAAAAGGGTTTTAGAATTTCAAGGGACTCACTTCGTGTCTTAATTAACTCCTTATGTTCACGTCCGTTTAATCACCATCTCTTCCATTTTTTACGTTCCTTTGGTCGTTTATTTATACACATCACCTAACATCATTTTTGGGTTAATTTGTGTTCGGTCAAAAAATAGCCTACGGTTAGACGATGTTTAGCTGACGTGGTCGATGGGTAATCGGCGTCCAAATGACGTTTACTCGACAGTTAGTCGATGGGGGCCGACGGTTAAGGAAAATGTTCGACTTTTGTTCACATTGTTTTTCCATTATTTGTTTGATTCTTTCATTTTCCTTTTTCCACATCCCTTCTCCCTTCATATACAAGGGATTCATTTTATATTTCTCAATTACTTCATCCAAAATCACCCAATTAATCATCCTTAAGTTCATCCACTTTCTATGCAAAATTTTGATATTTTGCTACTTTGACACATGATTTTGTTTTGGATATAACATTCAACCTACAACTTTGATTTGACTTTTGATACACCAAAATGACCGTAAGACCCTTAACATTAATTCTGTATAAGCCCTTTCCAAAGTTCTTGTTCCCGTAACTAGCTACTAGGCAAAAACAACCCCAATAGTTTTGGTTCAAATCCACTATTCATACTTTCTTTTGTTCTCCTTTAGTCTTTAACATCTTGGAATCCTTAATTCATTCAATCTTCCTTCAAATCATCTTTAATTTTGTAATTTCCAGATTCCAGTAGCTTACAAAAGTCACACTTTTTTAACACGAATTCATCTTTTCTAATCAAAAGCTAGTATAATCCATTTTTCCAACAAAGTAAATTCTATTTTTACCCTACTTTGATCATCATCTACCCAACTGGAAACAACCCTTCAAACCACCATAATTACTCATTTCTTCCTATCACAAAACATAAATTCAAACACCCTTAGGCAGCCGGTGTAACACCCCGCTACCTAGGCCCGCCAGGGCCGGGGATGTCACCCCGTCCGAAGGACAAGGGGTCTTTATAACTAGGTCACACAAATAAAATAGCAGAATAAAAATAATACTTTAACTTAAAATTTATTACAACCCAAGAATAAATCCAAGAATCCCATAAAGAAATCCATAATAAAATTTATCCACTCTCATCTCCCCAAAGCATTACACAAAATAAATTTATCAGAAAGTCTTCTAAGGCAAGCAATATCTAGCTACCCATCCCCACAGTAGGATCGACCTGAAATCATGGTAAAAATGGTGATGAGATAGAAATCTCAGTAAGTCCGTGTGTGTTTTGAGTGTCCAGTGGAAATAGTTCGTGAATGTAAAGTATAAAACCTTTATAAGAGAACACTGGCAAGCAATAAACATTAGTCAAAATCAAGAGTGGTGTTTTGGCTTTTCCAACCATATATAATCAATAAAATCAACCACTCAAAAAGGTGGTCATGGGTTACCACACGTTGGGCCCCATAATCGGTCAGACATGATCTAACCTCAACTAGCATAAATATAACCATGGCTTCAATAATCCAACATGAATATAAATTCTATTTACCAAAGGTGACATAATCTCTAGCATACTTGATCACAAATACTACCTATTACATGGAGGCATGCATTAATCCCTAAAAACACCATACAATCAACCAAGATAATCAACTCATGCATAGATCCCATCTCCATCATAAACACACATTTATTAATGCTTCAATCTCAACTCATCACAACAATACATGCTCAAACCCTATTCATAATCCATCTTCTACTAATATCATCCTAGAGACATTAATCTAGAATTTAAAAGGAGAGTTAAAAAGGTTTACTTGATTGGTGAATACCTTGAAGGAGTTTCGAATGGATCTCAATTCCTAGATGTCTAAATCCGTCCAAGGAAGATGAAGAAAGTATGGCCATGGTTGATGAAATCATTCGGCTAAAAGGGAGAGTGGTTCGGCCAAGAGAGAGAGAGAGAGAGAGAGAAAAGAGAAGGAGAGAGTCCACTAGCATGCTTATTCATATGTATATTCATTAGAGATCAAAGATTAGAGAAGATGAAGTTGTTTGAACAAACCTACCTTGAAGGTGTTCTTGAGCCTTCACAAAATTTCTGGTTTTTTATCTAAAAGAGCAAGTTGGATTTTGGAATTTGATGTTAAAACTAGTATGGATGAACTCCCGGCAGCGTATAGATGAAATCTGAAATTTTTAGACGAAGTTTGAAGTGATTTGGAGAGGTATTAGGCGAAAGGAAAGGTCTGGTTGTTTGAGGGATATTTTATGGAAGGTTGCTAAATTATGGTGGCTAGAATTTTGGTATCCAATCAAGGTATGATTGCAGTAATTTTTTTGGAAATCTTTTAGGGCAGCCATGATTGGATTTTCGTACAGAAGCTTAGGGAGGACAATGGAATTCATTTCATGGCTATTTAAGGGTGGTTTGTCCAAAAGAAGGGTGGAGTTTCGGCTAGGGTTGAATTAGGAAACAAGCAGGAAAGAAATTCTGCACAGGATTTTCGCAAGTGCTAGAATTTTTCTCAGTAGTTTTAGTTGCCATTTTCCAGCCGATTTGCAGAGGATTTGAAGGCCATTTCAGAGGTCTTTCAAGTCTGGTTTCCAGCCTTCTTTACGGAGGAAAAACGTGGACAAGACTGAAAGAAAATAGCTTGGTTTCGGACCTCCAAAGCTATGAATTTGCCCAGGGATTTTTCTAGTTTTGCACAGCCTTTGTGCAGTCCGAAAATGGCCAAAAAATTTCAGGTTTCAAGCTAATCAAAAGGGCCATTTTCTGGCAGCATTTGGGAGGAAATAATGGCTAAGAATTTTGACATCTTGAAGGCACAAGAAGCTGGAAAAATTTCAATTCAATACATGAAAGAAAATGAACCTAGCTAGAGTGAAGTTTTAGAAAGTTCACTAGGGAAATTAATTCGCTTGGAATCCTTCCCCTTCTTCCATGGTTTCGGTCCATAAGATGTCTTTCACAAAGACATTTTGAACCTCCAAAGCCACAGCGCATTGCTGGAATTTTTCTAGAATAAAACTGGCTTGAACAAATTGAATAAACTAATGAATTGAGAAATAGGAAAAATTAAGGATCAAGAAAAAATGAATTCCCCTTAGGAATTTTGTATAGGGTAAAAGAGTAGGATTATGATACCCCTATCATGCCTCCCTTAGGATAACACCTCTACCCTATTCTAAAGCACCTAAGACCAAAAATATCACTTCCCAAGCAAAAATAAAATTCAATCATGCTATAGCTCTAATGATGCAATTTGAACTCAAGACCTCAAGAATTAATTCCAAAGCTCTAAGCACTAAACCACAACAACTCTTGTTTTTATTTTTTACCTAAAATATTTTTCCTATTTAATCCTCAAGCTATCTCCCCATTTTCACCTCAAGCAAAAATTACCATTTTGCCCTTCTCACTCAATACTCACAATCAAGCCTTCGAGATAATAAAATATAAATCCAAAGCACATAAAATCATATAAAAATATATTCAAACATGCAATAAAATATGATATGCATCCCAACCCCCTTACTCTAAGGTTAGTTTTAATCGGGGTTTCACAGCCGGCACGTATACAAGCATATACATGGTTCATACACAAAAGTTCACAAACCCTAGCTTTAATTTGATTCAAAATCAAGACATGAGATTCATGTTTTCATGTTAAAATTCAAGTCAACAAAATCATCATTCACCCAACAACAACTTTAATTCAAGCAAGGTAGGATTTTACCTTGTATTTGAGGATATTTGAGGTGATTTTGCTCCAAGAACTCTTAAGGCTTCACCTAGCACACCTAGAACACACACTACCCTTTTCTTTTCTCTTTTGTTTGATTTCTTTTTCTCTTTGTTTTTCTCCTTCATGGCTGCCGAATTTGAGGCTATTTATTAGCCCTCTTAACCAATATTCATCATCATATATTGGCCCTTCATTTCTTATTTTGGTTTAATTAAATGGTAGATATACTTAGGTATGTTCTAATAGGATTTTTACACACCAACCACCATTTTTCCTCCACAAAAATTCTTTTATTTTTTTCTTGCATGGCTGCCAAAATTCTTGGCCAATTTTTAGCCATTCATTCATCTTCTCTTGCTCCAAACATTAGCCAATTACATTGCTTAAGACCTTAAGCAAACAGACCGATAAGTGATGTCTTCTAATTACAAAATTACATATCATTCTTGATTTATTTTGCAATCCTTTACTTCCATATATCTTGCATGAATCCTTCTTGCAACCTATATTAAATTGGCACATGTCCATGAGCTACCAATCACCAAATGCCACACGCATTGTTTTAATCGCGATTTCCTATTTTCTTCATAAATGACTAAAATCAGGTTTGTAACAACAAAATATTTTATTTCACAACCCAACTCCAAAAATTCAATTGAATCCACTGGTAGTACTTAAATTCTTCAATTCCTTCTCTATTTGGTCAAATTTGGGGTCAAATTCACGAGCGCTGTCAAAATAACGAAAATACCCCTGGTAGCATGATTCACACCAAAACATGTGTTTCATCACACTGATCAATTTCTCTTTTCAGCATGCCCTTAAATTCTAATTTTGTTAACAATAATAGCCTTCCAAAGATTTCGGGTACGGATAGAACAAATTCAATAATTACATCCAGGTCTCGAATAAATATTATTATACCAAAATATTCATCTCATTACACCGATCAACTTTTGTTCTAGACATCAATACAAATTCTCATCATATTACAAATAGTAGCTAATCAAAAGTAAAAAGGTAGGGTGTTACAAACATGACTCGAATGTGTCTTTCTTATTTTGCAAGCGTTCCTCAACCTCAGCCTGCATACGTTCCTCCATCTGTTCCACGTGTTTTCCTATACACCCATAATTCATTCACATTTTGTACAAAACTAAAAAACTTTACAATTTCATCAAAACATATGTTCCATGCTTGTGATCGTTACTTAAGTTTATAAATGAACTTCTTAAGCTTGCAGACCATATGTTCTTGACCTTTTACAATAAAGCCTTCAGACTGGGATATAGAGATGTCTTCTCTAAGATAGGCATTAAGAAAGGCTATCATGACATCCATTTATCATATCTCGTAGTCATAAAAACATTCGATGGCTAAGAGTATGCACGTAGACTTAAGCATGGCTACTGCAGAAAAGGCCTCCTCATAATCAATTCCTTCTTTCTGTGTGTAACACTTTGCAACCAACCTCACTTTATAAGTCTCAACTTTTTCATCTACACATCTCTTTTTCTTGTATACCCACTTACACCCAATGGATTTAATTCCTTTAGGTACAATGATAAGATCCTACATTTGATTGAGATACACAGACTCAATTTAGGTATTCATTACCTCTTGTTATTTGTCTACATCAGCATCAACTATTACATTTTCGTATGTAATGAGATCTTACTCCTAATGGTTGAAATTATATTAAAAGCCTCTCTAGTCCATCTTTTTAGAACATTAAATATTCTCCTAGTACACCATGGCTTAGTTTGATAAGTACGTTGAGAGAGGTAAATTGTTAACATATTTTGAAGGCATTTATAGTGAATTTATGCTTGATTTTTTAGGTTAAATATCATTCATTCCCTTCACTTTGTTATGTTTTTGTTCACTTTTTTGGGTTTTTATGTAGATTGAAGATTGAGGAACATTTTGCTAAAATTTGAAAAATAACATAACAAAAGGCACCAAAAACAGAGCACTTGTAGAAAAGCTTAAAAGAAGCAAGCCATACCAAGCCAAGCCAAGCTAACAAATAGCTAGAAATAACAAGAACGGTAGCTTCAAGATACAAAACATATAGCCAAGGACCCGCTATTAAAAGAGGCAACTGGCTTTACTCAACAAGAAAGAGAACATAATTTCTAGTAGCAAAATGGCAGCCGGCTTTGTAAGATGACCAAGAGTTTGAGTTTCCATAATAAAGCCAAGGCCAATTTGAGCACTTAAATAGTGGTTGGCTCATCCATGATTGTTAAGTCGGTGAATTTTACAACTTTTAGAATTCGAATTGGAATTGGAATTTACTTATTTTATGCTTTGAAACTTTTAGGAAATCTATACAATTATTTATGAAGGCCATTAATGTATGAAAAACGGATGTAAATAGTATGTATAGATAGCACAAAATATTATAGAGAATTTTTACTTTGAATATCTTGGAGATTATATTGAAGGAAAGTATCATTGTTGAGAGAGGAGTTTATGTGAAACTGGAGGAATTAACTTATCTTTGAGTATTCTTCTAACTTTCATATACTTTTTCTTTAACAATGTTTTTCTTAATTTCTTTGATTGTATTTTTAAGAGATTAAATTCAAGATTTTAGTTTTATGCTTATGCTATCTTTTGTGATTAATTTCATGACATGTTTTTAGTATTTGGTTAGTTGAGCATATTCTTGTTTGATTGATTGGTTCTTTTCTAACTAACTCAAGAAAGAGGCTAGGAGATGTGTGCTAATTAATTAATTTCCTTAATTAACTCGATAAATTGGATAAGAGTAAAGTCTAAGTAATCAAACAGAGATTAATTTCAACTATAGATAAAGTTCTTAATTTATTCCATAGTAGAGAAAGATATTATTATCACCTAGAGATAAGGGCTTTGATTCTTTTCTTTATTGACTTAATAATATTGCCTAGAGATAAGAATATTTTTTTCATGATAAATTGTTGGGATAATGTGTTTAATGCATCTTTGTGTGGAATTAAAAAGGTAGAGATATCCAATTATTTTACCTTAGATAGGAAATTCATAACTCAAGAGAATGTGAGTTTTATAAGTGTTATCTTTGGTGTTAGATTGTTGATGCATGTTTTGTGCATGTAGAATATTCATATCAAAAGTGTCCCACATACACTCAAGTTTTATTAATTAAAATGCCAAATGAAATCATACTACACATATATTGGCAAGTGTACCTATCGTATAGTAATGGTATCATTAGCAAGTATCAAAGAATCTTAGGGAACGTGGCTATTACCCTTACTTCATTCTCTTCTTATTATTTAGCCAAATAAAAATATGAAGTATACAAGACTAACTACACTAGAAGTGTAAAACCCCATGTAAAACTACCGTTAGATTGGTGGGAGGGTTTGCAGGTCATAGCATATCACATGTGCATATGGTTTACAAAGTGAAATTATATGTGCTTTAATTATTTACTTATGTTTTATTGTGTGTTGGTGAACTAAGAAATTTTATCTATAAGTGGAGAGAGTTTAGGCTGAGATCTTGGTGTTGGAAAAGAATTAGAGTTAGCCTTGAATTTAGGTTGGAAAAGAATATGAAGGGATAATTTAACACAAGTATTATAGTGGATAAAACGGTGAGGACTTGTGATGAGATATTCAAAGGATTGGGGTTCAAATCCCACTAGTAGCATTTTATTTTAGAAATTATATCCTTCTTTATCTTTTGCCCAAATTTCAAATTTTTAGTAATGCCTGAGAACTTAGGATTGACTAAATTCGAGAGATTTGGTTTTCTTCTATAATTCAACATGAGTTTAAATGATTTGGAAACTCAAACTTTATTCAAGTCAAGTGTAGCATCATTTCCTTGGAATTTTATCTTAATAGGTTAATTCCTAACTCTTCCTTGTTCTCAGTTGTTTCAGCACTTAAATTGGCCAAACAATTCCTGAATTTGTACCTTCCTGGAATGATAATCTCATCTACATAGATAGTGCATTATGTAGTGAAAACACTCTCTTGTTTTCCTTTTAAATTACTGCTCTTGTCATCAACTTTTGTTTCACCGTTGAAGCTTACTTTTCCTCGGGACCAAGGCCGAATTTGCAGCCAGCCATGACTGCCTTGCTCAAGCCAAGGGCTGCCTACCTCTCACAAAAATGCAAACCAGCCATGCGTTGCAACCAAGGCATGGGCTGACTAGCAACTTCATTCATGAATGCATGGCTGCCTTACTCTAAGCTATGGCCACCATCACCTCACAAAAATCCTAGCCATGGCTGCCTTGAGCTATAGCTATGTACAGCTTAGCACTGTCACACATGAAGCCATGGACTGCGTTTTTCAAGCCTTGGCTGACTAACCCCTGAGAAAATCACTTCTTCTTCCTTTTCCTTCTCTACTATTAAATCGAACACCCATTAAAGCACCTTAAACACTTCTGAGAATTCGGCAATTACTTTGTTAACTCAGTTGCTTGAATTGCAAACTCAAACAACAAGTCAAACTTCTAGAACAATTAAATCACTTAGACTTCTTGAACTCATAATATAAGCTAAATCAGTCTGCCTATTCAATAGAACACCAACTACTTCTCCTTATCTTTTTGTATTCTATTCCGAAATCATCTTTCTTCCTCTTGAGACATTAGAGACTACCATAGCCACTCTCATTCCTCAGGCCAACTCTTTTGAAAATCTCAAATTTCAAAACATGTAGCTAACTCCTAAAACTCCTCCGAGACACTCTAGCACCAAGAAGTCAACAGTGACTCCTTTAATCACATTCGGTCACAATCTTTTGCAATCAGCAAAAACAATCATCAATTCTTCTTCTTCTATTTCCTATTTTGTTCTCTATTTTTAGAATACTCACTTAGGAACCTTCATCTCAATTCTCTCCACTAGACAAATGAAGAACTTACCCTAAAATTAATATATAGAAATATCAATTCCTCGGTATTCGATATCAACAGGTATACATATCTTACCTTTTCTTCTTTGTTCTAACTGATAAGGCGATGCTTTCTCTCTCACTCTCCTTTATCTCTTTATCATTTTTTTTTTTTTTGGCTTGGTTTGAACTTAACAAAGGAAGGGAATTGAAGGCCTGCATTTCCAGCATACTACACACGAGACTCTTAAGACTTTAGCCATCATCCTCAAACAAGTAATCTATTCTAAAGCTTTTATCTTGGCAGATCACTGGAATTACATTTAGCTAAAATAATGGTCGGTCTAAATTTAGTAACACTCTTCCCCCCTCCCACCCCCTCCCTCCGATATATTGCAGGAAAGGGTTATTGTGCAACTTCGAGTTGTCAATTATATCCTTTATGGAAATGGAAAATCAATTCGAGGAATTTATAACACAACTATTCAATTTAGTAACACTCTTCCACCCCCACCCCTTCCAGATATGTTGAAGAAAGTCTTGACTTTCCATTCCTCTTCTTTAGATGTACCTTATTATGTGAATAGATTCTTATCATTTCCTCCTTCTTTGAGATGATTCGTCCTCGAATCGATGCGCCTTGTTGCTTGTACGAATTTCACTACATAAGAATTCAAACAAAACTTTGTATGTGAAAGTAAAATTTAAGGCTTTTTCTGCACAACTCCTACCTTGTTTCCTCTCTTCTTAACGCGACTTTTCACTCTCACCTTACTTCACTCTTGTTGTTTCACCTCTCCAAACCCAAGTTGGCACTTTTGTTTTACCTCCTTGCTCCATCTTGTGCTCTCTCTCCTCCCTCGTTTTTGCTTGTATTTGGAGCTCTAACCTCACTCCTTTTCTTCTTTTGTTCTTCTCTCATTTTCTCTCCTCTCTTGCTCTCATTTTTCCCTCTCTTTTTGTTCCCTTCTCTTTTTATTGTCCTCCCTAAAAATGTTTTGATCTTTTACAGTGTCATTTGCGGACATAGGGCAAAGTATGAATTTCTTTCCATCCTTATGCAAAGAGTAAGTGTTTTTCTTTCCATGGTAGGAATCATCATTATTGGAAACACATCATACATCACCTCATCTTTATATCCTCCCATGATAATTTAACTTTGACTTATTTATTCACCTTTATTTCACCACAATCGTTAAACCATTGAAACTTGTAAGGTTTAGAATGTTTCAAGGCCTCCATTCCCAATTCCTCCACCAATATAGCACTAATCACATTTTTACAACTCCCTCTATCAATAATCAAGCTACATGATTTTTCTTTGATTTGACACCATGAATAGAAAATGTTTTCTCTTTGTAGATCCTCTTTTCATTTAACTACACAAGCTTCAACATTTTTCTTGGCTTTTATCACAATGAACTCACCATCTTACCCTTTTCAAACTCTCTATTCCACACTTAAGTTCTCCTCAACTCTTTTCCACTTCAAAGGATTTAGCTCTACTAGTCAAGTCAACTAAATTCCAAGGGATAAGAAAGAAAGGTGTCTTAAAGGCGATTTATCAAACATTTGGTAGGTGACACTAGAGTCCTCAATTCTAGTAATGATTTTCAAGTGTAAGATGCAAGCTGAGAACTCATACAATGAATGTAAAGTCATTTAGGTAATATCAAACACTTGGTGTGCAACAAGGAAAAAGCATGGATTTCTAAGGAGTTTTAAACTAGGTGATGCCTATCACAACCTCAAGAACACAATTTAGAAATTAACAAGAACTTAAGGAAAGAATGACACAAGCAAATTCAAGAAATAAAAGTAGGAGTTGAATAAGTGAAAATGTTTTCAAACTTAATAGAAATGCAATGTAAAGAGAAAAAAAAAAATCTTCTAGCATCAACAAGAAGATTTACCCAACTACAACACCAATTAACTTCACAAATGCATTCCACCAATCAAATTTATCATCATACTTCATGAATGGAAGCTTTGATAGTTAAGTATAAGTAATCACAAACCATTGGAGCAATATGTCAAACACCTTGAGTGCAATCCCGTAGCTCAATGTTATATAGCAAATTTCAACTTGTTTGAGCCCCCAAATCAACCAATTTTCACACCAAATAACTCCCTAAACATCAATATATCATATAGGATCAAATTCACAACATTTTCATGGCACAAAATCAAGTTTTCAACCCGCAAAAATTATAAGGAATATAATTACGGGAATAAGAATTTGCAGCATTATAAGCTTCAAATCAATAATTTTTCATGCCAAAATATTCCTCAAACATTACACCATATATAGAACCAATTGAGCATCAAGTTCATTGCATAATTCTTGAGTTTCAAGCATTCCAAAATGGCAAGAGAAAAAGTGATGAAAATCAACAAATCATGAAAAAGGTTGTACCTTAGCCCAAAGAAAGTTGGTTGATTAGAATCAACACAATGCATTCTCTGATACCACTTTGATATGATCTTAAGAAGCACCAAACTTGTGGATTAAGCTCAAGAACAAGTACCCTAACAAACTCACACCCAAGAACATTAAAATGCAAAGAAATTAACATTATTGTGATAATATGAATCTATCATACTTCAAAGACACCTTAACACCCTAATCTAACTAGAGATTAGAACACTAAGAATAGGAATTTAAAGGCACCTAACTCAATCTTATCAAACACACTGGGCAACCAAGCACATAATAACAGAGATGAAGTGAGATTATCCCTTAAGGTTTAAGGATAAGATCAAAGGTAGGACTAAATCTTTTGATTTAGTGTTGATGTTTATGGGAATTACCCAGTAAGATCACCCTCTCCAAAGCTCTCAAAGAGTTCTTGAACTCTCAAAAATTTTATATATCTCTAAAGATTGTTTGTATAAAGCTATAAGAGCATATTTATAGTTGCCTTGACCTAAACTACTTAGCAACTAAACCTAACTATTAAATGGTCTTAATACATATTTTGAGGCTCTATTACATGCCTTAAAATAGGTTAAAATGTAATAAAAGTCATGGAACTGAAATTATAACTGAAAAGGTTGAAAATAATAGAAATTGCAAAAGGGTCGAAACTGGCCCGAATAAGGCCGACACTGGCTCTAGCATACCGAGCCAGTGCCAGCTAGGTTCTGTCGAAGTGATAGAACTGAGCTAGATCTAGGCTGGCGCTAGGTGCGTCATTTTGGGCCAGTGTCGGGTCCGCTCTTGGCAGCCTCTCTTGTTTTTTTGCACTCCAATCCTTGATCATTTAACCTCCATTCTTTTTCCATGTGTTCCCTTGATCTTGCAATTGAAATGTTGGTCATTTTGAGCTCTTCTTGTTACTCATTTGGACATCAATCCATGTTTCAATATTGGCTTGATTCTATACAAGGATTATTGTTCTTTTTTTGTCCCATTTACAGCTCCCTTCACTACCCATCTCTTGACAAACTTTTTGGCTCTTAGCTTAAATGCCTGGATAGCTTGAAAATCCTCCTAAAACTTCTTGAATGTTGAATGTTCCCACGGAGATTTGAAGTAAGTCTTAACTTTCTATCCCCATTCCTTAGATGTGCCTTGTTGTGTAGACAAATTCCTATCATTTGGGCAATACATTATTTTTGTCATTCTCTAATACTTAATGTTAATTTAACAACATAAGAAATCTCATTATAATATAAGGTTGCAGATGCAAAATATAACCAAAGTATTGAATATTAGAATTTTTCAAAAAGCTACTTATAATATGCTTATTTCAACAATAGAAGCAAAGATCTTGCCAGTAGGATGCAAAAGAGGATGGAAAATACAGCAACTGCGAGAATCAGCAATCAATAGCCTGAGCTCTCCAACTATGAAGAAAACAAAGATGGGATGGTTGGCTTTCTAAGAAAATGTTTGTAGGAAATGGGGGAAAAAAATACAAGGGCATTTGCAACTGAAATGCCAACTACTGAGGTATCAGATTGAAGATTGATTGAAATTAATCAAAGTTAACTTTGGAAGAAGAGTTAAGCCTCTATAGAAAATGGAAAAAAAGAGGCAAAAATGGGAGAAAAAGGGAAAAATGAAGGTGTCGTGCTAGAGAAGCAAAAAAAGAACAAGACAAATCACGCCGGAGAAGAAATGGGAAAAATGTAGGCTGGTGTTGCACCGCAAAAGCAGAAAAGGAAAAGTTGAGGCAGAAATGTGAGATAAGGGAAAACTGAAGGCGTATCAAATATATCTTAATAATCTGGGTTTTTAATTTCAGATATGACCATTAATACCCATCTATTAAATGTGTTATAATATGACGGTTGTTAACTATCCTATTAAATATGTCCTAACATTTATATTAAAATAAAATATGACGCTTGATTATTAACTGTTGTATTTAATTTAAGAAATACGACATTTAATTTTAAACTAGCGTATTAAATTAACAATGATGATGGTTAATCATGTAATTAACGTATTACAACAACAACAAACTAAGCCATAATCTCAAGAAACTTAGAGTCGGTTACATGAACTAATGTCAGGCAACGTGTGGTCATCCACATAAATCCTCTCTCTCCACTTCCTTTTATCAACCGTCATACTCTCATCCAAATCTAACAAAAACATATCTCTCATCATTAGCTCTATCCATATCATTTTAGGCCTGCCTTTACTTCTGTCTAACCTATCCTGCCTCCCTCCCTCCCTCAATCCCCTTAACAGGAGTATCTCTCGATCTTCTCTGTACATGTCCAAACCAATGTAGGCGGCTTTCTCTCATCTTTTCCTCAATAGATGCCACTTCCACCTTTTCCCTAATAGTCTCATTTCTGATTCTATCCTTTCTATTTTATCCGCACATCCACCATAACATAGCATCTCAACTACTTTCATTTTTTGAATATAACACCTTTTAATTGCCCCAAATTTCATGCCATATAGCAAAGCATGTCTTACGGCTATTCTATAGAACTTTCCCTTTATATTCAATGGTACATTACGATCATATAGAATACCAGTCACATTCCACCATTTCAACTAACCTGCCATAACTCAGTGTGCAACGTCGCCATCAAGCTCTCTGTCTTTCTGAATAATAGATCCTAGATATCAGAAAAAATCACCTACTAGTATATCTCTACCATCCAAAGTTATACTCTGAGGTATATTTCTGCTACTACTAAACTTGGATTCTTTCTACTTTGTTATACTCCTACTAATTCTGAAGCTCTTGAATTCTATTTTTTTCCCCACAACTCCAATTTAGCATTTACACTGACTGCAGTCTCATCAATCAATACAATATTATTAGCAAACAACATACACTATGGTACAACCTCTTGTATAGTGCAGGTCAACTCGTCCATAACAGCCGCAAAGAGGAAAGGGTTCAGTATTGATCCTTGATGCACCCCGATAGTAATAGGAAACTCTACAGACATTCCGGCGCAACACCTTATACTTGTATATGCTCCCTCATACATATATTTAATAAGAGTAATATACTTTAGCGATACACCTTTTTTGGCCAACACCCACCAAACAACTTCTCTAGGCACCTTATCATATGCTTTCTTCAGGTCAATAAATACCATATGTAAATTTTTCTCTCTTTCCCTATAATATTCAATCATTAGTCGTAATAAATGAATTGCCTTCGTAGTAGAACGTCTACGCATAAAACCAAATTAATTATCTAAAAGTTGTATAATGCCCCTTAACTTTTGTTTAACCACTCTCTCCCAAAGTTTCATAGTATAACTCATGAGTTTAATCCCACAATAATTGGCACAATCTTGAACATCCCCTTTATTCTTATACAGATGAATCAAAGTACTCTTCCCCCACTTTTAGGCATCTTATTAATTCTATACATCTTGTTAAATAGAATTGTCAATCACGTAATACCTATCTCTCCTAAACACTTCTAAACCTCGATTTGTATACCATCCGATACTACTTCTTTTTTTTGGTTTCATCATTTTAAGGGTATCTCGGACATCATGCTTCTGAATACGATGAATACATACATGATTAACCTCTTCGTTCAAATTGCAAGGCTACCTATACTCGGAACTTGGACTTGACTCCCGTTAAATAACTTATCAAAATAGGACCTCCATCTCTCCTTTATTTCTTCATCTTTAACTAAAACTCTGTGGTTGTCATCCTTCACATATTTCACCACACCGATATCTCTCATCTTCTTCTCCTTGAAATGCGTCAGCCTATATATATTCTTCTCCCCGTCTTTAGTATCTGACTTTTCTTATAATCCTTGTAAACTGTAGATCTTGCTTTTCTAACAGCTTCTTTAGCTTTTCTTCGTGCGACCTTGTATTTCTCAAAATTCTCATCACTCCTGCACTTCCCTAAGTTTCTATAGCATTCTCTTTTACTCCTTACGGTTTCTTTCAATTTGTTTTTCCACCACGACACATCCTTGTTTAGAGGTACTCTTCCTTTAGATTCACCAAGCACTTCCTTAGCTACTGTCCTAATACATTAAGCTATATTTCTCCACATAGTATATGGATCTGAATCCAAATTAGAAGACGAGTCATCCACCTCTCAACTACCTTATCGACAAGGCTATTCTTTCATCCCCCTGTAGCTTCCACCATTTGATCCTAGGGTAAACCCAATGATTTTGTGGCTTACCCTGTAACACCCCCTACTACATACCTTAAAAATGGCGGAGATGTTACCCCATCTCGAGGACAAGGGGTCTTTAAAATGAGGTACACAATGTAAAGGCAAATCCAAGAAATCAAACTTAGATAAATAAAGAAAAACTCTTATTACATCAGGCTCAAAACAAGAGCAAAACTAAATAAAAACAAACATCTAATCCAGAAGCATAAAACAACATCTGTCTCTCAAACATAATGGAAAATAACAAAAGCTTCAACTATCTCACATCTTGCCTGCTCAACATAACTAAGCTCCTAAAAACATGATATAAAATAGCGTGAGATTAAATCTCAGTAAGTCCTGTATGTGCACATGGTACTTTGAATAGTTCGTGTATGCATAGTAAAAATATTTGCAGAAATATTTGGCAAGTCATAAATAATTCCTCTTTGCAAGGAGTGGGTTTTTCTCATTGTTATACTTTGTACAAAATAAACTATCCACTCGAATAAACAGTCATGGTGCCACACTTTGAGCCCCATGATAAGAAAACGGTCAAGGCGCCACACTTTGTGCACCAAGACAGGAAACGGTCAAGGCACCACACATTGTGTACCAAGACAGGAAACAGTCAAGGCACCACACTTTGTGTACCAAGACTGGATCAGATTACCACACTTTGGGCGTTCTGATCAAGGTGAGTGTACAGTCCACCAGGTAAGATACTCCTCCATCTCTACACCCAACAAAACCATCTAGGTGTCCATGCTGGGAAAATAAATAATACCTTACCAGGTACAAATGCTAGCTCGGACTAGCCTAACCAACCAATACTGTCGCCTTTTCAAACAGAGCTTATCTTTTGGAGGTGGCCGCCTCTCAGAAGACTCACTCGCGCCCCCCAAGACTAGTATTGTTAGCCTACCCCTATTGAGTACTTAATGAACATATCCATCAATTCCAGATTCACAATAATAAGTCCATACTTTAGCTTTGTAAAACGTGATTTTCTTGAAAAAGGAGTTTTCTAAAACGTTTAAGAGAAAGAACAATTTCTAATAAAGGCATTAGTTTGACAAAACCATTTAGAGAATAAACATCCACGTTTACAACCCAAATAATCATAGTTCAACAATAGCTTCACAAAGCTTTACAACATTCAACTTGCCATCACAACATTTAACAAAAGAGTTTATGCAAGGACTTACTTGATATGCCTCAGATAAACAAGATAAAATCACAGCTTGCTGCCTTCAAATACCCTCCTAATCTAGAATCACATAATATCATGATCAGGGTCTCAATCAACTCAAGCATGCATTAAACTCATTTATTCCCATAAAAAATCATGATCCATCATCTAACTTCAAATAAATCATCTAATCCTCAAAGTACATACACTATGACCATACCCATCAAAGACATGAATAATATATCAAAGAGGTCTTGACTTGACCATCACAATTTGCATCCATTATTATCATAGCAAAATATGGATTTGCTATCTATCGAATATGCTTAATTAATTACTTGACTCAAAATATTCATCTATCCCAACTAAGCACATACATCATGCTATCATACTTCCATAGACATCATCAATCTCATTAGATCCTAATTTTGACATCAAGGGTAAGAATTCCCTTACCTTGCAACAACCGGATTAACAAGATCCCAATGCTCCTATGGTGATCATCCCGAGTTCGCTTGAGAAGAAGAGAAAAGTTGTCTTTTTTACCTCCTTTTGATTGAAAGTAGATAAAGAGGATGAAATCAGCCCCTATGTGGCGTGATTCAAGGGAAGAAAAAGAGAAGAATCAATGGAAGAAAGGAATCAAGAGGTTAAGATGATTTTTGCTTACCTTAGGGTGTGATCGGTTTTGGCTAAGGATTGCTCTTGTGATTTTCGAAAATTGCAAGAGAGTATTTGCTGGAATTTTCATGCAGTAAGGAGGGAGTGGTCGGCTATCTTGGTTTAGGGTTAGAAGTTGTTGCTATAGAGGACTCCTAATGGTTCTAGGTTTCTTTGGAAGCAATGGCGAAAAATTGCAGCTTTTTGTACTCTTATTGCTGGCTGAATTCCAGAGTGGTTAAGACAAGAAGATTAGTCTGGAATTGTTCTCCTAGGCTGACCAAAATAATGCTCAAGAATAGGGCTGAGCGTGTTCAGGTTTTTTGCCAAAACAAGAAGGAGTTTGTGCAGCTTTGGTAACCAGAAATTCTGTGAGAAATCTATGAGCAAAAGAGGGAAAATTCTAGGATATTTTGGTTACTGTTCTGTCGCAAATCAGAGGGGGAAAACGAGAGTTTCAGGTGCTGTAGTTTGGCTTAATCAACAAGGAGTTTTGGTATGATTTGGACTGTAGAATTTCGTGTGATATGGTGTGCAAAGCTAGCCAAAATTTCTGTGCATAAGCTGGTCGAAATTTCTATGTAGAAGCTAGCCGAAATTCTGGAATTTTTGGTGGATAAAAATCTGATTTGTGAAGCTAAGGTGATCTGAATTGGTGACAGGTGTTTTAGGTGATTTGAGCTAGGTTTTGAAGAGTTTGATTGCTCTAAGGATTGCAGAATTTTCGTGCAGCTTGTGCATGCACAAGGCTGCCGAAATTCTACAGGAAAAGAAAGAATAAAACCTAGTTGGTTTAGGATTGAAATAAAATCTTATTTGCTAAAGAATTTAGGATAAGATTTCCTAGTATTGGAAGAGTTTGTGTTGAGCTAGAACTTCTTCAAAGGTGGCGGCACTAAGCTGGAAAATTTTCCAGATTTTCAGCTAAAATTCCATTATCAAAATCACCAAGATATTTAACTAGAAAAATAACAATTTAATTCCAGCTATCAATTTTAAAATCTGATAAATTAAAATCAAGCTGAAATTTAATTACTCTAGCTGGAATTTTTTAAGTTCAAAAAGGATAAAAGCTGAAAATAAAATCAATCTTTATCCTTATCAAAAGTCCTTGAATTTAGGAAATAATTATGGAGACTTATTCCTAAGAAGATGGCGCTGAAAATTTAAAAAGGAAAGTTGGGATTTTCGGCCAAGCATGAGGAAATCTAGGAAAAGAATTCAAAAAGAAAAGCTAAGATTCGCAAGAGGTAGGATTCAAACTCGGGTCACCATTGGATAATCACCAAACCTAACCGCTATTCCAAACCAACTCTGATGGTAACATATCTCTAGGAAATTCTTTCCACCCTAATTCTCATCCCTCCATCTCCTCTACTAAACTTCACTTAAAACAACTCTCAAAGAATGAAATAACATATTTAAATAATTTCATGCAAGCACAACCTTGAAAATCACATGCACTTATGCAAAAATAATTTTAAGATATCACATGAAATGCGAGATGCTATGCAATGTATAACTTTTTCCCCATAGGTCAAAGGTGATTTTGGGCGGGGTATTACATACCCTTTTTCCTAAAATTAAAATCAAGGACCAACAGCCTATGTTGCCTAACTACACTCTCGCATGGAATAACTTTACAATCTGTACAACCACTTCGAAACCAACGCCTTATAATAAAGAAGTCTCTCTGATTGGCATTTAATCGGCTTCTAAAGGTCACTAAGTGAGAATCTCACTTCTTAAAGTAGGTGTTTGCTATGGTCAAATTATTGGCCAAGGCAAAGTTAAGAATAGCAGTTCCTACTTCATTTCTAACTCCAAAACCCTAATCAGTACCCACATATCCATTTAGATCACCACCAATGAAAAGCTTCTATGCACATAGTACACTCTATATAATCTCATCTAAATCATCCCAAAACTGTTGCCTAACCAAATCATCAAGTCCCACTTGTGGCACATACGCAATAATAACAGTAGTAATCTCACTGCCGATCATGATCTTGATGTTCAAAATCCTATCATTCTTCCTTTGTATTTCAACCATATTATCAATAAACTTACGGTCAATAATAATGTCGATTCTATTTTTATTCCTAACTCTAGCTGAATACCAAAACTTATAACCTCAAGGCGCTACTATTCTCGCCTTCTCACCTACCCATTTGGTTTTCTGAAGACACAAAATGCTAATCTTTCTCCTCTACATAACCTCAACTAATTTTGTCAATCTATTGGTCAAAGATCTTGTATTCCATGTAGCTAGACGGATCCTATCACTATAGACTGCCCTTTTTACCCCACACTCTTGCATATTTGACATCGTAATTTTTGGGGAAAAAAGAGAATAGATCCTCCACCTTTCTACCACATATCCTATCCGGGGACCGACACAGCACGTTGCTTCCGAGCAACGACCTAGTAACCCTTCCATATTTATCACTACACCCGAGTCTAGGAAGTGCAATGCATCACTAAGTAGGGAATTCCCCCCACGAAGTCAATCGATTGGTTCATATCATGGATGTGACTATATTTTACGCTGGCCTTCACAAGCCTTACCACAACTCTCCTCCTTTATCCAGACTTGAGACCGGCAATGAACACCGCAAACAAAGTCCACAAAACTGACAGGCAGAGTTATCTAATTGTCGTAGTAAATTATAAAATTATTGAATTAAAAAGAATACATGATTTTTTTTAATTGAGTTTGTATTTATATATACAAATCTATATTACAAATATGACAAATAAAATTATATAAATTTTACTTTTACAATAATAATTATACATACAATGTATTTGTATGAATAAAATAATAATTAAGACAGTATATTTTATATATATGTGTGTGTGTGTGTGTGTGTGTGTGTGTGTGTGTGTGTGTGTGTGTGTGTAGATATATGCACACACACATATATCTTGGTCCTAATTGAAAATTTATTCATAACTATGTTATGTAACATATTAATTTAATACTCACTAATCAATGAAGGATATACTATGGTCCATTCAAACATATAATAAAATAACTAATAAAATGAAGTTGAAACTCTTTAATACAAATATATGAGAACATAAGATGTTTACAAAATTTTAATTAACAAATCAACGATCTACCTATTAGATTTATTTACAAAGGTAAAACAAGTTTTGTGACCAAATTTGAAGGTCATTTGTTTTATTTTACCATATTTTTGGGTAATATCTATACCATAGTAAGAAAATTTAGTGCATTTACAAATGTAAGGAGAGCAAAATTAAGCATTCAACCATTAGATTTGTTAAAATCATTGCCAGAATATTTGTGACCAAATTTGAAAATAATCAGATAAAATTGGAAATATTTTTCTATAATTAGAATTAAAAACAATGACAAAAACCATCTTATTAGCCCATTATAAATGACGGTTCAATATTAATCTGTGGTATTTAATGAATCTAAAACAACAATTCACAAAACCACCTTGAACTAATATGTCCATTTAAACCATCATATTAGACACAGAAAAAATATTAGCAACAATTCGTTTTAAATTAAGATGGTTAACAAAAACTATCATATAAGGTCATTAATATACAATGGTTTACACAAACCGTCGTATTACTTTTGAGATATTACAACGGTTTATGTAAACCGCCGTATTTAGTTGAACTAATAAAATGGTAAACAAGTAACAGTCGCAACAGTTAGGAACTATCGTAAATAGTGGTCTATTGTGACGGTTTTTTTACCATTGTGATCGTATTTTTCCCTTTTTTTGTAGTGTAGGTGGCCCAAGGTACTTGGAAAATAATGTCACCAAAGAATACCACTAGCCAGCCAATGGAAGTTTTACTTCCCTTGGCCACCTTGCTTCTACAAAGTTTGCTCCATTTCGGGCCTCCTAAGTGTCCTAGGAAAGTGCCTCTTTCCTTGGTCGCCAACTTTCTATCCAAATAATTTCAATTTTTCTCCTTTTTTTTTTTTCCTTTTCATCTTTCTTCATTTTCATTTGGTGATTTCATTTCCTAACAAAAGCAAAATGAAAAGGATGTGGTGAGTACTAATTTGAGGAAGAATGTATCACAATTAAAGCATAAAAGCACAAGAAAATTTATATATGATGAGCTCTTATCAATTGTTGATGAATTGATCATGAATTTTTCCTAACATTTTATCATATCTTGAGGACTTTGAATTGGAAATACAGTCTTTTATTCCATTTGTTACTGCATGATTTTTCTTGAAATTATTTTATGTAAGGTTTGTCTTGTATTATAATTGTATCTTTTTAAAATTAATTAGCTAATTAATAGAATGACAGTTAACGATACTCGTTAATACCCAATACTATAGCATGCGATGAGTGTACTTGCTCTAATAGTGATTTTCACATAAAGTTTAGGAGTCCACATTTTATTAAATTTAAATTTTGATTTATTGTGAATTGAATTAATAATTTCTACACTATTATTTCACTATCAAACATCTGGTTTTGTCTTTTTCGTTCTTTTATTAGGGTATCAGAAGTTAAGGTATTAGATAACTTCTCTTCCAATTCTACCTTACTTGGAACCTTAATAGACACATATCGTTCATCTTCCAAATATCTAGCATGTGTACTGATAAGTACTTTATGCTTTTAGGGATGATAAAAGCATCCATCACTTGTTCTTTTTGCATACCCTACAAAGTAGTATAATTTTATAACACCCCACAACCAATGTATCCCAATTGGGGCGAATATGTTACCCCGTCCTTAGGACAATGGGTTTTTATAGCTAGGTAAGAAACAAATTAAATTCAAACTTATTACATCTTGATCAATACTTATACAAGTCTCAAAATTATTGAAATAAACCCTCTAAAGGAAAATACATCCAAAACAAAAATAAAATCCTCAATCTCAAGACAAGCTCAACTTTCAAGGCAGGATCTTCCTAAAATCACGATATGAACATGTCTAGAAATACTTCCCAGTAAGTCCTATGTGTGCTCATTTCAATTTGTAGAATGCTTCATGACTGCATCTTTAAACAAATTGCAAGAAAAGATTACAATCCATATCAATTTGTTTTCAAACATAGAGTGGTGTCTTACAACAGTTTCTCAAATGAAAGTGTACATTTAGCAAAAAAAATAAACCACTCTTGAATAGAGGAGACTATGAAACCTTGCATCATTACAGTATACTATGAAACCCTGCATCACAATGCAAGTAGGTGATTGGACCACTGCATGAGATACTCCTCCATCTCTACACCCTAACTTAAGAGTTGTCTATTTTAGGAAAACAGTCTACTCAGACTGAGTTGAGAGCTCGGACTAGCCTGACTAACTAGTATTAGCACCTTATCCAGAAAGAGCTTATCTTCTGATGGAGGCCTCTACCAAAAAACTTACCTTAACATTCTAAAGTTAGTACTAATTAGCCTACCCTTATCGAGTACTCAATGTTTGATATTCCGTACATGGAAATATTCTCCAAATTAGCTTGTCGTTGTGAAAATGCATCCATTGTTAAGTATCTCAGTTTGAACCTTTTATTTAAGAAAATTAACATTTTAGTTCAAAGCTTTTGTTTGTTCAACATATTTATTTTAAGAAGAGAAAATGAAATATCTTCTGAAGAAATGAGAAAAGAAAATAAACATGTTTGCATCTCAAGTATATATCATCTTTCCATAATAAAACAACACTTGACTTGCAATGAAGCATTTATTCAACAAATTAATAATTTCATGCAAGGACTTACCTTCTTAGCTTATGTGATTTATTCCAATATTACTTTGTTGTCCTTTGGTCTTGGAAATCCACTCATTCTATCATAGAAAAATTAAATTACTTAATCAATCACCACTCCAATTAGCCTTACAAAAAGTACTCACATTCGGATTCCTACTCGACCTAGGCACTTAAAGTTAAGTTCACTAAGGTAAATTTTCACACATGTATACTACTAGATAGAAATGAGAAAATAGTAGTAGTAGTAGTAGTAGTAGTAGTAGTAGTAGTAGTAGAATTAGTAGTAGTAATAATAATAATAATAATAATAATAATAATAATAATAATAATAATAATAATAATAATAATAATAATAATAATAATAATATTATTATTATTATTATTATTATTATTATTATTATTATTATTATTATTATTATAACAAATAATAGCAAATGATATCAATAAAAAATAGCAAAAATGCTTCTAATAATAATATATAACAATAAATTATAAATAATAATTTTAATAATAACAACTAATAATTGTAACAATAAATAATAATTATAGTAACAAAAAATAAATTATAATAAATTATAAATTGTTATGAAAATAATAAATAACTCCGCCTGTGAGTTCCACGGGCTTTGTCTACAATGTTCATTACCAGTCTCAAGCCCAGATAAATGAGGAGAGTTATGGTAAGGCTTGTGACGGCCAGTGTAAAATATAATCACATCCATGACATGAACCAATCGATTGACTTCGTGGGGCTTTCCCTACTCAGCGACGCACTGCATTTCCTAGACCCGGGTGTAGTGATAAATATGCGAGGGTTGCTAGGTCATTGCTCGAAAGCAACGCGCTGTGTTGGTCCCCGGATACGGTGTCAAATATGCAAGGTTGTAGGGTAAGAAAGACAGCCTATAGGGATAGGATATGTCTTGCTACATGGAATATAGGATCTTTGACTGGTAGATTGACAGAACTAGTTGAGGTAATGCAGAGGAGAAAGATTAGCATTTTGTGTGTTCAGGAAACCAAGTAGGTAGGTGAGAAGGCGAGAGTAGTAGCTCCATGGGGTTATAAGCATTGGTATTCAGGTAGAGTTAGGAATAGAAATGGAGTTGGGATTATTATTGATCGTAAGTTTATTGATATGTGGTTGAAGTACAAAAGAAGAATGATAGGATTTTGAGCATCAAGATCATGATTGGCGGCGAGATTACTACTGTTATTAGTGCATACACGCCACATGTAGGACTCGATGATTCAGTTAGGCAATAATTCTGGGATGATTTAGATGAGATTGTTCAAAGTATACTATGTGCAGAAAAGCTTTTCATTAGTGGTGATCTAAACGGACCTGTAGGTACTGATAAGTGCAGGTTTGAGAGTGTTCTTGGAGGTCAGGGTTTTGAAGCTAGGAACGAAGCAGGAACTACTATTCTTGACTTTATCTTGGCCTATGATTTGACCATAAAAAACACCTAGTTTAAGAAGACAGATTCTCACTTAGAGACCTTTAGAAGTGGGTTAAATGCCAGTCAGATAGACTTCTTTATTATGAGACGTAGGTTTCGTAGTGGTTGTACAGATTGTAAAGTTATTCCAGGTGAGAGTGTAGTTACGCAACACAGGCTGTTGGTTCTCGATTTTAATTTTAGGAAAAAGAATAAGTAGCAGAATCTTCGGGTTAACCCTAGGATTAAGTGGTGGAAGCTTCAGGGGGATGAAAGAATAGCCTTTGTCAATAAGGTAGTTGAGGCAGATAACTAGTCTTCTGATATGGATTCAGATCCAGATACTATGTGGAGAAAGATGGCTCAATGTATTAGGACAGTAGCTAAGGTAGTGCTTAGGGAATCTAAAGGAAAAGTACCTCTCAACAAGGACATGTCGTGGTAGAACAACGAAATAAAAGAAGCCGTAAAGAGTAAAAAAGAGTGCTATAGAGGGAAGTGTACGAATGATGAGAATTTTGAGAAATACAAGGTCGTGTGAAAAAAAGCTAAAGAAGTTGTTAGAAGAGCAAGATCCATAGTTTATAAGGATTTATATGAAAAGTTAGATACCAAAGATAGGGAGAAAAATATATATATACTGGCGCGTTACAGGGAAAAGAAGACGAGAAATATAGGTATGGTGAAATGTGTAAAGGATGACAACCACAGAATTTTAGTTAAGGACGAAGAAATAAAGGAAAGATGGAGATCGTATTTTGATAAGTTATTTAATAGGAGTCAAGTCTAAGTTCTGAGTGTAGGTAGCCTGGCGATTTCGAACGAAGAGGTTAACCGTGCATAGATTTGTCGTATTTAGAAGCTTGAAGTCCGAGATGACCTTAAAAGGATGAGTCCAAAAAAAGTAGTAGGACCAGATGGTATACTGATCAAGGTTTGGAAATGTTTAGGAGACATATGTATTACGTGGCTGACAAGTTTGTTCAATAAGATATATAAAGTTAATAATATACCTACAGACTGGAGGAAGAGTACTCTAATTCCTCTGTACAAGAATAAAGGGGATGTTCAAGATTGTGCCAATTACCAGGGGATTAAACTCATAAGTCATACTATAAAGCTTTGGCAGAGAGTGATTGAACAGGGATTACGGGGCATTATACAAATTTTAGATAATCAGTTTGGTTTTATGCCTAGGCATTCCACTACAGTGGCAATTCATTTATTACAGCAGATGATTGAATATTATAGAAAAATAAAGAAAGATTTACATATGGTTTTTATTGACTAGGAGAAAGCCTATGACAAGGTGCCTAGAGAAGTAGTTTGGTGGGTGCTGGCCAAGAAAGGTGTATCAATAAAATATATTACTCTCATTAAAGATATGTATGAGAGAGCATGTACAAGTGTAAGGACTTGCACCGGAGTTGTAACACCCTACTACCTAGGCCCAACAGGGCCAGGGATGTCGCCCCGTCCATAGGACAAGGGGTTTTTATAACTTGGTCACATACAATAAAATAAAAGAAATACTTTAAAATTAAACTTATTACAACCCAATAATACATGAACAAATAAAAAATAAAATGTCTACTACAATCTCTCAAAATATCACATAAAGAAAATAACAAAGAGTCTTCAAAATCACAAGCAACAATCTAGCTAATGAACTTCACAGCAAGATCGACCTAAAAACATGGCATAAAAGGTGGTGAGATAAATATCTCAATAAGCCCATGTGTGCTTTGAGTGTTTCAGGTAAAACAATTCATGTATACATGTTGTAAAAGTTTCATAAGAGAAAGTGTTGGGAAGCATTAAATAAATGTTTAAAATAAAGAGTGGTGTTTTGCTTTCTGAACCATACATGTGCACAATAAATACAACCACCCAAAGAGGTAGCCGTGGGTTACCACACATTGGGCCCTATAACCATATAATGGTCAAAATGCCACACGTTGAGCATGCTGACAAAAGGTAGGTGTACAGCCTACCGGATGAGATACTTATCCATCTCTACACCCAAACTTATCGGTTGTCCACTCCAGAAACACACAGTCCACTTGACTGAAACTTGCCAACTCAGACTGGTATGACCTACTGGACTGACATCCTATTTGGGAAGGACTCACCCCTCAGAGGTGGCCACCTACTAAGAGACTCACCCTAACCCTTCAAAGACTAGTCGTAGTAGTCTACCCTTATTGAGTACTCAACGCTATTTATCCCACTTGGGAGAAAATTGATCATACACTGATTAACTTGTAAATAGAAATTAAGGGTTTCTAAAATCCTTGTCAAGGTTGGGTTTTAGAAAGAGTTTAGCGTTTTGAGTAAAACTACTTGTTTAATTTCCAAATGATTTGCTTAACTGAAATAAAAAGGAAAACAATCCTTAATTGTCTTTACACGAATGATCGTACACATTGCATTTGGCTTGCCACAATAATTTTTTGTCTTCAAATGACTCTATGCAGGAGCTTACCTGATCCTTTTCTTGCTTGAATTCAAAAATCCTCCAAGGTCAACCTAACCCCACCTGGGTAAACATAAGCCATAGGGTTATACTGGAGCTATACTTACCTTACATAAACAATGTCTAGTTCAACTAGTTACAACCATGACTAACTATGACCTTAATGTCTTAAGCTTTAAGGCTAGATGATAAAGGATGTTATAAAATAAATCTAGCTTGATAAGTTAAAATAACTAGGGGTTCTAAAATAATTACTAATAAGTTATAGGTTCAAATAATAAATCTTGAGTATTATAACTAATAAATGAACTAGTGTTTAAATATTGAATAATACTAAGTCCTAATTAATATTAGTAAATGGTAATTTTTAAATAGTTTTATTATAAATAAATAACAAATTACACTTAATTTTTTAATTAATAATTAATAGATAATAAATAATTAGCAGTAAATAAATTTAATAATAAATGAATTATATTAAATTTTTTATAAATAAATAGCAAATAATTTTTAATATAAATAATATTTATGAATATAGGTAAAAGTCTTAACCATGGTCTAAAAGGTCATTAATATTTTATTTATTATTATTTATATAAAAGATTTTATTTACTATTATACATATATATTATTTTTAATAAAAGATATTATTTATTTGACTAATAAAATATCAATATTTCATTTAATATTCTATTTCCAAATCTTCCTAGGGATTTCGAAACCTTTAAAAAAAAATAGTAGTAATGTTAATTAAGGTAATAAAATTTGTTAATAAAAATAACCTAGGATTAAAAAGAAAATAATCATGATTTTGCTAAACAAGATTCATGAATAATCAAACAATAAACTAATCCATTAATGAACATAAGCTTAAATCAACACATACTATCACATGGCCAAATCCCTACTAGGCATATTCACCATTCATGGCTTCAATGGAAATAAGAACATAAAAATCCTATTCACCATAGGTGTCATAACAGCTAACATGCTTTAAACATCCACAACTCTCCCAAGACATGATGAACATACATTAATTCCCAAGAAAATTCATATAGCTTATTCATATACAACTATTCTCATGTCCTAACCCCATCCCCTTCATTCACATGCATACATTCAATTCCCCATTCATATTCTACCCTTCCTATCAACACTTAAGAGACATGAATTTAGAATTAAAAAGGAGGATTAAGGGAAAAATGCTTGATTGTCGATTACTTTGATGAAGACTAAAGAAGGTCCACGCATGATTGAGAGTCTTAAGTTGTCCAAGGAAAAAAAAAACAGCCATGGTTGTTGATCAACCATTTTGTCTAAGAGAGAGAGAGAAAAGAGAGCGCATTAGTATGGTACATTGAAGGTTGAATGGAAGAGGATGAACAAAGAAGTTGTTCTTGATTTACCTTGATGATGTTCTTGACACCTTCAAGAAAAAAATTAGTTTTCGATCCGATTGAAATTTCTTGTGTTGCGAGATTTTGTGTTATAAATACCATAAATGAACACTAGGGATTATGTAGGAGTAATCTGGAGTATTTGAGAGTGATTGGAGGTGTTTAGGGTAGGTTTTTGCTTGAAGGAATGTAGTGTGTGTTCTTGGTATTCTTGATGAAAATTGAGAGAATTTGAGAGAGAAGCTACACGAAATCTGGAATGGTATTGGCCGAATGATTTAGGGGAATTAGGAGTTTTGGTTTTCAACTAGAGGGGAAGAGAATAATCTAATTTTGTTTGAAATTCAAATGGAGGAAATTGTGGAGTTGATTGAGGTAGAGGATAAGCTAATGGTGTTTGATTGATGGAGGTTTCTTTATTATTCAACAGTGCCGGCTGGACTAGCTAACTTTGCTGAAATGAATGAAGGCTGTTCAGGCCTTATTGCTGGCCAAAATTTAGTGTTTAATGGCAGAGGATTTTATAGTTTAGTAGCTTAATACAAGAGTGTTTTCATGGAGCAAAATTCAGGAATTTTTTTGAAGTTCAAATGTGTTTTGAATAGAGTGATCTTAGGGGATTTTTGAGGTGTGATTGTGGAGTCCAAGTGCTTAAGGGAAGTGTGGAGGTTAATGGTGTTCAGTCCTTGGCTGAACAAGGTCCATTTTGCAGAGGTTTGAAGGTGGTTTTTCTGTCTAGGCCTAAGGAGACAAGGCTGGGAATTTTCTAGTTCCAAGGTGTTCAATGTTTCGAAAGTTTGCTGAATTTTCCTGTGCAGAATTTTTGCATTTCTTTAGCCCGATTTGCAGATGGTTTTGAGGGATGTTTGAGAGTCTTTTAAGGTTGGTTTCCAGCCTTCTTTCTGGAGAAAAAGTAGAGGAGTTTTGCTGGATTGATGACAAGAAAAATAGCTTCAATTTCAGCTTGGTGTGCAGTGAAATTGCACAGAAATTTTTTTGGTTTTGTGCAGTGTTAGGTAGTCCGAACTTTGCACTGAAATTCCAGTCTTCAAGCTACATGAATTGATCATTTTTTTTGCAGCAAATGAGCAAGAAAACTAGCTGAGTTTTTGGAAAGCTAGACTGCTCAAAATTCTGGATTTCCAGATTTTATTCATCAAGAATATGAACAACATGAAGATGAGTTTAAAGGTTCTACCATGGTGATTGATTTCCCTTGGGAACCCTTCCTAGCTTCTCTCCTATTTTCAGTCAACCCTCTAACTTCCAAGATTGATTTTTGAAATTCAAGGCTAGGAAATCATCACAGAATTTTCTGGAATTAAGTGATGGGATTTGAACTCTTGACCTTAGAGAATAATTCCAAAGCTCTAACCACCTAACCACACTAACTCTTATTCTTATTTTCTCATCCAAATATTCTTCTTATCTAAACCTCAAGCCATCTTCTTATTTTGACCTTAAGCAAAATTACCGATTTTCCCTTCCTACTAAATAAGCATAGCTAAGCCTTTTAACCTATAAACCATAATTCTAAAGCACATAAAACCATTTAAGATTATATTTTAACCAATAAACCATAATTCTAAAGCACATAAAACCATTCAAGATTATATATGTTTATGCAAAATAATATGATATGCATCCTGACCCCCCCCCTTATTCTAAAGTTGGCTTTTGGTGGGGTTTCACGGGAGTGACTGTAGAGTTCCCTATTACCATTAGGGTACATCTAGGAACAGCGCTTAGCCCTTTCATCTTTGTAGCCGTTATGGATGAGTTGACCTGCACTATACAAGAGGCTATACCATGGTGTATGTTGTTTGCAGATGCTATTGTGTTGATTGATGAGACTAGAGTCAGTGTAAATGCTAAATTGGAGTTGTGGGGACAAACATTGGAATCCAAGGGCTTCAGAATTAGTTGGATTAAAATAGAGTATATGGAATGCAAGTTTAGTGGTAGTAGAAACATAACCCAGAGTGTAACTTTGGAAGGTAGAGATATATCATTAGCTAATTGCTTCTGATATTTAGGATCTATTATTCAAAAAGATGGAGAGCTCAATAGTGACGTTGCACACCGAATTAAGGTGGGTTGATTGAAATGGAGGAGTGCGACTAGTATTCTATGTGATCGTAATGTACCATTGAATCTAAAGGGAAAGTTTTACAGAGACAGCTGTAAGACCTGCTTTGTTATATGGTACGAAATGTTGGGCAGCTAAAAGGTGTCATATTTAAAAAATGAAAGTAGCTGAAATATGTTTGTTACGGTAGATGTGTGGATATACTAGAAATGGTAGATTTAGAAATGAGACCATTAGGAAAAAGGTGGGCATGGCATCTATTGAGAAAAAGATGAGAGAAATTCGTCTGCATTGGTTTGGATATGTTCAGAGAAGACCAAGGGATGCTTCTGTTAGGACGATGGAGAAAGCGAGGCAGAATAGGTTAGACAGAGGTAGAGGTAGGCCTAAAATGACATGGATAGAGGTGATTGGGTGATATATGTATTTGTTATATTTGGATGAGAATATGACATTTGATAAAAGGAAGTGGCGAGATAGAATTCATGTGGATGACCACACATTGCATGTCGTTGGTTCATGTAGCCGACCCCAAGTTACTTGGGATTAAGGCTTAGTTTGTTGTTGTTGTTGTTGTTGTTTATGAAAATAATAAATAGTTGTTTATTTTTCGATACTATGAATTTATCTTGAAGATAGATGTGACTATTCGATTTTCTAAGGTTATTAATGGATAATATTATATTTTTATATGATATATCTAAACATCTATAAATAGTGGACTTATGTTAACGAACATAAGAAATCAATTGAATCTAAGTCATTCTCTCATTCCTCTTTTCTTATAGTTTCTTTAATATCAGTTTTTTATATTTTGTCTTCTTTATTCTTAATTCTATTTGGAATCATATTCACAATACATTATTAGCACGAGACTCTATCAAAGTTGTTCTACTAAAGTTTATAATGAAGCCAACACCATCAAAGATATTCTCTTGATCCATACAATCAAGTAGTCCTTTTTTTTTTTAAGTGTGCTAAACAAAACAAGACATGTACTCTTTCTATTTGATTTTGTTTTAACATGGCTAATCTCACTAAATTTGAGTTTGCAGCTCTAGATATAACTGGAAAAACTATTTATCCTAGACACTACATGTTGAAATACATTTAGTTGCAATAGGTCTAGCAGATACCATTGTAGTAGGAAATCCATCATCATTACAAAATGATGCTAAAGTTTTAATTTTTCTCCGTCATCATCTTCATGAAGATTTAAAAATGGAATACTTTACCTGTGAAAAATCCACTTATTTTGTAGAATAATTTGAAAGACTTGTTTACCTACTAGAAGATGGTCGTCTTTCCAAAATGTATAGTATGACTGAATGTACCTGCAATTATAGGATTTTAAATCCGTCAATGAATATAATTCTACAATGTTTAAAATTAGCCCACAGTTAAATTTCTGTGGAGAAAATATTACTGATGAAGATATGTGATAGGGGCTGAATTAGTTATATTTTTCCTAGTTATTTGAGATTCTTTTGTGATACATTTTGTTCAATAACTAGTCATATTCCTTCATATTTGAGATTTTACCCTTGGAAAGGTATTTTGTTAATTATTTCAGATTTTTAAGGCAAAATCAAACAAAAATGTCGCAAAACAGATGAGAGGCGGCGCCGGCTAGGGCCCTAGAACCGGCGCCGGCCATGCATTATTGACATGTACTTCGAAGCAACAAAAAATTGGCAAAACGAGGGAAACAGAGTGGAACCAGCATCGGCTCTAAGAGTCAAGGTGACGCCGGCTGCATTCTGGTCTTCATTATGTGAAATTCGGAGAAAAATCAGCGAACAAGTAGAGAAGCAGAACACAACTGGCGTCGGCTCAAAGAGCTAAGGTGGCGCTGGCTGTGCCCTGAAGGTGAGGTGGTGCTGTGATTTTTCTATGCGATTTTTGGTAATCTATGGAGTTTTAGTATCTTCCAACTTCTACTAGGCCAAGAACACTGTACCTATGAGTTTAGGCACTTCCTAAGCCTATAAATAGATGAAAAAAACACAAGGAAAAGAGGGGAGAATTCCTTGATCATCATTGAAAACCACTCAATCTAAGAATGAATTCTTCAATTCAATGAGGGTTGTACAAGAAGGTCTCCAAAGGAAGAAGAATGAGGCTTGTCTATGAGTGCTTTCTTTTACTTTGTTTTCTTTTCTTGAACAATGATATGTTAATTGTTTCATTGTAATTTGACATTGTTTTAGATAGTTATGATTCTTAGAGTTATTTGATCTTTTGATTAATTGATTGTTCTTTTTGGTATTGAATTACTTGGGCGTATTACGAGATTAATTGGTTGTTTCTTTTCATTAACTTGCTAGACCAAAGAGGTTGATGGTATTTGCAATTGATTGATTTCATATTTATTGCCTATTAACTTGCTAGACCAAAGAGGTTAATTGATGTTTGCCAGACCAAGGATTCATTGATTAATTTCATGCTTTAAATTTGCCAGACCAAGGAAATTTAATCAAGAATTGTGTTTATTGCATCTTTTGGATGAATTAGTTGAGATAGACCAAGTGATGCTAATTTATCTATAAGATAGTAATTAGTTGAGACAGACCAAGTGATTCTAATTTATCTTTATCCTTCATAGTGCCAAGAGAAGAATTAGTTATGATAATGATTAAGTCCTTTGAGATCATGTTTGTCTAAACAATGGTTTGAGTTACACACTTCTCCATCCTTAACATGTATATATTTTTGTTTTTATTTTCCTTTGTTTTATTTTTTTTCTTTTTCACTTTATCGAGTCGGTTAAACAATAAAAGAAAGGTAATTAATGTCTACTTGTTCCTTGAGGATCAACACTCTTTTGAACCCTATACTCGGTTAATGATGAGTACTCTTACTCATATGTGTGATTTGGGTTAAACGTTTTAATTTAAACTTGATTGAGAATGTGCTTAGTTTTTGTATAATTTTTATACCCAAATCCATACACATCAATATGTTGGAAAAAAACTTTCTCCATTTTTCATGCTTCGAATATGCTACTGTAGCAGCAATATCAAGAAAAGGGATTTAAGAAATATGTAGAATTGATATCTCGTCTTCTCATAGCTGAGCAAAATAATGAGTTATTAATAAAAAATTATGAAGCGGACCAACAGGTTCTACTCCATTCCTAGAAATGAATATTATTAGAAATCTTGATTTTGGCTCCAAAATAGGTTGTGATCATGGTCGTGGACGTGAACGTGCATGTGGTTATAATAGAAATATTTATTATGATCACAAAAATAAAATCAAAGTTACGAGAAATAATGATAAGTACCAGAAGTGACCAAAAAATCATGAGAAAGGAAAAGGAAAAGAGGTGGTTCCTACAAATTATAAAGATAAATGTTATCGTAGTGGCATGAAAGGTTATTGGTCTCGAACATGTTGTGTAACAAAACATCTTGTTGATTTTTATCAAGCTTCTATTGAGAAGAAAGGTAAAAATACAAAAGCGAATTTCATTGTACAACATTCTTTTTGATAATGATGATAATACCAATCTTGAAAAAGTTAATGTTAATGTAACTCATTTGGATGTGGCTGATTTCTTTGAACATCCAGAAGGAAGAATTAATCATTTATTTGGTGATAGAAGTATCCATAAAAATTAGAAGTTTACTTTTAATATTTTATTTTATGTTATATATTTTTAGCATTGTAATAGTAGTTAGCTTTTTAATTTTTAATTTAATTAATTTAAAGTATTTAAATTCTTGAACGTTTTATTATGCCTTGATGGCTATTACTTCATTTACTAGATACAAAAATAGCATTGAAAATATATGCCTAATTAATAGTAGTAAAACACATACCGTATTGAAAGATAGAAAATATTTGTCTTTCATGAAGATGGGAGAAACAACTATTAATATCATAAGTGGTAGTGTAAAATTGATTAAAAGTTCCGGAAGAGCTAATATATTATTACCCAGAGAAACAAATGTTGTTATTTATAAAGCGTTATGTTCTTCAAACTCTTTATGAAATTTGTTAAATTTTAAAGATAGTTACTAAAATGGATATCACATTAAAAAAATTGGAAAAAAAATTAGATTGAGTATCTCTTTATTATTCAAATTATTTCGGGTAAGAAATCTTTATTAGAAAAGCTATCATCTCTTTCATCTGGCCTATATAGTACAAAAATCTATGCAATTGAAGTGCAATATTTACTGAACCAGAAGTTTACTGATCTTGTTACATTTATCATTTGGTATGACCATTTAGGTCATCCAAGATCTAATATGATGCGAATGATAATTGAAAATACGCATGGTCATCCTCTGAGAAGTCAAGAGATTTTGACATCAGATAAATTTTCATGTGCTGCATGTTCTCAAAGGAAATTGGACATTAAACCATCTCTAGCAAAAGTGGAGTTTGAGTCTCTAGCAATTTCTAGAAAGAATTCACGGTGATATATGTGGACTAATTCCTCCGCCATATTGGTAATTAGATACTTTATGGTTTAACTAATGCATCGGCCCGATAGACGCATGTCAGTTTATTATCAACTCGTAACCTTACATTTTTTAGATTGCTTGTCCAAATAATTCACTTACAAGTGCAATTTTTAGATTATTCTATTAAAAAGATCCCCCGGATAATGTGGGAGAATATTCCTCCAAAGCCATTGATGTTTCTTACATGCCGATTGGCATTACCATTGAACATCCAGTAGTTAATGTTCATATCCAGAATGGTCTAGCTAAATCATTCATTAAAAGATTACAATTAATTTCTAGACCATTATTAATAAGAAAAAATCTCTATACATCTACTTGGGGACATGCTATTTTGCATGCTTTTGCACTTGTGCATATAAGGCCAACAAGTATCACAAATTCTCTTCTTTGCATTTAGCTTTTGGTGCAAACCAAATATTGCTCATTTAGAAATTTTTGGCTGTGCTGCATATGTACTGATAGGGCCAAATCAACATACCAAAATAGATCATCAATGAAAATTGGATGTATATGTTGGATATAATTCTCTCTCGATAATTTGATATGTTAAGCCATTGACAGGTGATGTATTTATAGTAAGATTTGTTGATTATCATTTTCATGATACTCTGTTTCCTAAATTAGGAGGAGAACATAAACTATATAAAAAAGAACTTACCTAGACAATATCATTAAGTTATTTAGATTCGCACATAAGTGCGTGTGAACTAGAAGCTCAAAAGATAATTCATTTACAAGGATTGCAAATCAGCTGCTAGATTCTTTTATTAACTCTATAAGGGTAACTAAATTGCATATTGTAGTTATAGATGCTCTTATTCGAATAGAAGTTCTAGCAGGACAAAATGAAATTCCTATAGCTGCTAAATCAAAAACATACCAGAAGTGCGGACGACCCATTAGTTCAAAAGATAAAAATCCTTGAAAGAAAAGAGCTGCAAATGATCAGAATGATCAAATTGAAGAATTAGAAAATAAGGACCAAGTGGAAACTGAGGAAAAGATCCAAATATCTACAAATAGTGAACAGAATAATAAAATGTCCATCAATTATATGACTTTTGTCAAAAGTTGGAATTGGATGGAACTAACTATTAATGATATTTTTACATACAATATAGCACTATATATGTTAAAAGATAATGAGGATCTTGAACTAATATCAGTTGGAGAATGTCTTCATAGAAATGATTGGTCAAAATGGATAGACACAATTCAATCGACGTTAAATTCACTGGCAAAGCGAGAGGTTTTTTTACCTATAGTCTGAACAACCAAAAGTGTAAAACCAATTGGTTATAAATAGATACTTGTGCAAAACCAGAATGAAAATAATAAAATTGTCAGGTATAAAGCACGACTTGCAGGATAAGGCTTTTAGCAAAAATTGGGTATTGATTATGATGAGACATATTCACATGCAGCATATGCAATTTTATTCTAATACCTTATGAGTGTAGTAGTATGTGAAAATATTGACATGCGTCTAACGGATATTGTGACTGCTTATTTATAAGGGAACCTTGATAATGATATTTATATGAAAATCGTAGAAGGATTTAGTATGCCTAAAGCATATAATTCTGGTCCTCATGGAAATTATTCTATTAAGTTACAAAAGTCATTGTATGGCTTATAGTAGTCTGGACGTATGTGGTATAATCGTCTTTGTGAATATTTATTAAGATCAGGATATAAAAATAATCTAATATGTCCATGTGTTTTTATTAAGAAATTTGGATAAGGTTTTGTTATACCTGCTGTATATGTTGATGATATCAATCTTATTGGAACTCCATAAGAGCTCCAAAATGTAGGAGATAGCTTGAAGCAAGAAGTTCAAATTAAAGATTTTGGAAGAACTAAATTTTATCTTTGCCTACAAATAGAACATCTTAAAGATGGTATTTTTATTCATCAATCAACATATATAGCTAAAGTTTTGAAGAGGTTTTACATGGACAAAATATATCCATTAAGTATTTCAATAGTTATCAAGTCATTAGATATAAATAAGGACCTTTTTCGACCTCGAGAAGATGATAAAGAAGTTACTGGTCCTAAAGTACTGTATCTCAGTGCAATTAGTGCACTAATATACCTTGCTAATAACACTCGACCTAATATAGCATTTTCTGTGAATTTATTAGTGATGCATAGAATTTTAGTGTAGAAAAATCATACAAATTTAAATGTATCCCTAGCCAAGCTTTAATTCAAAACATTTATTTCCAAATTACACACATGAGCAAGTATACTCATCACAAGAATAGTATAGGAACAAGTATCAATCATCAAGTAACAACTACCATTAGTTATATTTGATTCATTGTTTAACCGTCCTAATAAAATGATAAGAGAATAAAAAGGAAAATAAAGAAAACTATATACAACTCAAGGATGAAATAATACGTAATTTGGACAAATATTCTTGATGACAAGACAATGAATTACTTAGTAAATATAACAATTAATTACCATCCTAGCATCATGAAGGAATTATAATAGAATCTAATCGTTTCCCAAGACATAGACTCACTATCTCATGATTAAATTAGCAGATTTTCCGATCAAACAAGCATATCCAAAAGATAAATTAAATTCATCATTCAATAATTTTCCCCATACTCGAGGTGATAATGAATATGAAATTAGCCAATAACCCTATACTCGAGGTGAAATCAACTAACCTTTGATTACCTTGGTTCTCTATTCTTAACTTTGTTTTCCAAGTCCATTGAGAAATAACAAATATGAAATTAAATCAACTCCTAACATCATTTTTCAAGTCAATTAGAAGTAAATCTAAATTCATCAATTGTCCAATCAAAACAAGTAATCAAACACCAAGAACGATAATAAATTGATCAAATAGCTAAATTAACCCAAAAACCATAAATCCTAAAATAATATTAAATTACAATGAAAACATTAATCACATCATTATTCTACAAAAAGAAAACAATGGTAAAAGAAAGAACTTACAGACAAGCCCTTATTAGAACTCATAGATAAACCCTCATTCTTCTCCTTAAAGACCTTCTTGAATAATGCCCCTTGATTGATGAATCTCCTCTTTTTGTGATTGATTGGCAACTTTGATCCTTGGATTCAAGTGTTTCTTTAGTGTTTTCCTTGCTTAAATAGACTCCCAAGATGCCAAAATTAATTCCTAAGAGTTGTAGGATAAGTACAAGTCGAAAAATATTAAAACTCTTAGGAAATTCCTAAATCCACGCTCGAATAGTAAAATCGCTGCCTTGGAGCAACATTAAGCCGACATCGGTTGTGCTCCTCACGGACAGTGCTAGCCATGCACTATCAGTCCAACATGCTCTATTTTTCGGTCTTTCATTCCTGCTTCCAGCCTTGGGCTGACACCGCTCCGTGGGACACGGCCGGCGCCATTCGTGCATTGCAATGGCGATGGTTTTTCGTCATTTTTTCCTTCATTCTACAATAAAACTCCCAAATGCCTTTCCAAGATTAACAAATCAAATATAAAGGAATATAACTAGTTATTGCATCAAATATGTCACAAAATTTCCTTAAATAACTTGGAAATTAATAATGAATTTAACCCCTATCACATTTCGCCCACACCTGAATTTTTGCTCGTCCTTAAACAAAGTACCTAACACAAGGAAAAATATAACAAACTATCAAAACTTTTAACTATAACAAAGCCACAATGCTCCTTCAAATTCTAGACATGACATTGTCATTCTTGTAATCTGTTGAAAACATTTACAAATTGAATCACTAGATAACACATACCAATGCCCTTGAAGTCAAGTTAAGTAAGTTTATACTTTAGTTTAAGAAAATTATTTCACCCTTAAAGCAAAAAACATAGATAATATGAATTATACAACTCAAGCTATCTACCATTTCAAGCATTATAAACTCAAAAATTGCACAACACAAGTAATGATTTAAGAAAAATACTCCACTCTTTTTTTAAAGACTTAGGGAATTAATACCCTCAAATGAATGGCTTTCTCTTCAAACACTATATTGGCCCCCTTTATAGTCATTGTATTTTTTTTTTTTTTCATCATTTTTCAAGACTTGTTTTCTTTGCTCTTTCTTATCTTTTTGCCTTTGGGATAGTCTCAAGAGAGTGCACCGAACAATACTTGTTACTTTTCTCCATATTAACCCCCTTTTCAGCAAAAAGTCCTCAATAACAAAAAAATAAGAACATCTTTTTTCAACTCACAAAGCAATGAATGTTTTCACTTAATGTTTTTCAATTTCCTCACATTCCTTGCTCATTGCTCAAAGTCAAACCAATTTCAAATCTATAATACAAGAGTTAGTCAACAACTTTCCTGACATTCATTACATTATCCACCTTCAAACTAGATGAATAAAATAACATTCAAACACTAATGCATAAATAAGATTAACTCAACGTTTCAATACTTAATATATACAACCCAATATACCAATTCAATATTAATAAAAATTCAACCACTTGAATGACAAAAATCATATCCCAAGTAAGAAAGATAACTACAACCTCATTATAAGTGATAGGAATCACCCAAGGCACGAAGGCCAGTTAAAAGAAGACAAAGAGAAATCCAAACCACAGCTTATGGCACCTTAGGTGAGATCCATTTTCACTAAGTTTTAGAAGGATTTTCAAGTCATCCAAGCATACAAAGCCAAGAGCCAAAAAGATTGTCAAGAGATAGGTAGTGAAGGGAGCTATAAATATAACACAAAAGGAACAACAATCCAAGCAGAAGATCAAGCCAACATGGAAAGAATGATTGATATCCAAATGAGTAACAATAAGAGTTCAAGATGACCAACATTTCATTTGAAAGATCAAGGGAACACATGAAAATAGGATAGGGGTCAATAAGCAGGGAATTGAAGTGCAACAAAATAGGAGACCCTGCCCAAAGCTGACCCGGCGCCAGCCTAGATCGACTGACCAGGTGCCAGCTATGATCTGCAACAATTCTTCAATTTTTTACGCAGGTATTGTTCCAACAGAATAGACCCGGTGCTGAGCCTACTAGCCCGATCTAGCGCCAACTGTGGACTGGTAAAGTCCCGATATTTGTTTCGTCATTTTGCGTATGAGTATTATTTCTCTGTAGTAGACCCAGCACCATCCCCAGTAGGCTTACCTGGCGTAGGCCCTATTCTGTAATCCGAACCCCTGACGTTTTTTAGCTATTTTGGGGTCATTTTGTAATATTTACAAGTAGTTAGGGCAAGACATCTATATATATATATATATATATATATATATGCTATTATAATATTGCAAGAAAAGAAATTTTGGAGGATATGAAATTGTGAGAGTTCAAGAACTCTTTGAGAGCTTTGGAAAGGTGATCTTCTTGGGTGATGTCCATTAAACATCTAAACTAAATCAATGGATTTAGTCCCACCTTTAATCTTGTCTCCAATCTTAAGGGATAATCTCAAATTTATATGTATTCTTATGTACTAAGTTGCCTAGTGTGTTTGATACGATTGAATTAGGTGCTCTATCCTTGGTGTTCTAATCTTTGTTAGAATAGGGTGTTAAGGTGTCTTTGAAATAGGCTAGATTCACATTATCACAAGCGTGTTAATTTCCTAGCATTTTAGTGTTCTTGTGTTTGGGTTTGGTAGGTTTCTTATTCTTGAGTTTAATCCAAAAGTTTGGTGCTTCCCTAGATCATATCAAAGTAGTATTAGAGCTTGCATTGTGTTCATTCTAATCAACCAACTTTCTTTGGGCAAAAGTACAATCTTCTTCAAGATCTATTGATTATTAAATTTTCGTCACTTTTTCTATTGCTATTTTAGGAAGTAAAAATGTTGAATTTGTGCAATGAAAATGTTGTTAATTTGACCTCATCTGGTATATTGATGTTTGAGGAGTCATTTGATGTAAAAATTTGTTGATTTGGGGCTAAAAACAGCATTAAGCTACGAAATTGAACTCAATGTGTTTGATATATTATCCTAATGAATTGTGATTGCTCATACTTGACTACCAAAGCTTCCATTCGTGAAGTATAATGAATAATTTGTTTAGTAAAGGGCATTTAAGTGATTGTTAATTATTAAATTATGAATGAGGTTGTGATAGCATCACTTAGTGTAACGACTCTTTGAAATCATGCATCTTCCTCATTGCAAACTAAGTGTTTGATAAATTGCCTTTAAGACACCTTTATTTCTTATCACTTGGAATTTAGTTGACTTGATTAGTATAACTAAATCTTTTGAAGTGGGAAAGAGTTGGGAAGAACTTGAGTATAGAGTTAAAGGTTTGAGAAAGGCAAGAGGGAGAGCACATTGTGATAAAAGCCAAGAAGAGTGCAAACATGAGTTAAGAGTGACCACTAAAAATTAAGTGTAAACACGTGAGGAAGTGAAGTGAAGAATTTTTCTTGTGTTATCTACTTAAATTTTTGTGGGTAATTCTCTTGAAAGAAAATTCACAATGGTTAGTTGGAGTGAATATGAAGGGTATGAATATGATGAGAAGTCTTGCTATGGTGAGAGTAGTTATGGAGAATATAATGAACATTAGCAAGAATATGAGGGGGATGATTATGAGAGTATGAGATATTTAGATGAACATGATGAGGGGCCAAGTACAAATGGAAGGAAGTATGATAGCTATGAAAGAGGCCATTGGGAAAATAAAAAGGAATATGAGGGGGTTGAATATGTGGGTATAAATTATGGGAATAATGGGGTTTATGTTGGAGGACCACAAAAATATTCAAAGAATGGTATGCTAAAAGAAAGGGAGTATATGTATTTCTATGAAAGTCCAAAAGTATCTAGATCAAGAGAAAAGTGTGCATCGCAAAATTATTCCAAAAGTGGTTTGAGAAGAAAGGAGGATGTGGAGAATAGACACTTAACATACAATGAGAAATTGATACCACTGTTCCATGAGAAGAGAGATTTGAGGGAGTACTATGAATGGGAAAGAGGAATGGAAAATTTATTTAAAACTTAGAGTGCAACGATAGATATAAAGTGAACTGTGCCTTAATGGATTTCTCCAAAAATAATTTTGAATGGTGGGAGCAAATGATGTTGGGTATCTCACACGCATATCATATATGGCGCAACGAAAAATAAAACTAGATACCATCCCAAGATCCGCATATGTGTGGAAAACAAGACATAAAGACAATAAATGTAACAACTTTTACCTTTCTTTGATCGTCCGAAGAACAAAAATATTTCTTCTTTAAGTCGAGGCGCGATCAAGCAATCCTCTTGATCAAACTCCACAAAAGTTGAACGTACAACCACTATAATCATAGTGTGGATTATCTCTAATAGAAATCCACATGGAGGATTACACTCAAGCACCAAGATGTTTATGTGCTAGTATAAACCAAAGTGGCTACTAGGGTTCTTCCTTTTTTTCAACAAAAAGGAGAGAGAGAAAGAGAAAGGTTGGAAGCTATTGTTTTTCATGGATTTTCCTCATGTGCTAGGGTTTCGTGTGTCTATCCCATATATCACATGAAAAATCCTGCTAAAATCTTCCATATGAGATTTCTAAAATGATTAGAATTCTCTAATTGTAATTGGAAACATCAAGTTCTCACAATTACAATTTGAACCATAAATTATAACTAATTATAATTTATCCACAACAACTTCTCTTTCTCACAATTAACCCCATTATATTATCAAATAACATCTTGAGTATATAATCCTCTATTGTGTATGACCTATTAGGTTTTCCAGTCAATTGGTAGTAAACATGAATTAATCCAAATGTCTTCGAGATTAATAATCCATAATTAATTAGAATTAATCATATTAATTCTAATCATGATTGATTTATTAATTCATCAATTAATAAACTCATATTCTCATATCATGAGCGGTATCTAGCAACACATCATGACCACCCAAGAGTCTAGAAAGTCAAGTGGCTTGACATGAACCCTTCAATAAAAAACTACAGTGCAATTAACTCCTTTCACCATACAATATCACATTTGGTTTGGAGTACGAAATTAGTGCCAACTCCCTCCAGAATATATATTAATTCTGGCATAAATATAATAGTACTTGTACCAGGAACCCACTACTCTAGATGTGTATCAATTGAAACTATTTCCAATACACAGTCGTCTTGGCTAAGGACTTCTCGAGTAGTAATTCCTACAAGTGGCCATAAGATATTCGCCCCTACTATTAAGAGTGGTGAATCCTTTATTGACCCTCTCAACTACTTTCGTTTACCTCACAATGTACCCAATATCCATCCCATAAGCAGCCCTCGATCTAGCTCCAGAGATTGAAATCAAAGCACAATGCTCAGCAAACAAAGTACTTTAGAGATCTCAAGTCTAAGGATACTTGCATGTTTGCTATATTGAGATTATATCATTGGCACTAAATAGTTATCTATGTGATTATCTCAAAGCTAGGTCATCCAATATACTTGTTCCATTAACAAGCATCCACGTGTTAACTTTGAGTATCTCAATACTCACGGATATGAGAACCACCGCCTGATCAAATCAGAAAATCTAACTTATGCTAGTCTTAATGCATTAATGATGTCCTGTCTCATTAATACTACAACTAGGGACTATTTAAGTACTAACACTATACAGTGTAGTAGAAATCTCATATCATGATCTCTATCATGATTTCCTTAACACAATGTTGTACTGAGGACTTTATCTAACAGTTATTTTACACAAAAGTAAACAAAAGAAACTGTAAGATAAATAATGCCTTTTATTAAAATAAAATGTGTCTTATACAATGTACAAGTGATTGCCTCTAGGGCATAACACTAACAAATGAATGCACAAAGGAGGTGAAGTAGGTATCAAACTGTGGTTTCTTCGAAAGTGATGAAAGATTTGATGAGGAAATGGTTTGTACCCAATGAGTGCCAAATATGTGGACGTTTACTCACATGTCCCGTAATTGTCCAAAAAGTTCTAAGCATTGTGAGGGAAGTACAATGCAAAATTTTTCAAAATGAGGGATGAGAAGAAAACAAGATTATGTTTGCTCTACCTGTTGGGAATATGGTTATAGTATATATGATTGCCCAAGATTGGATGATCAAGAAAGAAGTTTTAATTTGCAAAAGGATAGTGCAATTCCTTGTGAGCATTGTAGGGGCTATGGACACAAATCATTTGATTGCCATTGGAAGTTCTCCAATGTGCAAAGTGAGATTCATAAAATTCAAAAGAAAAAATTTAGATTTGAGACCAAAGTGGCCGAGAAAAATGTTATCGATGTTGAGCAGCTAAGAAGGGCAAGAAGTGAAGCAAAAGTTGAGAGGGTTGAGAAAGATGAATTACATGGCTTTGAGAAGGAGGAGTTAGCTAGAGATGGTGTAAAAGCAAATAAAAATGAGTGAAACTAGTAAGAATAAAGTATCTAATTCAACTTCACAAAATAACATCAAATCTAGTGGAGGAGATAGAGTAGATGGAAGAGACGGGGATAAACTTGAGAAACCATGTGCATTGATTGCAGTAGCAATGGAAGTTGAAAATGCTTGTGAGGGTGTGGAAGAAGGAGAAAATTTTCAAAGAGAGAATATATTTTTTTTAAGGTGTCTAATCAAGCAAAAACTATGTAGTGTCCTCATTGATGGAGGGAATTGTAAAAATGTGATTTGTACTACATTTGTGGAAGAGTTAGGAATAGAAACTTGAAACACCCTCAACCTTACAAGTTATAGTGGTTGAACAATTGTGACGAGGTGAAGGTGAACAAACAAGCCAAGATTAGCATTGATATGGGGGAGTATAAGAATGAAGGTGTTTGTGACGTATTTCCCAAGTATGTAGGACATATTTTGTTGAGAAAACCTTGGATGTTTGATAGAGTTGTGGTTCGTGAGGGGAAGAGGAACACTTATTTTTTGAGAGAAGATGGAAAGAAAATCACTCTACATTCCTTATCCCCTAGTGAGGTTTTGAGAGATCAAAATATCTTGAGGGAAAAATTAAATGGATAGGAGAGAGGGAAAGGAGATGAAAAACAAGATGAGTGAGAAAGAAAATGAGGAGAAAAAAGGAAATAAGAGGGAAGAACAAAAGAAGGGTGAATAAAAGGTTGAGGTGAGAGAAGAGAGAGAGATAAAAATTTAAGAAAGGAAAGAAGACGGGGTTGAAAGGACAGTGACCATCCCAAGTTGGAGAGAAGAAGAAAACAGAGGCAAACAAGAAGACAAAAAAAGAAAAGAGAGTGGAGTTAAATTGAGAGGGAAAATATAGGTAGTGGAAAAAGAAAATATAGAGAATAATGAGGTACAAAGTCATGACATTTTACTTTAACAAAAACTCTCTGGTTTGAATTTTTGTACAGATTTTGATTTGAGGACGAATCCTTTCCAAAAAAGGGGAAATGATAGGAATCTCCCCAGGCACGAAGGCCACTTAAATGAAGACAAAGAGAAATTCAAACCCCAACTCATGACACCTTAGGTGAGATCCATTTTCAAGAAGTTTTAGGAGGATTTTCAAGCCATCCAAGCATACAAGCCAAGAGCCAAAAAGATTGTCAAAAGATGAGTAGTGAAAAGAGCTGTAAATGGAACATAAAAGGAACAACAACCTAAGTACTGAATTAAGCCAACATGGAAACATGAATTGATGTCCAAATGAGTAACAAGAAGAGCTTAAAACGACCAACATTTTATTTGAAAGATCAAGGAAACACATGGAAATGGGATGGAGGATAATAAGCAGGGAATTAGAATACAACAAATAGGAGAGTCTGCCTAAAGCTGACCCAACGCCAGCCTAGATCGACCGATGCGGTGTTGGCTATGATCTGCAACAATTCTTCAATTTTTGACACAGGTACTACTCTAACAGAATGTGCCCGGCGCCAACCTTACTAGTCTGACCCGGTGCCAGCTATGGATTGGAAACATCTTAACGTTTGTTCCATCTTTTTGCGCACGAGTACAGTTTCTCCATAGTAGACCCGACGCCACTCCCAGTAGACCTACACAGCTCCGGCCCTATTTTGTAATCTAACCCCTAATTCAGTTATTTTAGGGTCATTTTGTAATATTTACAAGAAGTTAGGGTAAGACATCTATATATATGTTATTATAACATTCCAAGAAATGAACCTTTAGAGGATATGAAATTGTGAAAATTCAAGAACTCTTTGGAAAGGGTGATCCTCTTAGGTGATGTCCGTTAAACATCATGACTAAATCAAATGATTTAGTCCCACATTTGATCTTGTCTCTAAATCTTAAGGGATAATCTCAACTTCATCTCTATTCTTATGTGCTAGGTTGTCTAGTGTGTTTGATAGGATTGAGTTAGGTGCCTTCAAATTCCTATTCTTGGTGTTCTAATCTTTATAAGATTAGGGTCTTAAGGTGTATTTGAAGTAGGCTAGATTCACATTATCACAAGAATGTTAATTTCCTAGCATTTTAGTGTTCTTGTGTGTGGGTTTGGTAAGTTTCTTGTTCGTGAGTTTAATCCGAAAGTTTAATGCTTCCCAAGATCATATCAATAAGTAAAAGCAATGAAAACCACAAGAAATTTGAAAAAAATTTAGCTAATATAGCCCAAAACTAGAGGACACGGAATATATTTTCAATGCTAAATTCTCCTCCTACACTTAAACTGGACATTGTCCTCAATGACAAAAAATATAATAATGAAAGCAAAACCAATGGACTAAAATAAACGAAAGGGAAGAAGATAAGAAAAGAATACACTTCCATAGTGGAGTAGCCTCCAAATAGAGGAATTCATTACAATGAGTCTTGGGGAAATGTACCTAAATAAAAACACAAAAGAAACAAAAAAAACATAAAATAAGAAAAAAAATTAAACTAAACTAAAATAAAATTAAAAAAAAACTGAGAAGAATCCTAAGAAAATTCATGAAAATATAAATGAAAAAGAAAACTAAAAAAAGAAACAGGGAGCAACAGAAAAATGCTCAATCGTCATCTTCATGGTCATCCTCATCGCCATCATCCTCATCATCATCCTCTGCCAGACGGCTACCATTACCACCTTGAGTCCAGGGAATCGCTGCATCATTTGCACCCATTGTTTCTCCTAAGTGTCTTGCCTCCAAGTGAGAGTAGTCATGGACTTATGAAGCTGAAAAAGTATCTCCGTCTGTGTCTCTATGCCCACTCTCAACTTCTCCGACTGACCTTTCACCTCAATCTCAAAATCAATCCTCAATTGGGACTATGAACCACTAGTGCGAGATTGAGGTGTGGTGCAGGGTGCACCTCCTACACAAGTGAAAGCTCAACTTGTCCTGGGTGCTGCACATCGTAAGGCCTCAATTAATAATTGCTCAATAACTAGATCTCTCTCAGTTGTGGTCTTAGTAAGTTCCCTCTTAAAACTAATGCTAAAAGCTTCTAAAATTTTCAGTACTATGGTTATTAGTACTATACTGATAACCATAGCTAACTAATATTTGCTCAATAACTAGATCTCTCTCAGTTTTGGTTTTAGAGAGTTCCCCCTCAAAACTAATGCTAAAAGCTTCTAAAATTTTGATGATCATGAGGGGGAAAACAAATGCTTTGGTGGAAAGGCGAGAATGGACCACATCCCACATAGATTGGATAATCAACTGAGTATGCGGGATAGGCTGAGTGTGCACATCCTTATGTAGAATATAAAGTTTAATTACTGAGGGCTCATTAAACCTACTAACCTTAGAAACAACATTGTAAGAAAATATATAGAATACGGCATGTAGGTTCCCTTAAGGTCGTTATTAGAATAGAAACCTACTTGCCCTATTGGACATTTCCATTCAGGGTCAGTGATACGAGCTAAAAATGCAGAAGCCTCTTTATTTTTTAAGAACCCTAGAGTTCGTCACACAACTTCCTACCAAATTCAAAATGCCAACCACAGAAGCCACATATACGAGCAAGTATACCCGTCATATAGTATAAGGAATAGCAAGTATCGAATCCACAAGAACTTAGACTCCTACCTTACTTTACCTAAATCTTTATTGTTTAGCCAATAAAATAAGAATAGAATAAAAATAAAAATAAATAAAGATAAAAATAGATATAACTGAAGGATACAATTTCATGTAACTAGACAATTATCTTGAAAACACAATATTGAATGAATTAGCATTCAACATATTCAATTGTCATCTTAGCATCATAAAGGAACTTAAGTAAAATTCAATCGTTTCCAAAGTCATGAACTTACCTATATATATTACACTTCTTTCCCAATCCATGGAATCACTATCCTTTGATTAATTTAGTAGATTTCTGAATCACACCAAAGCAACCAAAAGATGCATTAAACTCATCCTCATAAACGTGAAATTAGCTAAGAACCCTATGCTCTAGGTGAAATCAGCCAATCTTTGATCACTTTAGTTCTTTAATCTTAACTTTGTTTTCTGAGTCCATTAAGATTTGACACATTTGAAATCAATGCAGTAATCTCCTAACATCATTTCCAAAGTTAATTAGAAGAATCGCATCAATAACCAATGATAACAAGTAATCAAATACCAAAGATAACAATAGATTGACAAAAAATTCCAAATAACTCAAAGTCATAATCTCCATAATAATATCCAATTACAATCCAAATATTAAGCACATCATTATTCTAGAAAACAAAACAAACCATAAAAGATAAAACTCATGGACATGCCCTTCTTCTTCTCTTGAAAACCTCCTTTGAACAATGCTCCTTTGAGTGGTGATTTAGTAGCTAGTTTGGATCATTCAAATCACTCCCTTCTATTATGTTTTCTTGTACTTTTGTAGACCTCTTGGATATTAAATTCATGGCTGAGGAAGTCTTGGTTGAGTAGGATTTGGAAAATACAAAAATCCTTGTGGAATGCCTAAATTCGTGCACAGAATATTCGCCCTCCAAAGTGTACCTGGTGCCGAGTACATTCAACCCACTTGATGCCAAGTACACTATTTTCTTTCCCTATTTTTGCTCTATTTTTTATCTGTTCATGTCGCAGACAGAATAGACCCGGTGCCAGGTACACTTACCCGACATGACGCCAAGTCTATTCTGTTTTTATGCTGAATGTTACTCGAATTCCTCTGTTGGACCAGTATGGGCCCGGTGCCAGGTCCCTTGGCTGGGCTTGGGGCCAGGTACATTCTAGAATTATTTACTTTCTGCTCGATTTTAACTCAAATCTGCACAAATTTACCGAAAATACTTTTTACAAGCAAAATGTCAAGTTGGAAGGAATATGCCTTATTATTACAACAAATGTATCTCAAAACAATCTCAAATAATAAAGAAAATAATTGTGATTTTAGCCCCTATCACATACCCCCACACTTGAAATTTTGCTTGTCCTCAAGCAAACAAAAACTAGACACTAAGCATATGGCTTAAGATAAAATAATTTTGCAAACTTTTCATTACCAAATCCATCCACAATGAAGACATAACCTTCTTCCAACCTTAAACACAAACTTGTCATTCATTCAACCCTCTCAAAACATTGTAAACTCATGTATGAAATTAAACAATTCCAAGGACATTAAAGTTAAGTTAAACAAGCTTATATCTAGTATAAGAAAATCATCATACTCCTCAACCAAAAACATAAATAACATAAATCATAAAAGTCAAGCCATTTAACCAATTCCAGCATTATAAACTCAAATTTACACAACTCAAGTTAGTGAAACAAGGAAAACACTCCACTCTTCTTCTTTTTTTTCCTATGACTTTGGGAATTGATAGACTCAAGTGAATGGATTCCTCTTCACGCATCGTATTAGCCCCCTTATAGTCATCATCATTTTTTTTCCCAACAATCGTCTTTCAGCATATTTTTTTCTGTGCTCTTTCTTGCCATTTTGCCTTAGGGATAGCCTCAAGAAAGTGCACTAAATGCACTTGCTACTTCTCCCCATATTAATCCCCTTTTCAGCAAAAAGTCTTCAAAGATTAAAAATAAGAGCATTTTTGTTTCAATTCTTTTTATCCCATAAAAATGATTTTTTTTTTCACTCAGTGTTTTTTTAAACTCACTTTTTTGTCTTTTCACTCAAATTTTTTTCCTCACATTCCTTATTCACAACTCAAAGTCAAGTAAATTTTAAATCCATAATACAAAAATCAGTCAACAACTCTTTCCATATTTCATTATATCATCCATATTCAAACTTAAAGAATAAAACAAACCCCAAATACTAAATATAACCAAAGTTAACTTAAATTCTCAAGATTTAGCAAAAATTAAACTTAATACACATGTTTACTTTTTAATAAAAATCAAACCATAATAAATGACAAATCCATATCCAAAATTAGTAAGAAAATCATCACTCCATTATAAAATAAGCTTAATATAGCTCCAAAATCTCCAAACTTTGAAAAATTTCAAATTTTTCAACAAAATTGTTTGATGCCAAAAAAAATACCAAGATCATTGATAAAAACTTGGATAAAGAACATTACTAAGCCACTCTCCCAAACTTAAACTAGACAATGTCCTCATTAGCCAAAATTAACACAAGAAAGCATCTCCAAAGGGATAAAAAAAAGATAAAGCGAGTCGAAAGTTAAATAATACTATACAAGTGAACTAACTTCCAATAGATATCAAACCTAGAAATAGAGAAAAGGGCTAGTCTAAAATGACGTTATTCAAACCTACAAAAGAAAACATAAATAAAAGTACAAAGAAAATAACAAAATAAAAGCACACCTAAATAAAAGAAAACAAACTAAAAAGAAATACTAATAAAAATCATATCAAAGCAAATAAAGACACGACTCATTCCCCCACACTTATGATGGAAAATATTTTTCTTATTTGGGAAAATAACACCTAACAACTCCAAACACAAAACAAAGATACAAAATTTTTCCACTCATCATGTTCCTCATCAAACACTTGTCAAAGACGTTTAAGCTCAAAAAGAGAAAATAGGCAAGATGAATGTAGAAATAAGGGAAGTTTTTGAAAAAGACCATGTTCATGAAAATATTTTTTCTTAGTAAAACAAAACACATGAACCTTATTCTCTAATATTCAGTTAGGCACACAAATATCTTTCTCAACATATGAGCGCACACGGTGTCTAAAGAATGTGTCAAACTTGAAGTCACCTTTTTTTTTCCCTTCAAAATATGTGTCACAATTGGAATTCACCTTGAAACTAAGCAATTGAGTTCCCTAAGAAGGGATCAAGAAATCCTTACTTTTTAATCCATAGTCTACAAAAACTAAGTTACCTCCCTTTGGATAGGGTGAAGGGTAGAATTTTTTGGCATACTCCAAGGGCTTCTTATGATGTATCAGTAAAAGATCCAACTCCTTAAGGGATGTTAAGCTTAACACATCATCATTTAGACCATTGTCCTCCAAAAATTGAGAGAAATCTAAGAAATCATATGACAAAGAGAGATTAGACCTATTGGAACATAAAGGAGAATTGAATACCTCCCTTTCTGCATTGGATAATTGTTTATCATATCCTCTCTCTTTTCCTTCTCTTTTCCTTGGGGAATCTCTTATTCAAGCGTATGGGCCTTTATGGCATCCTCAACCAACTTGGCTAGTTGTGTTCTTTAATGGTTCATACGTTGGGATGCCTCTTCATGCCACTTAATGGATGAATTTGAGTTGGAAATAAAAGAATTTATCGATGATTCTAATGATGTCTTACTAAAAGCATTAATCCGAGCTTATAACCTGGCCAACGTATTATCATTATAGCTTCTTTGACATTTTGCCTATGAATAATTGTCCGTGATGATGTTTTGAATCTCGTACTAAAAAAAACCAAAATTAAATAGAAAACAAAAATAAAGCAAATAACAATAAAAAAATAAAGAGAAGATAAATACCCAAATTACAAATATTTACAAACTACCAAAACACAAAAGTTAGTAATATTTACAAATACAACAAAGGCTAAATCAACAAGACTCGAGTGTTTCCGATGGTGCCCATCCCCAACAAAGGCGCCAAAAACTTGATGCTTGTTTTTTAGTGTAGAAACTATTACCAACAAATAACTCAATTAATCAAGCTTTAATTAAAATGCCAACCACTAAAACCACACATACGGGCAAGTATACCCATTGTATAGTATAGGGAATAGCAAGTATCAAATCCATGAGAACTTAGGCTCTCAGCTTACTTTATCCAAATCTTCATTGTTTAGCAATAAAATAAAAAAAGAACAAAAAGAAAAATAAATAAAGATAAAAATAGATATAACTCAAAAATGCAAATTCATGTAACTCGGCAATTATCTTGAAACACAATATTGAATCAAGTAGCATTCATCACAATCAATTGTCACCTTAGTATCATGAAGGAACTTAAGTAAAATTCAATCGTTTCACAAGTCATGACCTTACTTATGTAGATTCCACTTCGTCCCTAATCCATAGAATCACTATCCTTTGATTAATTTATTAGATTTTCCAATTAAACCAAAGCAACCAAAAGATGCATTAAACTCATACCTTATAAACATGAAATTAGCTAATAACCCTATGCTCTGGGTGAAATCAACAACTCTTTGATCACTTTAGGCCTTTAATCTTAACTTTGTTTTCCAAGTCCATTAAGATTTGACACATATGAAATCAATGCAATAAACTCCTAACATCATTTTCCAAGTCAATTAGAAGAACTTGCATTAATAACCAATAATAGTAAGTAATCAAATACCAAAGATAACAACAGATTTTAAAAAATTCCAATTAACTCAACATCATAAACTCTAAAATAATATCCAATTACAATCAAAACATTAAGCACATCATTGCTCTAGAAAGTAAACAAATGATAAAAGATAAAACTCATAGACAAGCCCTTCTTCTTCTCTTGAAAACCTCATTTGAACAATGCTCCTTTCAATGGTGATTGAGCAGCTAATTTGGATCCTTCAAATCACACCCTTCTCTTATGTTTTTATATGCTTTTATAGGCCTCTTGGATTCTAAATTCAAGGTTGGAGAAGTCTTGGCCGAGTAGGATTCAAAATATAACAAAATCCTTGTGGAATTCCAAAATTTGTGCACAAAATATTCGCCCTCCAAAGCGTACTTGGCGTCGGGTACCTTCAACTCACCTAAAGCCAGGTGCACTCTATTCTTCCCCTATTTTTGCTCTATTTTTGGTCAATTCATGTCGGCAGACAAAATGGACCTAACGCCAGGTACACTTGCCCAACCTGATGCCAAGTCTGTTCTATTTTTGTGCTGAATATTTCGCTCGAAATCCTCTGCTGGACTAGAATGAACCTAGTGCCTGGTCCCTTGGCTGGGCCTAGTACCAGGTACATTCTGGAATTATTCACTTTCTACTTGATTTTAACTCAGATTTGCACAAATATACCAAAAACACTTTTTACAAACAAAATGTCAAATAGGAAGGAATATGCCTAGTAATTACAACAAATATATCTCAAAATTACCTCAAATAACTAAGAAAATAATAGTGATTTTAGCCCCTATAATATATCTAGCCTACTTACAAAACACCAAAATACCCTAATCTATCAAAAGTTTAGAACAAAATGATGGGATTTGAATGAACCTAAAAACTCAACATATCAAGAACACTAGGGAAATACTAGCACCCAAGAATAGAGAAAGAGATTTACATTATCCCTTTGAAGTTTAGAGACATTAAATCAAAGGTAAGACTAAGCCAATTGATTTAGTCTTGATATAGGAATCACCCCTTACACCTCTCCTCTGGTGAGAATTTGGTTTCTTTAACAAAATATTCTAAGTCTCTAAAAACTAACTATTACAAGTGTAAAGAGGCATATATACAGATAACAAACTAAACCTAGTAAATAGGAAATGTAATCTCAGTCATTCATCTCCTAAGTAAGTCTAAATATACATATTACAAGTCAAAAGTCATGGGAATTACATTCGAAACAAAATAAAAAAATAAGAAAAATTAGCAAAACAGGGCATTGCCCGAAGTGACCTGGTGCTAGGTGTACTAGTGGACTCGGCACCAGGTATGATCTACAAACAGAACAATGATGTTCCAGTATAGACCTGGCACTAGGTGTACTAGTGTACCTGGTGCCAGGTGCATTCTGCCCTCATCACACCTTGCTTTTCTTGTCTTTTCAGCCTCCTTTTGCGCACATTTGGCCCTTCATGCTAATTATTGTCCAAGCTTTGATCTTTTTGGCCCTTGTTTAATCCTCTATTGCTTGACAACCTTCTTCATCCTAGGCTTGGAATCTTGAACTGCACCTTAAAGTCTCTTGAAAAAGAGGTTCACCCATAGGGGCGTGTGTTGTGTCTTTATCCTCCTTCCCCCTTCTTTAGAATGACCTTCATGCTTTGGACGATTCCTATCACATCTCTCTTTTTTGTGATGATTCGTCCTCGAATGGACACCTACAAAAAAATTAAAACAAGAATTTTTAGGTGAAGGTTTTTGATCCTTGTCATGTGCTTTGTTTTCTCCTTTTACCACCTACATTTTTCTTCTTATTTTACCTCAACTCTCTTTTATTTTCTCACATCCATGTTTGTCACTCGGTTTCGTTTTCTCTTCAATTTGGAAATATCACTCTATTTTCTTCTTTTTCTCCTGTCTCTTTTTCCACTTTGTCCCCAACCGCTTCTTTTTTTTTCACCTCTTCTTTTTTTCTCTCAGCTTCTTTTTTCTCTATCTTTTTCCCCTCTTTCTTCTCTCTCCTTTTGTTTTCTTTCTCCCACAAAATATTTTGATCTTTCAAAACCTCACTAGGGGATAAGGGAGCTAAAGTGAACTTTTTTTCATCTTTCTTCATGGTATAAGTGTTTTTTCTCCCCTAGTGGACTACATCCTTATCAACCATCCAAGGTCTCCCCTACAAAACATGTCCAACATGCATGGAATATACATCACACAACACTTCATCATGGTATTCCCCCATGTCAAATTCAACCTTAGCTTACTTGTTCACCTTCACTTTTCCACAATTATTCAACCAATGAAGCTTGTAGGGACTATGGTGTTTTAAGGTTTCTAACTCTAATTCCTCCACCAATGTAGCACTAATCAAGTTTTTACAACTTCCCCCATCAATAAGCACACTACATGGTTTTTCTTTGATATGACACCTTGAAAATAAAATATTTTCCCTTTGCACCTCATCTTCTTCTTTACTTTTACAAGCATCCCCATCTCTTCTTGCTACTCTAATTAATGGACAAATTGGCTCAATTGTCATTCCTCATTTACTACCTATTCCAACCCCTCCAAGTATCCTTTTTCCCACATCTCTTGATTAAGTAGAGGGTTGGTATGAGTGGTTTGCTTCAGGTCTACTCTCATTTGTCGTTGTTTCTCAATATTCACATGTCTCATTTTTCTGCCTTGTGACCCATAAAATCTCCTATATGCCAATTTATTAAGATAAGTAACTTTAGTGTATCTATAGGTGAAATTTCTACTACATTGCAACTTATCCTTCCTCTATTGTGGCTCATTAGGACAATTGCAGAAGTAATGGCATTTTCCCCAACATTAGAGCAATCATGCTCCTTCTTCCTTAGCACATTCTCCCTCTTTTTTCGCACTCCATTATTTGAATAGTTTTGCAATCTATCCTTTGTTCTCTTTGGAGGTCATCCTACAAGTATTCAATCACTCTCATGATCTATACACCGACGTCTTTGCTTTTCATAACAACCATTTCTATCTCTACCAGTGATTTGCTCTTCATCACAATCATTCAACAATTCACAATTATCTTCACATTCTTCATAGTCCCATTCTTCCTCATTATAGCAATCACATTCTCCTCTACTTGAACATGACATTTCATAGAAATCACTTACTTCACTTTGAACACTTATAGAAGTTTACTCATATGAACTATCATAAGCTATTTTTTCTTATTAAAGAGAAATTTTGAGTAGAAAAACACACAAGAAAAATGACTCACTTCACACACTCATGTGTTTAGCACTCAATCAATGTCACTCAACCCTCGTGTTTACACTCTTTTTTAGCTTTTGCAATAATGAGCCCACCCTCTTACCTTTTTCAATCCACTCAAGTGCTTCCCAAGCTCAAGACTAATTCAAAAATAAACAAATTTTCTAGTGGCTACAAGAAATATTTACTTCACCAAGAACAATCTACTATACTAGGAGGCAATGTAGTTCATGAATGGAAGCTTGAGATAGTCTTGTATGAGCAATCATATGTCATTGATGCAATATATCAAGCACTTGTGGAGCAACATCGTAACTCAAAGGGTTTCAAAATTTTTACACTTGTAACAACCCAAAAACTCAAGAATCTCAAGAAAAATTAATCTCCAATGATAATACTAATATCAAGGAACAATTTCAAAGCAAGGACATAGCCAAAACTTAAATTTTATAGCCCCCAAAATTAGAATGAAAATAAGTTACGGGATTTGTTGTGTCTAGAAATTCTTATAGCAAATATACTCAATAAATTTCAAATTTTCTACATTATAACACTTCAATTAGTTGCCCAATCATCAACCAAACATGTAGGTTCAACTTTGCAACAAACCCGTGGCACAATTTGAAGTTCTAAGCATTCAAAAATAGCCCCAAAATAAGTGACGAAAATCTGAAAATTTTAACAAGTTCTTGAAGAAAATTATACCTTTGCCCAAAGAAAGTTCTACTAATTAAAATCAACACAATCTTGCTCGATACCACTTTGATACGAGCTAAATACGTTGAAGCCTCTTGATTTTTGAAGAACCCTAGAGTTGATCACCCAACTCCCTACCAAATTCATACATATAAATGAACTAAATACAAATACAACCAAATGAGATTTGGTGAATCTAGCCTACTTCAAAACACATAAATACCCTAATCTATCAAGAGATTAGAACAAAAGATGGGATTTGAAAGCATCCAAAAACTCAACTATCAAGAATACTAGAGAAATACTAGCACCCAAGAATAGAGAAAGAGATTTAGAATATCCCTTTGAAGTTTAGAGATATTGAATCAAAGGTAGGACTAAGCCCTTTGATTTGATCTTTAAATAGGAATCACCCTGTACACACTCTCTTCTAGAGAGAATTTGATTTCTCTACCAAAATATTCTAAGTCTCTAAAAACTAACTATTACAAAAGTATAGAGGCATATATAAAGATAACAAACTAAACCTAGCAAATGGGAGATGTAATCTCAACCATTCATCTCCTAAGTAAGTCTAAAATATACCTTTTATAAGTCAAAAGTTGTGGGAATTAAATTTGAAACAAAATAAAACAAAATAAGAAAAATCAGCAAAACGGGGCATTGCCCGAAGTGACCTGGCGCCAAGTACACGGGTGGACCCGGCGCCAGGTGTGATATGCAAATAGAACACTGTTGTTCCAGTGTGGATCTAGCACTAGGTGTACTAGTGTACCTAGTGCCAGGTGCATTTTGCCCTCATTACATCTTACTTTTCTTACTTTATAGCCTCCTCTTGCTGTCCTTTAGCCCTCCATACCAATTGTTGTCCAAGCTTTGATCTTTTTGGCCTTTCTTTAATCCTCCATTGCTTGACAACCTTCTTCATCATAGCTTGAAATCTTGAAATGCACCTTGAAATCTCCCAAAAAAGAGCTTCGCCTATAGGGGTATGTGTTGTGTCTTTGTCCTCCTTCCCCTTTCTTTAGAATGACACTCATACTTGGGACGATTCCTGTTAGTCAAAAATTATCTTTTGGTTGTGGTGATCTATAGCTAGCTAAGGGCCTTCATTATTAACATGTAAGTTGGCAACCATTCTCTCTATGCAAGATGGTAGCCAGTCTCTCTCTATTCACAAAAATAGGGGTTCCCTTTACCCTAGTCTTAATGGTCTCAAGATGGTTATTTCATTTCTGGACCATATTAGTTTAAAATTCTTTAACCAAGATAAGGTAATAGGATCCTTTCAATTGAACTAAAGGCCCCATCCCAATTGTCTAAGCATAATTCCTAACTTATGGGCATAATCTAGTGAGGTTGCAAAGGTGCGCTCTATAATGATTTTATTAGAAGCCCTCCAAAAGTACCACTCTTAATAGAAAAGATCAATAAAATCAGGGATAGAAGAAGATGAGGCTCTAGCCCTCTTGGAAGATTAGCCTTTGTTTTTAGCATGATGAGGGTGTTTGAAGATGGGTAAGAAAAATAATAACTAGGTAATACCACAACAACCTTTTCCCGGCACAGTCAATCCACCACGACACAACGCAACAATAACCCTCAACAATTCACAATTTTCAGTCAATCTACGATATAAATCAATCAATCCTGTTCTCCTTTTAAATCCAGCAAAAGGAAATATAGCACCACAATTCAAATCACCAAATAATTCCCAACTTGTGCACAACTAGGTTATAGCATGTGAAGAACATGTTCATATTACAATTCAGGAAAAATGCATCATGGCTAATAACATTGTTTTTCTAGCACTAATTCATTACAAATATAATCTAAATGACCCAAAAATAGCCAACATATGATCAAAATATTAAACATGTGATAGCAAAAATAATCTATAAATCATAAATTCATGCTATTCCAATCATTATGGTGTTAGGATTCGTGGACTCCTAAACGCGAAAAACATCCATGAATCCCTTCCGATGACCCAAGTAAACAATTAAGAAGATTTAAGGTTTACAAAATTACCTATGTTCGGCGTAATCAAGATCTTTCAATTCTGATTATGCTGTCGTACATACAACTCAAACGATCACCAGACGCTGCAATGTGCGAACGACCTCTATCGGATGCACACGGCGAACTAACTTGTTAACTTGAGAGTGCTAGTGTCTAGGGTTTGAGAGGCTTATTTTTTTGGTGAATAGAAGCGCGAATATTTTAGTAGAATGGCTCCCTTGAGAAGACGGCTAGGGTTTTCTTAAAACCCCTCCGAACCTCTTAGAGTCCAACTCTGATAATATCTTATCATATTTTATTTTAAATTTAAATTAAATTAAAACTGATATGATAAGATTCTGCCATTATCTCGGTAATTTAACTAATTAATTTACCGAGTCAGATTCTTACAATCTGGACATCATCCAGATACATCGAATGTGGACATATTTCCATATTCATTGTATTTGGTCAACTTTCTAGATTCGATTAACTTAGATGTATTTCTAGATTCATCGAACTTGGTTGCCAAAAAAATAACCTAATGAGTTTGCTTATTGTGTGACCCTATAGGTTCATTTAACACTGGCAGTGTGCCCAAATCATATTTAAATGGCCCATAAGTTATAAGCGATTTCTAGCAAAACATTATAACTATTCAAGTTAAATGAATATTAGTGATCTCTTTAAACCAAACCTTAATTTTATATTTAGTCCTTTTGTCACACAATATCTAGATTAAGCATAAGGCATGGAGCATGTCATCCTTATTAAGAATATCAATTATTTCTTGATCTCATAGTAGACTAGTCAAATAAATAATATCAATATCTTAGATTGATATATTTGAGCATGACCATGCATTTTAACACTCTAACTTATCAAGGGGCCCATGTATATCTCTTCCATAATTGAGATGGACAAATTCCTTCACTATCAATCATATTCTTCTCCTTAGTTTATTTTATATCTAATAGTAGTCTAATTTATCATCTGGTTAAAGATAACTTTAGATAATGTCAAAATATAGAATTTATCAAGTAGGAAACTATGATAAATTCAAGCCGAAGGATTTTTAATATCGTTATGGTTAGAAAGTACTTATGACATGTTCCATGAAGTACTTTCACATTGGGTCATGTCCAATACAATGTTCTCTAATATTTATTTATGTTTTGACTTGATATCACAAATATCCATTACCAGTAAAACATAGTCATCAAGTCACAAATATACTAATCTTAATTTATTATTATTCCAATAATAATAATTGATCAGGGATAGTTTTAGAATAGTCACTATATTCATTGTAGGGTTTTACTATCAAGTCATGTACTTGATGACCACAAAACAAAATGCACTATTCAAAGAAAGGAAAATCTCATATTATTATATAAAATATAACGATCATAGTATAAGTACAAATTAACTTTAGGGCATATCTCTAACATATGGAGCCACTATTTCAATCAAATTTAACCAACAACTCCAAATTATGCAATTTTTGTCCAAAAAAAATACCTAAAAATAGTGAAAAATCCATGGCAAGAATTTAAACGTAAGAATGCAAGAAAAATCATACCTTTATATTCTGTAATGTATGGGTAAGCAAAATGTGTAATCTTTTTGAAGAAATCTTCACTTGAAATAGGAGATTTGAAAGTGGGTTCTTGAAGAGAAATTTGGGATACGAAGTTTGAATCTATAGATTCAACAAAAACAAGGAGATTTGATGTTAGGTTGATGTTTTTGAAGGCAAAAATTGATCCGGTGGTGTTCGGAGATGAAGAAACAGTGTGGCGTTAAGAGAAAATCGAGGGAAGTTGGAAAAGTTTGAAAACAAATGGCTAAAATCGGCCATTTAGAGAAAAGTGCCAACATGAGCCAGCGCGTCCCAGGTCTAAACAGCTTGGAGAAATTTTTTATATTTTTTATATTAATTAATGAAAGTAACAATAATGAAAAAAAACATAATCATGAAGAAAATGCAATTATCCCATGAATTAAAAAGACAATAAGGTAAACAAAAGTAGACAAAAATTAAAGAGATGTCTCAATTAATCGAAAACAAAAACAATGAATATTCATCTTTTTCCACGATCTTGATCACGTAGATTTGTTTCGATGTTCCTAAGAAGAGATCCAGTTTGACGATCTTCAAAAAGCTTGGCTAACTGCCCAATTTTATTTTCAAGATTGTGCATCGTTGCCTCCAAATTTCTTGTCATAGCATCCACTCCTTGGAACCTTACCTCAGTTGAGCTCACCATTTTGTTAAACAATTCCTCCAATGATGGCTTTGATGGTGGTGCATTATAGGGTAAGAAAAGTTGAGTCCTTTGATTTCCACTAAAATTAGAACGCTTAAGTTGGTTTTGATTTGTCCAAGAGAAATTAGGATGGTTTCTCCAACCCAGATTGTATGTGGCACTATAGGGGTTATAACATTGTCGCCCATTACTCATAAATGTAGTTTGTTCTAAAGAATCTTAGGATGAACCCATGATTTGGCACTCATGATTGGGATGCCCTTCTCTACCAAAATCACAGTTAACATTCATTACCTAGCCTAGATAGGGGGTTGTCACCATTTGTTCTATTTTTTGTGCAAGTGCCTCAACCTTAGCTTCCAGAGCGGCTACAACATCAACCTTGTGCATGCCTTGAACACGAGTCCTATTCCTCGGATTACCCCATGAGTAGTTATTTTTTGCAATGTTTTCCACCAACTTGTATACTTCATCCAGGGTCTTAGAATTAATGGTCCCTCTGGCAGATACATCAACTAACTATTTTGAGGTAAAGTTTAGTCCATTATGAAAAATATGCATTTGCATTCTTAGCTCAAACTCATGATGAGGACATTTTCTAAGCATCTCCTTCCCTCTTTCCCAACACTCGTAAAGGCTTTTAGAATCTAACCATTGGAAGGCAAAAATGTTTGTCCTAAGTTTGGCTGTTCTGGCTAGGGGAAAAGTACTTTGCCAAAAATTTCTTAGCTAGCCCATTCAATATGGTGATGGATCCTACTAAAAAAGATTTTAACCATGATTTAGCTCTATCCCTCAAAGGAAAAAGAAAAAACCTCAACTTTTTAGCCTCTTCTGAAATACTATTCATCTTGAAGGTATCACAAATTTCTAAAAAACTAGCAAGGTAGGCTTTAGGATCTTTATCTGGTAACCCATCAAATTGTACCATGTTCTGGATCAGTGGAATAATGTTATGTTTGATCTCAAAATTGTTTGCCTCCATGCTAGGTCTAGTGATGCATAAGTCTATACCTGAAATTGTTGGCTTAATAAACTCATCCATAATCCTCCTACCATTATTTTCACTATTGTTACCATTGTTGTTTTGGTTAACTTTCATCTCTCCAGTTGAACTGGCTTGCTTATCCTTTTGCTTGAGTACCCTTCAAATTCTTATCAAAGTTCTTTCAATCTCATTATCAAAATCCACCGGTTCTCCTTGGAATCGTCGGGTCATACACTAATGGCTAAGAATACATGAAAAATAAGACGATAAGATTAAAGAATTTACAAATAGCCAATTAAATATAATTAGCATTCAAAGTACAACATATACTAGGTGAGTTCATTAAAGTACATTTATACACACAACAAGATATGGCATTAATTTACATGAAGAACATATTTACATAAAGACATATATACATATAAACTTTGTTAAATTAATAAAATCTAAACTTTCATGACATTATTCCCCGGCAACGGTGCCAAAAACATGATGCATAGAATTTGGGTGTAGAAAAATTATACAAATTTAAATCTATCCCTAGCTAAGTTTTAATTAAAACATTAACCTCCAAATTACACATATGAGCAAGTATACTCATCACAAGTATAGAATAGAGAATTAACGACTATCAATCCTCAAGGAACAACTACCATTAATTACCTTTCATTCGTTGTTTAACTGGCTCAATAAAGTGATAAGAGAATAAAAAGGAAAATAAAAGAAAATATATACAACCCAAGGATGAAAGAATATACAATTTGGACAAATGTTCTTGAGGACATGATAATGAATTACTTAGTAAATATCACAATTAATTATCATCTTGGAATCATGAACAATTTATAATAGAATCTAATCATTTCCCAAGTCCTAGACTCACTATCTCATGATTAAATTAGTAGATTTTTCAATCAAATCAACATATCCAAAAGTGCATTAAATTCATCCTTCAACAATTATCCCTATACTCTATGTGATAATGAATATAAAATTAGCAAATAACCTTATACTCTAGGTGAAATCAGCTAACCTTTGATTACCTTGGTTCTTTGTTCTTAACTTCGTTTTCTAAGTCCGTTAAGAAATAACAACTATGAAATTAACGAAATTAAATCAATTCCTAATATCGTTTCCCAAGTCAATTAGAAGCAGATCAAAATTCGTCAATTTTTCAATTAAAACAAGTAATCAAATACAAAAAATGATAATAAATGGATCAAATAGCAAAATTAACCTAAAAACCATGAATCCAAAAATAATGTTAAATTACAGTGAAAACATTAATCACAACATTATTATAAAAAAAAAATAAAGGTAGAAGAAATAACTCGTGAACAACCCTCATTCTTCTTCTTGAAGTCCTTCTAAAATAATGCCCCTTGATTAATGAATCTCCTCTTTTTGTGATTGATTGGCAACTTTAATCCTTGGATTCATGTGTTTCCCTTGCTTAAATAGGCTCAAGATGCTAAAATTCATTCTCTAAGAGTTCTAGGCTGAGTTCAAGTTGAAAAATATCAAAACTCTTAGGAAATTCCCAAATCCACACTTGAACAAGAAAAACACCTCATTGGAGCATTCTTGAGCCAATGCCGACTGTGCTCCTCATGGTCAGCGACGGCCATGCACGTTGGCCTGATGTGTTCTATTTTTTGGTCTTTCTCCCCTGCTTCTAGCCTTAGGCCGATGCTTGCTCCTTGGGACACGGCCGACGCGGGTCGTGCATTGCAACAACAATGATTTTTTTGTCATTTTTCCCTTCGTTTTGCAATAAAATACCAAAATACCTTTCCAAGGGTAAAATATCAAATGTGAAGAAATATGACTAGTTATTGCATCAAATTTATCACAAAATATCCTCAAATAACTAGGAAATTATTAATGAATTTAACGATATCAATTGGTAAGATTTAGTTCTTCTCCAACACGACGATATTAGAATGGTATTAAACCTGTCCTAAGATATCACCAAGGAACAATGGATCTCAAATTATTTTATTCAAATAAAACTAACTCAATGTTGATTGGTTAAGTAGATGTTGGATATTTATCTAATCCACATAAAACGCATTCTCAAATTGGCTATTTATTTATGTGCTTCTACTGCTATATCATGGCACTCTACAAAATAATTTATAGCAGCCATTTCTTCTAATTATGCCGAAATTATTGCTATTCATGAGGTAAGCCGAGAATGTATACAGTTGAGATCCATGATCCATTATATTCAAGAAAATGATGGTTTATCCTCTAAAAAGAAAATTCCAACACCTCTTTATGAAGATAATGCAGCTTGTATAGCATAATTAAGAGGTGGATATATTAAAGGAGATAGGGAAAATTATATTTCACTAAATTTTTTTTACTCATGAACTTCAGAAAAATAGTGGAATTGATGAGCAAAAAATTCGATCATATGATAATCTGACAAATTTATTCACTAAGACATTCCTAACAGCTTCATTTGAAAATTTAGCACTAAAATTAGAATGCCTCGGTTGAAAAATATGAAGTCATCTTGAAGATGTTATCAAAAGGGGGAGTATGTACACTATACTCTTTTTTCGAACTAAGGTTTTTTTTTTTTTTCTTACTGGGTTTTTTCGTGGTCAGGGTTTTAATGAGGCAGTGTTCTCTCTAGAATGGGAACTGTACTCTTTTTCCCTTTACTAAGTTTTTGTCCCGCAAAGTTTTTCCTAGGAAGATTTTTAAAGAGACATTTTCTGAGAGTTTGAAAATGAACATCCAAGGGAAAGTGTTATGAAAATAATAAATGGGTGTTCATTTTTCGATGTTATCTATTTATCTTTAAGATAGATGTAACTGTTCATTTTCCTAAGATTATTAATGGATTAGATAAGATTGTATTTATTAGATTCATTTAATATCCTTTTGGATGATGTATCTTGATATGATCTTAAGTTGTTAAATTGATAGGACAATAGGCTAATAACTCAGCTCATACAATAGAACCAAAACAATGGAATTTTAGAGCCAAAACGGAAGAATAAAGCTATCTATCTACACTCTACCAAATCCTTGAAGAACTAGGCATCAAAGACCCAAAAGAATAGTAGTAAGATCAACTATAGCCTCACCAAAATATCCTTGAAACAACAAAGGAAATCAAGAACAAAAGAGTAAAAACTATCGGCATCTAAATAATGGAATGCAAGATAAACCTTAGAAGAACAAAGTAAATAAGACCCAATAAAGAGAAATCACATAAATTACCCAAAAGATATAGAGATTCATTTAAAGGAAGGACTAAACCCTAAGCATGGTCTTAAACAAGATGAACAATGAGGCAGAGACCTCTCAAGACTCCCATTCAAATTTGAATAAAGTATGTAGATTGTCGTGTTAAATCATAAAAAGATATATTTATACTATCGTAACCCTAGCTAAGTGATTCTTGAGGTTCTAAGATAGACTAAGGCCTTAAAAGGTCTTTACAATATTTTTAAAATAAAGATAAATCGAAAAAAATATTAAAATTCGCAAAACATAGGGGGTGGAACCCCGACATGAGTCGGCGCCAGTTTAGGCACTCCAGTCGTCACCGGCTTAGGCATTGGAGAGTGAACAGTTCACCAGCAGTGCATGGCCAATGCCAGTTTAGCTGTTGTGCTATTTTTTAACTTTCTCCCTCCTTTGGTATTGGCTTGAGTTTTTTTCGGGTTCTTTTTGGATAGTCATCAAGTTGAGCTCTTGGCTACCTTTAACATTCTTCCAAAACTCTTCCATCCTTAAACAAGATTATATTAGCAATTGGATATCACTTTGGATCCTCTTGGTTGTTGATCTTGTCATTAGTCCTTGCAAGGTCGTTCCCCCTTCTTGAGATTGAACTAATCGGCTTGCTTGATTCCCATCATCTCCCCTTTCTTGAAGTTGATTCTTCCACAAATGATCACCTACATCAAAAGTAGTTAAGCCACTAATGCTAAACAATGCACTCACTTTATACTCACCGGGTAAATCTATCTTATAGGCATTATCTCCAACTTGGGAAATGACTTGGAAGGGCCCATCACCTCTATCTACTGCTCAATGTTTAATCTATTTCCTACCCAATTCATCTACTAAGCTTGCACTAATCATATTAGTGCAACTGCCACTATCCACAATGACACTACAAGGGGTCTTACTAATTAGACACTTTATGTAGAATATGTTTTCTCTTTATTGATGGTCTTGGTTTTCAATTGCTTAAGGATTCAATGATCTTCTTGTGACTCCAACGAATGAATACTCTTGGTCAACAACTTTCCCTTCATCATTTTCCTCATCTCCATTTCCTTCTTGGTCTCTTTGGTACTTTTTCCCCTCTTCTTCTTCGTCGGTTGAGACTTCTCCATAGGGGTTACTGTACGTCGCTCTTTTTCTTAGACAATCATGGAAAGTATGTCCATAGCCGAGAAAATTAAAGCACTTGATGTCTCTATTTGATGAGACCCCGCTTTATCATAGAGGTCAAGATCAAGGAGGGGGAGGCGTGGTAATGCAAGGACAAGGACCGATGACGAGATCTAGGTCCAAAAAGCTTCAAGATAAGTTTTAATTACTCATAGACCACGCTTGAGGATGGAAGAGGGTTGGAAGGTTGAGAAAGCTAGCCAAGAGTTCATTTTGATGACTATCTAAGAAGGACCCCAACAAGAACTCAAGCCGGCAATAAAGATGGACGAAATTTGACCAAAATAGGGCTTCCAGCGGACATCCGGCACCTGCCCAAGCAGCAGAACCAGCGTCGGCTTCATTCTGGCATCAATCGGCCCGAAGACATTGCACAACCGATGCCGGCTTTAGAGTCCTAACCGGCACCGGCTGCAACCTGGGCATCCAACGACTGTCCCGCATTTTTTTGTTTTCTCTGATTTTGTCCAATTTTAAGTGTTTGTAAAGACTTAATAAGACTCTAAACTGTAATAGAACCTCAGGGATTACTTAGGTAGGGTTAGGGTAGTATAAATAGAACCTTTAGTGATTTGACAAAAAAATTCACGCACTTTAATCAAAATTTGAGAGAGAATCTTGAGAGGCCCTAGCCTCCTTGTTCATCTTGTTCAAGACTATACTTAAGGGTTAGTCCTCCTTATGAATGAGTCTATAAATTTTTTGGATAATCCAATGTGGTTTCTTTGAATGGGTCTTAGTTGCTTTGCTGTTCTAAGGTTTGTTTGAATTCTATTACTTGGGTGCCTATTTTCTCTATTCTATTTGTTCTTGTATGCCTTTGTTGCTTCAAGGATATTAGAGTGAGATTATAGTAAAACTTTCTACTACTTTTGAGGGTCTTTGAAGCTTAGTTCTTCAAGGGTTTGATAGAGGGTAGGTCATTATTTCATTTTCTCCTTTTGTCTCAATAAGAATCTCTGTTTTTTGTCTCATTGGTTGAGCTGAACTCCTTACCAATTAAACCACCCACAACACCAAAAAAAAGCCTACTCAAGATCATATCAAAGAGTTTGGTATCAAAGCAAGGAAATATTTGATTCCAATCAAAGCTTGAAAGCAATAAAAGGAACCCTATAAAGTTGAAGAAAAAGAAAACAGAGAAAATCCCGTAACTCAAAACACATGCTCAAAAAATGTCATGAAATCTTTTTTATATCTTGATTTTTCTTTTGGGAAATTGCTCCTTGATGTTAGTATAATCCTTGGGAAGAAAGTTTTCTTGTGTTTGTGGTGAAAATTGGCTTGAATATGGGTTAAAATGTTGGTTGTTCTTAAGTGACGGGATTGCACTCAAGGTGTTTGATAAATGTTCCATAAGAATGTATTTGGCTATAATTGGGAACTTTGATTCTTAATTTTCATTCCTTGAGATATTGAGAATTAGTATATTACTCTAATATTGAATTCCATGCTCAATAAACTCAACTTTACTAGTGCACACTTGTGATCATCTTGTTCTTCATAATTCTAGTTCTAGTTGTTCTTGTTTCTTTGTTCTTGCTAACTCTTGCTTGTTTCTTGGTTACAAGTGTTTCTTTGTATATCTAAGTGTTTGTTCTTATGTTGATTGAGTCCACATTTCTTGAAATTCTTGATTAAAACTTGATTGCTTGAGCTGCCCAACAAATGTTTGTTGAAATTCCCCTAAGACCCCTAATTGGAAAAATCCATTGATTTGTGTGATTCACTAAGTTGGACTAAATCTTTAGCTATTGGAGAGAATTGGGATTGAACAAGAAGGCTTAAGTATTGAGATAAAGGCAAGAGGGTGAGCCTATTACTAAAAGAGCCTAAGAGAACAAACACGAGCATGGAGTGATCAACCTTGAGAGCCAACATGTAAGGAAGTGAATTAAGGATCTATTTTTCTTTCTAATCTCATTTGTTTTACAGGTATAAGTAAGTAAATATTCTATCACCATGGCCCATGATCAAGAGATCTCTAGGCCTAACCTAAGTGGACCTAGTAGACCTCAAGAAGAACAAATTGATGCTAGGGGTTTACGTGAAGACTTGCAAGCTATGATGAGAACAATGCAAAGTGAGTTCCAAAACATGACAAGAGAGTTGACAAATCATCTTGGACAATCTTCTACCATTACACATAGGAGAGGCCATGAGCGATTTGAAGTACCTAGCCCTAAGATGAGGGATGGCGATGCCTATACCCCTCCATTAAATGCCCAACAAGGGGAAGAGTGGGATGAGCAATCAATCGAGGGATTCTAATAAGCTCCTATGAGAGGAGGAAGACTTTGCATGAGAGGAGGACGAGGTAGGGGCCAAGAAAGGAATGGTGGGAACAACCTAAGGGGGTTAGAAAAAGAGTTTGAGGAAGTTGATGAATGGTATGAGAGGGAACAAGTTGAAGCCCTTGGGGAACACTATAAAGGATGGGGCAATAGACAAGGAAGGAGAGATGGAAATGATGAGGAGGGGGAGAACTATATTAAATTGAAAGTGCCCACATTCTATGGCAAGAGTGACCCCGAAACATATTTCGAGTGGGAGAGTAAGATGAAGATCTTCCTAGAAAGTCATACCTATAGTGAGAGGTCAAATGTAAGGTTAGCTATTTTAGGATTTTCGGAGTATGCTTTGGTTTGTTGGGAGCAAGTTAGTGCATTAAGGAGACAAATGGGAGTGGAAACCGTAGCTAGTTCAAATTTATTGAAAGATATGATGAGGGCAAGGTTTATACCACATCATTGCTATAATGATCTTTACCAAAAGCTCCAATCACTCAAGCAAGGGAACTAGAGTGTAGAAGATTACCATAAAGAGATGGAAGTAATGTTGATGAGAGCCCAAATCAATGAGGATCCTAGAGCAACGAGGGCAAGGTTCTTGGGAGGATTAAATAGGAAAATTGCCAATTTGGTAGAATTGCACCCCTATGATCGATTAGAGGATATGGTACATGCCGCTATGAAGATTGAGAGGCAATTAAATAGGAGGGAATTTACTAGACCACCACTTCCAATTCCCAACACTAATAGCAATGTACCATTTAAGAAGGATGAAGCCCCTAACCATTCCAAAGGAACTTCAACAAACCAAGTGAGGCTTGGAAACCTAGGGAAGGTTGGAACAAAGACAAGGGAAAAGCCATGGAGAGGCCACAAAGGAATAGGGACATCAAGTATTTTAAGTGCTTTAGATATGGATATACTTTCCATGAGTGTCCAAGCAAGAGAACGATGTATACTAATCCCTATAATGAGGTTTCTACAGATGAAGAAGAAGAGGGAGAAAAGTACCAAGGAGACCAAGAGGAAAATGGAGAAGAGGAAAGTGATGAAGGAGAAGTTGTTGGTCAAGAATACTTTTTGGTAGGAGTTACAAGAAGGTCATTGAATTCACAAGCTATTAAAAATCAAGAGCACCAACAGAAAGAGAACATTTTCTACACTAGGTGTCTAATCAACAAGACTCCTTGTAATATCATTGTGGATAGTGGCAGTTGCACTAATGTGATTAGTGCAAACTTAGTTGATGAATTGGACATGAGTTGGATTAAACACCCCAAGCCCTACAAATTGCAATAGTTGAACGATAGCGGGGAAATGAGAGTAAACAAACAAGTTATGGTGTCTTTTGAGATGGAAAAATTCAAGGATGATGTATTATGTGATGTGATACCCATGAAAGCGGGTCACTTGCTCCCAGGGAGGTCTTGGCAATATGATAGGCATGTAAAGTATGATGGGAGAAAAAATACTTATTCCCTATTCATTGAGGGAACTAAGTTTACCCTCACTCCCATGGCCCCTAGTGAGGTGAACAAAGATCAAAGATTCATGAAGGAAAAAGAAAAGAAGAATGGAGTGCAAGATGTTAAACAAAAATAAGAAATTGAGAGGAAAGAACAAGAGAGGAAAGAAAAAGAGTTTAGAGAAGGGATGGACAAATAAGTACCTTTGACAATTAAGGATAAGAGTGAGCAAGGATAAGAGAGGGGAGGTAAAAGAAGAGTAAATTACTTTACAAAAGAAAGTGAGGTCATAGAGGCTATAAAAGCTAAGCAACCGGTTATTCTTCTTTTATACAATGGTTCTTATGTTTCTACTAATGAATCTACATTATCTTTACCTAATGAAATTACAGTTATTCTTCAAGAATTTGAAGACGTTTTTCCAAAGGAGGCGCCCGGGGGACTACCACCCATAAAAGGGATTGAGCATCAAATCGATTTTGTGTCCGAAGCCGTCATCCCCAACTGATCGACATATAGAAGCAACCCGGAGGAGTCCAAGAAGTTGAAAACGTAAGTAGAGGCATTGCCTGAGAGGGACATGTGAGAAAGAGCCTAAGCCTATATGCGGTTCCAGTTCTTTTGGTGCCCAAAAAGGATGCGACATGGCGTATGTGCGTGGATTGTCGCACTATCAACAACATCACGGTAAAAAACCGCTATCCCATTTCTAGGCTAGATGACTTGCTTGATGAGCTATTTGGTACATGCATTTTCTCTAAAATTGTTTTGAAATCCAATAATCACCAAATTAGAATAAGAGAAGGGGATGAATGGAAAATGGCTTTTAAAACCAAATAAGGGTTGTATGAGTAGCATGTCATGCCCTTTGGATTGTCTAATGCTCCTAGTACTTTTACACGATTAATACACCACATTTTGAGAGAATTCATTGGAAAATTTGTTGTTGTGTACTTTGATGATATATTAATCTATAGCAAATTATATGTGGATCATTTAAATCATGTTCAAAGTGTGCTTGTTGCCCTCCGAATGGAGAGATTGTATGCTAATTTTGAGAAATACTCTTTTTGTTTGGAGAGGATTACATTCCTTGGGTATGTTGTGAGTACTAAAGGGATTGAGGTTGATGAAGGAAAAGAAAACGCTATCCAAGATTAGCCCACCCCTACCACTATTACCCAAGTCCGTAGTTTCCATGGGCTAGATAGCTTCTATAGGAGGTTCATCCAAAATTTTAGTACTATAGCACCCCTTCTAACTAAAATGCTAAAGAAAAATGTGGGATTTAGGTGAGAGGAAGCCCAATAACAAGCCTTTCAAACCCTCAAAAATAAATTGAGCCAAGCTCCAATTCTTATTCTTCCTAATTTTGAGAAGGCATTTGAGATAGAATGTGATGCAAATGGGGTGGGAATAGGTGTGGTCTTAACCCAAGATAGAAAACCCAATGTATACATTAGTGAGAAATTGTCCGAGGCGGCCCTCAACTACTCTACCTATGACAAAGAGCTTTTTGCCTTGGTGAGAACCCTAGAATATTGGCAACACTACCTTCAAAAGCTAACAAAATTTGAACAAGAGGCATGCAAGGTGGATGGAGTTTATTGGGACATTTCCATAGGTAATTCAATATAAGAAGGGTAAGGAAAATGTGGCAGCGGATGCACTATCTTGAAGGTATGCAGTACTAAACTTTTTAAATGCTAAACTTCTTGGTTTTGAACTTGTAAAGGATTTGTATGAAGATGATGAGGAATTTGGGGATATTTTCCATTCTTGTGAGAAATGTACATTTGCTTAATATTATAGGCATGACAGGTTCTTGTTTTAGGGAGGCAAGGCTTTATGTGCCAAAGGGTTCTATTAGGGGATTGTTAGTTAGGGAGGCCTATAGTGGGGGACTAATAGGGCATTTTGGTGTTGCAAAGACCTTAGGCATTCTTAAGGAACATTTCTTTTGGCAAAAAATGAGAAATGATGTGGAGAGACATTGTTCTCAATGCATTATTTGTAGGCAAGCTAAGTCTAAATCTTTTCCACATGGTCTTTATACTCCTTTGCCCACACCTAATATACCTTGGGTTGACATTTCAATAGACTTCATCTTAGGATTACCTAGGTCCAAGAGGGGTAAAGACTCCATATTTGTGATTGTTGATCAATTTTCCAAAATGGCTCATTTTGTGGTTTGTTCCAAGATTAATGATGCGTCTTATATTGCATATTTATTCTTTAAGGAAGTGGTGAGAATGCAGGGGATTCCAAGGACTATTGTCTCGGATAGGGATACTAAATTCCTTAGCCACTTTTGGAGAGTATTATAGAACAAACTTGGTACTAATCTCTTGTTTTCCACAGCTTGTCATCCTCAAATGGATGAACAAATAGAGGTGGTCAACTGAACATTCACCCAACTCTGGCAGATCATAATCAAGAAGAACTTGAAAAATTGGGAGGAGTGCTTGCCACACATTGAGTTTGCTTACAATAGGGCTATTTACGCTACCACTTCTTATTCTCCTTTTGAAATTGTGTATACTTTTAATCCTCTAACTCCTTTAGATTTATTTCCCTTGCCGATAGGTGAACGGTTGAACCTCGATAGAGCTAAGAAGGCGGAAATGGTGAAGGCACTCCATGAGAAGGTGAAAGTAACCATTACAAAACTAAATGAAGAGATCACCTATAAGCGCAATCAAGGAAGGAAAAATGTGTCATTTGAGCCGGGCAATTGGGTATGGGTGCACCTTTGTAAGGAGAGATTTTCCACACAACGACGGAGCAAACTTGTAAAACCCCAGTCAAAACCAACCTTAGAGTAAGGGGGTTGGGATGCATAGCATATTTCTTTGCATGTTTAAATATATTTTTGTATGATTTTATGTGCTTCGGATTTGTGTTTTATAGTCTAGAGGGCTTGATTATGATTATTGAGTGAGAAGGGCAAAATGGTAATTTTTGCTTGAGGTGGAAAAAGGGAGATAGCTTGAGGAATGAATAGGAAAATATTTTTAGGGGGAAAATAAGAACAAAAGTTGTTGTGGTTTAGTGGTTGGAGCTTCAGAATTAATTCTTGAGGTTTTGGGTTCAAATTCCATCATAAGAGCTTTAGCTTGGTTAAATTTTATTTTTGCTTGAGAAGTATCATTTTCGGCCTTAGTGGTGTTTGGAGTAAGGTAGAGATGTTGTCCTATGAGAGACATGATAGGAGTCTTCAAATCCTACTCTTTTGCTCTACACAAAATTCCTAAGGGGAATTCATTTCCTCTTGATCCTTAATTTTTCCTTTTTCTCAATTCATTAGTTTGTTCATTTTGTTCAAGCCAATTTTATTCTAGAAAAATTCTAGCAATGTGTGGTGGCTTTGAAGGTTCAAAATGTCTTAGTAAAAGACATCATATGGACCGAAACAATGGAAGAGGGGGAAATATTTCAAGTGAATTAAATTCCTTAGTGAACTTTCTAAAAATTCACTCTAGCTATGTTCATTTCCCTTCATGCTTAGAACTGAAATTTTTCCAGCTTTGTGTGCCTTCAAGGTGACGAAATTCTTAACCATTATTCCCTCCCAAAATCTGCTAGAAAATGGTCCTTTTGATCAGCTTGAAATCTGAATTTTCCTGGCCATTTTTGGACTGCACAAATACTGTGCAAAACCAGAAAATTTTCTGGGCAGATTCGCAGCTTTGGAGGTCCGAAACCAAGCTGTTGTCTTCCAGTTTTTGTTCAGCACCTTAGCCATGTTTTTCCTCCATGAAGTAAGCTGGAAACCATCCTTGAAAGCCCCAGAAATTCCCCTGCAAAGCCTCTACAAATCGCCTGGAAAAGGGCAGCAAAAACTGCACAGGAAATTGCAGCCTTCTGAAAATGCTGTGCAGAATTTTGTCCAGCTTTGTTTCCTAATTCAACCCTAGCCGAAACTCAATCTTTTTTCTGCAAAAACCACCCTTAAACCTCCATTAACTAAACTCCATTGTCCTACCTAAGTTCTGCACGAAAATCCCGACATGGCTGCCAAAAAGATTTCCAAAAAAAATCTGCAATCATGCCTTGATTTGGATACCAAAATTCCAGCCACCATGATTTAACAACTTTCCATAAAATATACCTCAAACAACCAAACCTTCCCTTCACCATTAGACTCCTTAATTTCGGCCACCATTAGCCTCATTCAACCAGCTTTCATCCAGCCAACATTCTGCACAAGCAGTTGTAGGATTTCTATCATGCATAATTAGATTAAGCGCAGCGGAAAACAACAAGAAATCCAAACCATGGATCACGGGTTTACAATAGAAACGGGAAAAAGGAGAAGATTGCGTCTATTACCTCGTGAAGCCAGAATTCAAAATTTTTAGAAACAAGAATGCAGGCGCGATCCAGATTATCCAATACCGTTCACTGCAGCTCAACTGAAGTCCAAGAAAGAACTCCCTCTAATGATAATCTACACAAGGTTGAAAGCTCACAATCTCACAATTCTATGCTAGTAGAATTTGAGAGGCTAGAGTTTTGATCAAGAAGAGAGACGGCCAGGGTTTGATCAAGAGAGAGGCAGAGAAACGGTTTCTCTATTATTGCGTGAATAGTCAGTCTCTCACCCTAAGGAGACCGTTTTTTATATTTATAAATTTATAATTACCATAAATTGCAACTTAGTCCATTAACGTCCAATTGTCAACAAATTGGTCCTTGAAGTTTACTTAATTACAATAAGGTCCCAGAATTATAACAAACTTATAATTCACCTATAAATATATTCCCTTCTCTTAATTAACCCCACAATATTATCAAATAATAAATTTGAGCATTCAAACCTATATTGTGTGTGACCCATTAGGTTTCCTGGTCTTATTGGTAGCATTATATGAATTAATTCTAACAATATTAGAATTAATAATCCTTAATAAAATAAAGGATTAAATTTATTAATTCTCTAATTAATAAATTCATATTTAGCATATCAAGAGCGACATCTAGCAATGACTCTTGACCACCCAAAAGTCCAAAAAGTCAAGTGGCTTGACATGAACCTTTCAATAGCAAATTATCAGTGCAATAACCTCCTTTCAACATACAATATCTCATTCGGTCTAGAGCATGGAATTAGTGCCAACTTCTTCCAGAATATTATTAATTCAAGTCCGAATATTTTAGTACTTGTTCAAAAAATCCATTACTCGATATGTGTATCAATTGGAACTATTTCCATCACATGGTCGCCTTGGCCAAGGACTTCATGAGTAATGATTTCTACAAGTGGCCTTGAGATATACTCTCCTACTATTAGGAGTGGTGAATCCTTTATTGACCCTCTCAACTACTTTCGTTTACTTTACGTTGTACCCAATATCCATCCCATAGGCGGTCCTAGATAAGACTCCAAAGATTAGAATCAAAGTACAACGCTCGATATACAAAGTACCTTGGAAATCTCAAGTCTAAGGATACTTGCACACTTGCTATAATGAGATTCTATCACTGGCACTAAATAGTTATCCAAGTGATTATCTCGTAGCTAGGTCATCCAATGAACTTGTTTCAAAACAAGCATCCGCACGTTAATTCTGAGTATCCCAATACCCATGGATATGAGAACCACCGCTTGATCCAATCAAGAGATATAACATGTGCCAGTCTAGGCGTATTAATAATGTCCCATCTTATTAATACTATGACTGGGGATTATTTAAGTACAAGCACTGCATAATATAGTAGGAATCTCACATCATGATCTCTATCATGATTTCCTTAACACTGTGTTGTACTAGGGACTTTATCTAACGGTTTGTACACATATTTAGATATAACAATCAAACTGAAAGATCAAGAATGCCTCTTATTAATTTAATATGCAATATACATGGTACAAGTGATTGCCTCTAGGGCACAACACTAACAAACTCCCACTTGCACTAGAGCCAATCATTCATGCATCGAATACCAAATGACTCAACATATTTATCTTGTTTCTTCTGGGAAAGCGCTTTAGTGAGTGGATCAGCTATGTTCTGATCCATGGGAATTCTCTCTATCTTTACATCTCATCTATCTATGATTTCTCTAATCAGATGATAGCGTCTAAATACATGCTTGGATCGTTGATGAGATCGTGGTTCCTTTACCTGTGCAATGGCTCCATTGTTGTCACAATACAAAGGTATCGAATGAACAATGCTGGGCACTACTCCAAGTTCAGCAATGAACTTCTTGATCCATACTGCTTCTTTAGCTACTTCAGAAGCTGCTATGTACTCTGCTTCTGTAGTCGAATCGACAGTAGTCTCTTGTTTGGAGCTCTTCCAACTAACTGCCCCACCACCTAATGTAAATACGTAGCCAGATTGTGATTTGAAGTCGTCCTTATCGGACTAAAAGCTGGCATCAGTATACCCTCTTACTTGTAAATCACCATCTCCATATATCAAGAATGCATCCTTAGTCATTCGTAAGTACTTAAGGATATTCTTTACAGCTGCCCAGTAACCCTCTCCAGGATCAGATTGGTATCTGCTCGTCAAACTAAGAGCACACGATACATCGGGCCTAGTACATATCATAGCATACATGATAGACCCAATTGCTGAAGTATATGGAATTTTACTCATGTGATCCCTTTCAACTTGTGTCTTTGGAGACATTGACTTTGAAAAGCTTTTACCATATGTCATAGGTAAGAATCCTCTTTTGGATTGATCCATGCTGAACCTTTTCAGCACTTTGTCTATGTATGTAGACTGTGAAAGACCTAGCAACCTTCTAGATCTATCTCTATAGATCTTTATTCCCAGAATATAGGTTTCTTCTCCAAGGTCTTTCATGGAGAACATCTTGGACAACCAAATCTTCACTGATTGAAGAGTGGAAACATCATTTCCTATAAGCAATATATCATATAAAGCAATAGGAAAACAACTTTACTCCCACTAGCCTTCTTGTACACACAAGGTTCATCCATGTTTTGAATGAAACTAAATTCTTTAATTATCTCATCAAAACGGATATTCCAACTCCTAGATGCTTGCTTAAGTCCATAAATGGACCTTTGCAACTTGCACACCTTTGTGCCATCTTCGGATATGAAACCTTCAGGCTGTGTCATATACACTTCCTCAATCAGGTTTCCATTAAGGAAAGCTGTTTTCACATCCATTTGCCATACCTCATAATCATAATGAGCGGCAATGACTAGGAGTATTCTTATGGATTTCAACATCGCAACTGGTGAAAAAGTTTCGTCATAATCAATACCTTGTCGTTGACGATAACCTTTTGCTACCAAGTGAGCCTTATAGGTAACCACATTACCATCCATGTCAGTTTTCTTTTTGAAAACCCATTTACACCCTATAGGCTTGATTCCTTCAGGTGGATCAACCAAAGTCCATACTTAGTTGTCATACATGGAATCCATCTCTGACTTCATAGCTTCGAGCCATTTGTCAGATTCTGAACTATTCAGAACATCCTTGTAAGTAGTAGGCTCATTGTCATCTATGAGCAATACGTCATTATGGTCACTTATGAGAAATCCATATCTCTCAGGTGCCACTCGTATCCTACTTGACCTACAAAGCTCCTGTGTGTTAGAAGGTTCATCTATTTGAATAGATATAGGTTCGAAGGTTGATCAATATTTGTTTGCTCTTCTTGAACTTCACTAAGTTCAAGCTTGCTCCCACTATCTTCTTTGAACATGTGCTCCTTCTCTAAGAAGACAGCATGTTTTGAAATAAAAACTTTATTTTTAGAAGGAAGAAAGAAGTAATATCCAAACGATTCTTTTGGATATCCAACAAACAAACATTTGTCAGACTTACTTTCAAGTTTGTCTGACATTACCTTTTTAACAAAAACAGGGCAACCCCAAATCCTTAAATGAGATAACTTTGGTCTCTTACCAAAGAATAACTCATAAGGAGTGGTATCAACCGTTTTTTACGGAACTCTATTTAAAATGTAAACAGCAATCTCCATTGCGTACCCCCAAAACGATTTTGGTAGGTCTGCAAAAGCCATCATGGTCCTTACTATGTCTAGTAGGGTTCGATTCTTTCTCTCAGATACACCGTTATATTGAGGTGTACATGGTGGAGTCCATTAAGATAATATTCCGTTATCTCTTAGATAACTTAGAAACTCTTGACTCAAGTATTCACCTCCTCGATTGGATCTAAGAGCTTTAATACTTTTGCCAAGTTGTTTCTCTACTTCATTCTTGTAGTCTTTGAAACGGTCAAAGGCTTCAGATTTGTATTTCATCAAATACAAATACCCATATCGAGAATAATCATCAATAAAGGTAATGAAGTATTGATAACCTCCTCTTGCTTGTATTGACATTGGGCCACATACATCTGAATGTACGAGTTCTAATAACTCTTTTGCCCTTTCTCCTTCTCTTGAAAAAGAAGTTTTAGCCATTTTTCCAAGTAAACAAGATTCGCATGTGTCATATGATTCGTAATCAAATGACCCTAAGTCACCTAATTTGTATAACTTAGACACACGTTTTTCATTTACATGGCCTAAACGACAATGCCATAAGTAAGATGAGATTAAGTTATCCTTTTTATGTTTCTTTTTACTTATATTGAGAATTGGATTATACATGTCTAGAACATATAAACCATTGATCAAAGTTGCAGAACCATAATGAATATCATTTAATGAGAAAGAACAACATTTATTCTTAAAACTTAAATGAAATCCGAATAAGTCTAAACAAGCAACTGAGATAATATTTTTCAACAAAACTGGTACAAAATAACAGTTTTGTAGTTCTAAAACTAATCCAGAAGGTAGATTGAGATGATAAGTCCCCACAGCTAGAGCAGCAACTTTTGCTCCATTTGCAGCTTGTAGGTCCACGTCACCTTTCTCTAACCTTCTACTGTCCTTTAGTCCCTGCAAATTATTGCATAAATGAGATCCACAACCGGTATCCAATACCCATATCTCATTATTAAAGGCAGTATTAATCTCAATCATAAACATACCAGGATTAGAAGTAGAAGTTCTTGCAAGCTTCTCCTTCTCCTTTCTTTCCTTCACAATCTCCAAGTAGGTCTTGCAGTTACGCCTCCAATGGTCCATTTTGCCACAATGATGACATAGGCCTTTAGGGGCAGCCTCCTTCTTCTTGACACCTCCTTTGGGCTTAGTAGGAGTGTTCTTCTTCTTCTTCTTAGAAACCTTTTTCTTAGAAGATGAAGAACCTACTAACAAGATTGCCTTATCATCCTTTTTCATAGAGGACTCAGCAGTTTTAAGCAGATTGATTAGCTCAGGTATTGTGGTCTCAACATTATTCATGTGGTAGTTGATCACAAACTGCGAAAAACTACTTAGTAATGATTGTAGAATTAAGTCAATACTTAAGTCATGATCCATTACGAACCCAAGAGACCCAAGTTTTTCAATGTAGCCCAACATCTGCAGCCCATGAGTGGCCACTGAAGCACCCTCAACCATCTTAGCACGGAACAGTTGTTTAGATATCTCATATCTCTCTGTTCTAGCTTGTTTATCAAATAGCTCTCTAAGATGGAGGATCATTGATTGAGCATCCATATGCTCATGCTGTTTTTGCAGCCCAGGAGACATTGACGCCAGCATAATACAAGATGCTGTGTCGCTATCTTCTTTGTGCTTCTTGTGGACAGCATGCTCTTCAGCAGGAGCATCTTGAGCTGGAGGTGGCGGAATAGGAGCTTCTAGCACGTAGAGCAACTTTTCCGACTTGAGAACGATTCTCAAGTTTCTATACCAGTCCAAATAGTTTAATTCAGTGAGCTTGTTTGTTTCCAAGATGCTACGCAAGTTTAGGTTTGTCGACATGATGCAAATAACCTAGATGTAAAGATAGAATTATTAGAACATGTATATGCAAATGCAATGCAATTAATTCGGTCTTTAATTAAACGCATAATTATTCCACTATTTTACTCAAACCAATAGCCCTCACTATTGACTCGGGAAAGCCCGTTGGAAACTTTCTTAGTGGATCAGCATCCAAATTCCTTAAGAATAACCTTGGGTTAGCCCAACAAGCCACTCTTAAGTTCAGTGGTAGGTATCCAATACCAATTACTTCAAAAAGTAACTACTGAATCATTGGGTGATTAACATCTTTTAATCATTAAAGTATCAAATACTAGCCCAACTTTGCCTCTGCTTGGGTTAGCCCAACCGGGATAAAGAAATTAGTTAAATCCAACCCATTAACATGAATTTAAATTCTATAGCTTGAACATACTCGATGTCAAGTAGGCTTGGGTTTGCCCAACAACCTGGTCTCGAAAAGGAGCTCTCGTTCTCACTATATTAATGAAAGGCATTAGATTTAATATTATTTGAGGGATTTATTCCTTTTAGTGGTCTCATTGTTAGGCATGCATGCAATTTATCAATAAGCAGCATAAATTGATAAACATGGTAATAAACAATTACGTGGCATGGTTATGGACTTTCTAAATTAATTTCCTCG